>JALGBA010001247.1:0-227500 GCA_023970755.1 Azemiops feae | reverse complement strand
CCATCGCCCAGGATGCCTCCAAGGGAGGGCGCCTACTGAAGGAGGCCTGGTTCTCAGATGCGGGCTTGATTAATCGACACGTAGAATTGCCCCCGGCATATCAGACATTGAAGGCATGTGAGGAACAAGCTAGGATGCGGACGGCGTTCGCAGGGGGCGGAATTAGGGAAGGCGAGCATCGTATGGAAAGGGAATTGGACCCACGACGAGCCGCTGGAACAAAGGAGGAGGAAAGGGATGGGAAGGAGGGGGGAAGGTGAGGCAGTTGGCAAACGCACCAACGGCGGCAGCGTTGGGAAGGATAGGATCTGCAAGGATGAGAGGGGGTGAGTTCAGGAGTGAGCCGGCAGATAGCCCAGCTGGTCGTGGGCAGATGAGGCAGAGGGACGGGATGCGGCTGTGCGCACGCACATCCAAGCGCGGAAGGAAATCGGAGGAAATAGCACTAATAGGGATAGATAGTGGAAGATAGGAACAACGGGCAGACAAACAGGATGGAAAGGAGGGGAGCAGCGATGGGAAGGCATCTGAGGTGCCGGATCTGGGTGTGGGGCCCAGGGCGAGTGCGGGGGAGCAGCTGGAGGGCAGGCTAACGGCGGCAGCGCCAGGAAGGAGGGGATTGACAAGGATGGGAGGGAGGAAGGTTGGAGAACTGGAGTGCAAAAAAGAGGAGGCGGGACAATTAAGGCAATTACGGTCAGCCAGGACGGATGGCCCTATCACACGGTCAATGAGTAAGCAGTTAGGCTAGCAAGGTTTATAAAAGTAATTTCCACCCCAAAACTTTACTCTGAGGACGCTGGCAGGGGACAGCGAAAGCTAAGTTGTTTTAATATTGTAAATAGTTGTTTTTATTGTTTTAAACTTTTTAACAATAAACAGCTGGTTTATATTTCTCCCGGAGATCGAGGACTGTGTTATTGAACAGATATGCCCGGGATTCGTATTTTTGTAGTTGATAGTAATAGTGGTAGATTTGTTTGTTTGTTCTGAGAGAGAGAAAGATGGATAGTATGTGGGAAGTAAAGAGGAAGTTAATCTAGCAAGGACAGCACTCACAACCTAACCAGGTTCAGAAAGAAAATGTCATTTCAACAACAACAATCAAAATATGAAAGCAGTAGCTTTTTTCCAGTTATAATACATACTTCTGAAAGCCGGATACTAAGAATGAGTGAGAAAGAAAAAAGGAGACTTTGTGGACTTTGAATTACAGATTTTGAGATGGTTACTAAAACTATAATGAAATACAAAAAGGACCAAGTGATTTAGTTAGGAACATATAAAGATTGCTCCCTGGAGTAATAAACAGCTAGCACAAATGCCCATCCTTGGGGCATGCAATGTAAACAGATGATGCCCTGAGGAGCAGGGGAAATATGCTTAGCAAGATTGAGATACATAGAAGAGGAAGATAACAAGGACAGGAAAAGTGGTATAATTGGAATGTCCCAGGAAGCATTATGGGTTTTCACCTGTGGTAGGTGGAAGTGGAAGTCACTGTCCTTACCATTATCAATAGTTGGGTTTTAGTCAGTGGCATCTAACTAATATGATTACATTGTATAATACAGTGGTGGCGAACCTATGGCACGGGTGCCAGAGGTGGCACTCAGAGCCCTCTCTGTGGGCACGCGTGCTGTCGCCCCAGTCCTAGGCCTTCATCTGGGTTTTATAAAACCTTTTCGCTTTAGGCCTCCGCCGCCGTGTGCAAAAAAAAAAAAAAAAGGTTCAATCAGTCAATTTCAACTTCTTCCAGAAAAAAAAAAAGATCTTGCAAAGTTGGAATTGATTGATTGAACTTTTTAGTCCCACCCTGTCTGCCGTTACCACCGCAGCCACGCCCACCCAATTGGCCACACCCAGCCAATGGGCCACACCCACCCGACACTCGACGATGCATAAGTGGGTTTTGAGTTGCAGTTTGGGCACTCAGTCTCTAAAAGGTTCGCCATCACTGGTATAATATAATGATGTTCTTTTCTCTCATTAAAACTTATAGTTTTGGGACAACTTTTAATACCAGCTGTATCTGAAGTTTTCAGAAGCCATATGCATATGCATATCCTTGGAGTCTTTAGCTGTCTAAGAGATGGTACATCTTTTCCATTGCTTGAAAATGCATAACAGGCAACTTCATCTTAGGAATCACTTATGGCACCTGCTCTCTGTTCCTCGTGGGAATCAGTTATTTCTAGATGTAGCCATTCAACAAACACAAAGGAGAAATCAATTCCAAATCTCTGTGTGCATATGTCCCCTCTTATTACTGGTAGCTTAAAAAGCAAGGTCTCTACTGTAGTTAAAGCAAAAATTGCTTTCCTAAGACCGAACTCCTTGGTGTGGTAGCCTTTCATTAATTTTATGTGGGAATGACCTTTGGAGAAAGAGTTGTAGACCAGGCAAGGGTCAGATAAGAGGCAGCTGAGTTTGCAGAAGGAATAGGAGGGTGGCATTGTCTCAGAAGGTTTCTTGATTGTAAGCTGTCTAGAGTTGCTTCCAGGAAGATGAGCAGCATATAAGTTTAATAAATAAAAATTACCATATTATTATATAAGCTAGATTCCAATTAGTTCACAAAAGTTACCCAAACATTTGGCAATTATCCTTCACTGTGCAAACATGGATGGGTTCTATGTATGCTATATGTCTATATATGTTTTATAGATCTCACAGAGCAGATTTCAGTGAGTCCTAACAATATAGGACTAAGTTGTTCAGAGGTTGCCTAATTCGCTCTTTGGGGGCACCAAAGTTTTTAAAAGGAGTTGTGAAATATATTAGCTGTACTGCAGTCTAGAGATATAGTAGGTATAACACATAATTCAGATTTCATTTTCTGTGAGTGGACTACTCACAGGAGGAATAAACTGATGACTGGGAATCTTTAGTTTATTTGCTCTGAACAAAATGAAAACCTCTTGTAACATCTAATACATGCTAATTCATATAATAGCCATAAGCTTCGGATTTGTTGACAGAGCTGGTTAAAGGAACTCAAAAATATCTGATTATATTATTTTCAGTTTGCTCTTATATTAATATATTAATGTAATCACTCTTGGATGCACAGTAGATATAAAAGCTTTATTGGCTGGGCAGAAATATTTCATGTTTTCCTATTATAAGGAAAGATGCTAGATGAACGTATATATTTGCAAGTCTCTCTCTCTCTCTCTCTCTCTCTCTCTCTCTCTCTCTCTCTCTCTCTCTCTCTCTCTCTCTCTCTCTCACCTAAAAGCTTCCTTTGAGACAGAATGGCAATCATCAGCTTTGATTCTTAGAAATATCTAGGACTTCATTTTAATCACTGCCTGAAAAATAAAGCATTTCAATAACAGAACATTTTTCCAGTCAATATGTGGCATAAAAGAAAGTAAATGATGACAAAGAAAAATATATAGTGAACTTTTAATTACTTCTTTCTTAACCGATTGACCGATTTTAGAAGTGAAAAATGCCTTTTGTAAAATTGAAGTTGGTGCCTTATCTACTTAAAAAAGTAGAAAATATCTCTCTCTCTCTCTCTCTCTCTCTCTCTCTCTCTCTCTCTCTCTCACACACACACACACACACACACACACACACACACACATCAATATTTTGGGGGAAGGAGGTATATTTTTAATGACATGCCAATATTGCAATATTTGAGTTATTTCATTTCTTGATTGAGATAATTGGAAATGAGGTAGCTCAAACATATTTGCCATTTTTTTGGTTTCCCCACTAATAAATGATTAACTTTTAAAATAATGCATTGTTTTATTTTCAATAATGCAATACTATTGAATAAGTCAAATGCAATGTTTTCATTTTGTTTTTTAGTTAGACAGGTGCCCAAAGCATCTCAGAAAAATCAAAGTTATAGGCTTACACTCTAAAAACACTACGCAACATAATATTAATGCATGCAAATATCTGTATATGCTATTTTATCCTTTTCCTCCATCTCCTAACCATATCACTCAGTCTGAAGTGGAAAAAAAATCAACTCAAAACCCTGCACAGTTAATAAAAACCAAGTAAGGAATTCCATCCTCCATTTTTTTTTCAAAGGAGCAAAATGGAACAAATTCCACAGTTAAAATATTAATCATAGCAGAGAAGCAATCTTGAGCAAATCTCAGATTACTTATAAAATTATGGAATATGTATCATAGCATCCCAAGGCTGCACGTCTTATGAATATCCAGATTGACGTCAGTCCATCAGTTGATGTGCTGCAGAATCTCCAAGATTCTTAATGATAAAAGCTGGAGATTTAGAGTTTCGGTTTTTCTTTAACGATACTAGATAAAGATGACTGTTGCCCTCACCTTGTCTCCTTCCTGTGTCTGTGCTGAACTTCTGCAAACAGTCCTTGGTTGAAATGTTTGGGTAATGGAGCCATCAAACATGACTCATCAAAGGTCAAGGACTGTTAAAAAGATATATAGTGTCTGACTAGAATTACTGACTAAAGTAAGAACATAGCCCTTTTCTCTGGAGTAGTATAGCTTTGACTGAGACCAAAGACAGAGCTTACAGGACTAAAAAAAAATTTTTTTAGAATAAGACGCAACTGAGAACTTCTTAAGTTAATGGAGGGAAATTTTCAGCTATATTACTTTACACAAATAAAACCCATCACTGCAAACAATGCAGCTTGAGAGCTCTTAAAATAAATGAATTATTTCCATCATGTCTTATTATTATCATTATCATCAAATAACAGAAACCAAATTATACACTTAAGTTCCAGAATTACATCATATAACAGCTGACAGCTGACTTTGGTTGATCTTAACAAGGTAAATGGGATCAGACCTGGTTAATACTTTGAGGAATTATATTCAGGAAATCCTAGAGCTATAAGATAAAACATTTTTTTTTAAATATCCAGAATAATACAATAGAAATTCATTTTTGTTTTGTTTAATATGCACTCAAATAGCAGCCAAGCTGGATTAGTGACTTTCCATAAAATGCATGATCATATTTTGCCCTTTTTAATCATTTCTAAGCAGTCCTTTACTATAATGGATAGGGATAAACACTTCAATATGTGTGTAATGTGTTTTGTGTAATTGTGCATATATTTGATGTTTGAACTTATATCCAACAAAATTAATTAATACTATGTCCTCTCATTACATGGAAGGAGTGGGACATGTAAATTTAGACCTTGTTTTCTTTTATATTTATATTTCTACCCGTGTATAATAAAATATATTATGAATGTATGATGAAATACTTTTTGGTATATATCTTAAGCAACATGGTTATACAGCTGGATGACAACTCCCATCAACTGACCTAACATGGCCTCCTGATGGGTGCAATGAGAGTTACGCTAGAGAGCACTAAGATGAGGAAGTAATGTGGTCCCATCACAGTGATCAAAGGCAATTCATCATAATGAATGGATAACATGACAGTGCTATATAATTTGTTTTGGACTAGAGCTACTCAGAAATCAAAATGGCAGGAAGCTCTGATATCAGCAGTTTATTTAATGGGGAAATTAAGGGTAATCAGCCTGAATCAGCAGACATTTATTGTTGCAGGAAGTGCAATCTATTGACAGAATGTTATTATTCTTTAAAAAATGTTCTTTTTGTTTCAGTTTTTACTGAGTCATTAGGACACAGGATATATAGCTAATATGACTGGTATGTCATTACAAGAAGCAAACCTTTAAGCATCTGTGTTAGGGTATTCTTGATTTATACTTTCTAAAGTTTTTCTTAAAAAATTCTGCCTACAATTTCAAACAAAACCCATTCCCATTGTTACCTATCATTTAATTTTCTTATTAACATATGTGCCTAATTCCAAACCAAAAAAAAATCTCTCAAACCAGCAATATAAACTTGAACCCTCTCCCAAAATTTTTGGACTTGGCTTCCATGGGTAATTCATAAGTTGCTATTTGAATTACACTTCTTAATAAAACTGAAGTGACCAATATTAAGCAAGGAGTAATCCTATTAGCAATTTAACTTTAGCAAGTAAACCTTAAATTCAACAGAATTTAGTTTTTGTTCTGGGTTAGTCTTTGTAACTTTTGGCTGCAAAATGATTGTGATCTTATATTATCGAAATAGTCAGGTACAGGTTTTCAACTATTGTTACCATTTTCTATACAGCACGTTACTTTGGGATCTTTACTCTGAGCATCTTTGCACCTGTGAACATATTTTCTTAGACCTGAATCTTTTATTTTGCTCACATAAAGATATTTTAAGTCAGTGTTCCTCAGTCCTGGCAACTTTTAAGATGTGTGGACTTCAACTCCCAAAATTCCCCAGCCAGTGTAGCCCAATCATCTGTCTCAGTGCTTCAGCTATTTGCTTTCTGTAAAATATGGATTTGAGCCAAAAAGTGAAATGGAGTTTGGATAATAAAAGGATGCTTTTATATGTTGGAGTTTAATCTCCATTTTTGCCATGCATTTAGATTCTTGGAAAAGCTGGTTTTAAAGCTTTACTAATTTGTTTTCTGCAAATACCGTCTCTTAGGACTAACAAGGAACAATCACCATGGCTATTGTACTTAGGGATCAAACAAAAGATCTGTTGGATCTATTCATAAAAGAAGGTAACTTATGATTCATGGTATCAGGATTATGTATAATCAAATCAGATGTCAGGAAATCAAGTTTTAAATCAGGAATTTAGGGAACAGGGACCCACAGCAGAGCCATGAAAGTTCCTGCTACCATGTTTCCTGCTGCAGCTGAATATCCAATTGTATGTATAGTACTCTGCACCACTTCATGATCTACTGACCATAAGGGGGCAGTGAAGGATTCACTAGTACCCTGGCCCTCTTTGTCACACTCTCTGCTCTTTCTCTATGAGATTCTAATCTTCAGAAGATTCCTTCAGCCTTTTTTGGCAGGCGTGTTTTTGGACTCTCCTTTCCGAAGGAGGAGGTTGAATGGGTACTAGGCTTTGCCTACTCACTTTATGTAATTGAATTGTAAGCTGCCCAAAGTCATTTACTGAGATGAGCAGCTAAAAATCAACCAAACAATCAAACAAAGAAATAGTAAATCTCCCTTCTATTATGTTTCTGCCATTTTAATCATTGTTTGTATCAGTCTCCTGCAACCTCCAACAATTCCATTAGTACAGACCCACAGCAAAGTGCGATCTTAAATACCAGCTATATGAATTTTTGCAGCCTTAAAAAGTTCTGAATTTTATTTCAAATGTGACTATGGCAAAGGTAGGTGGCTGGCTGGCTGAAGATCAGTTTGAGATGAATTCTCTCCCCTGGATTTTAAGAAAAAAAGTGTCAAAGGAAGTCTGGTTGTGTAGGAATCTCCAAAAGTGGTGAGAGTAATATTTTTTAAAAAGATTTTATAAGCGTGATAACACTATCTTCACCACATGTCCAGATAATAAAAATCTTATGTATCAATGAAAGTATATATAGATAGTTTTTGCATAACAATGGTAATTGGCACTTGGAATTTCTATTGCTAAGTGAAACAATCATAAAACGTCATATGGCCATGCTGTTTGTGAGGGCAGTCCCGATTACAGCTGTTAACGCAGGTAATTAAGCATGGAACTCACATGACTGCAATTTCTGGGTTCCCGAAAGCTTCCCCAGTCACTTTCCTTGTAGGAAGCTGGCAGGAAGCATCACAAATGACAATCACATGACCCTGGAATGTTGTGATGGTCAGAAATGGAACCCTATTACTGAATGGCTGGATCACAATCATATGATTGTGGGGGTGCTGTGAAGGCCAAAGCTTTGAGGACTGGTCATAACTACCACTCCCTCAATGCTATTGTAAATCTGTACAGTAGTTGAATGAGTAGTCTCTACACTTCTACACATATTAGGGACTGGTATCTAGACAAGTGGTTAGTATTTATTTTTTTGTTATGAAGTGCTTTTTTCATTTGAAATTCCATTCTATACATGATGCCTGCTTGTAAGAAATTAACAGGAAAAGGTAACTTTTGGTATAAGATCCATATTTTTTAAAATACATGTTTGAGACTAGGTTCCTATATCATGATGTTTGTTTGAGATCTAGTTCTTGTGGTTTGTTTACTAAATCATGGATAGCAAAATCAGAGTTTTAGTATAATGTGCAACCTCCCCATCTCTCTCTCTCTCTCTCTCTCTCTCTCTGTGTGTGTGTGTGTGTGTGTTGAGATTAAAATCTAACCAGAGTTCATGAATATCTTCACTCAACTGACTTGCTGAATAGAAAGGAGCCCTTAATAAGTGTTATGGGTACCACTACATTATCTTTATTCCAGACAGTGGATTTTGTGATCTGCTGCAGCTGCTTGAGCAGTATTTAACACTGTTGGGTGTCACGGTGATAACTGGTATAAACAGCATTTTACTATATAGTATACTACTGGTGTAAAATACCTATTATCTTCTGAAAATTGATATGGATGATGAAATGTTGCAAGGTCACGATTTTCTGGAGGTATTAGATCATTTTTATGGACACATCGTATGGAAAGATGTTTCCTTTCATTGAGGCTTTTTCTTAGCATGTCTGTTATAGTGAAATATGAAAGATCACTTGAGCCTTTCAAATTATCTGTATGGGGCTTTATATAAAACAGGCTGCTCCCAACAATCAGATCATTTGGTCAGGTTTTTTCAGTCTTTTTCTTCAAATTTTTTTGACAATATTAAAAAATGTATGATCTACCTCCTAAACACAAAATTAAACTTCAAGGCATTTGCTAAATGAAATAAAAGAAATACTTATGTCCTACCCCCTTTCATCACTGGAATTTCTGAAAGTTTCTAATAGACTTAAGAGCACAGCTCATATTGAACTCTATTGACACTGACATGGATGTCTTGCTTAAGGTGCTTTTGAAAACTCTTGACATCATCCCCATCACCACCATCATTGCTGTCATCAGTACAAACACAGCAATTTGTGTGAAGACTTGCCCTTACAATTTAATTCTTGTCGGAGTTGAGGCAATGAGATCCATTCAAATACTTCATTTTGTACATTTTGTTTAAAGGGCAAAATTCAGTTTATATCTTCAGTTTTTTTCCCCGCTTGCCCTTTCCTTATCTCTACCAAAGTTACATGAGTAGGAAAATTGAGGGAAAGTTAAGAATTTTCCAGTTTTCAGTCTGTATTCAACACTTTCACAAATATGAATGGGACTTCAAAAGACTTACATATGACTGAATTGTGCTTATGTTAATCTAATAATAATAGATATTGGAAACTAATGTAATAATAGTCTCCATCCTGTGAGCTGAGCAATGGTAAAGTGGTACCTTGCTAGTTGGCCCTATTTCTAAGTGTCGGTAATTTTAAAGTGCCAAATAAAAGCAGCTGGAAAACATAACTAATAGATACTCCACGATAGAGTCACCCTACTGAGTAGGAGGATATAGGGCAATGTAGAATCAGAAGCTGTAAATTGTTTAATAATAATAATGATTTGTTAACAACATTTTAAAAGTTAAGCACCCACCAAGTTCAAACAGCTTTTCTTCTTACTGAACAACAGGGTGGAGCATTGCAGGCAAGTCTTTTCTTGTATATAGTCACACAGGAAAGACTAAGACACTTTTTTTGTGAAAGCTCTGATGCCTGGAGCTTCATGCACAGATAATGCCTCTCTACAAACATTAAATTGGCAAAGATTTCCTGGTGATTGTTTCTGTGCAGTTTCGTTGACATAGTTATGGATATGGTTTGCTATTATCTTCTTTTAGATTTTTTTTAAGTTCCCCAGTCTAGTCAACAGCCCTAGCATTCCCAAGCTTTCCAATTAAGTAGTAACCAGGTTGATCTTGCTTAGCTTCCAAGATCAATCAATACTGGCTACATGGTGTCACTTGCTGAATGCCATCTTCACACTATTACATATCTTAAAATCTTTTATTTTTTTCATGGTTAACATCTTAGTCCAAAACTTTTAGGCATAAGACTTATGGGCCTGCAAGGAAATCCATTCATATTAGAGTGTTCCAAATGCTCTTTACTGAACTGCAAATTCCTGAGCTATCTCTTGTGCTGCCACGTGCTCTTTTTCTGTTCATACTCCACAGAGATGGGAAGATGTCAAAGAAACTCAAATGAGGTTTCATTGAAGACTATAGCATGTTGAATACTCCTTATATGCTATAGAAGTTCTGTGGTAGATTATGCACTTCTCAGGTTGAACATAAATGCTGTTTTATGGCTGGCTAAACATGGATTTCCCCCACACTGCTCTACATTTGTTTTATTGCTGCTGAAACCTATCAATTATAGTGATCCAGTTATCAATCTACCATCTACCAGCAGTAGAGAAATAGAGCATGAAGCAATGAACTAAATGGAAGTAAAGATGTGGCTTAAGTAGCAAATAATGTACATTTGCATTTCTGAGTGATTATTGTTTTTGCAAATGTTGAGAATTAAGAGAATTTGCATTGGACAACAAGGGGAGAGAATTGGGATTAGTTCCAGGATTATTAGCTTTGAACAGCTTGCAAAGACAGGTCCAAAGTATGTGGGGCCAGAGCTCCGATTTGGAGTTTTCAGAGTATTTCAGAGTGAAATGTATTGCTTCTTAAACTCTCACTAACAAAATTAAAATCGATCATATTATTTGAGCCCAAATAAAAGTTGCAAAAAATGGCCAGTTGACTGCTTAAGGCTCACAGTCCACCTTTTGCGCCTCTAAGTCATGGGTACTCATGTCTGGGTCCGTATTTTTGTCTGTGTATAATGAAAGAAAAGTGCCAAAGAACTTTATGTATGTTGTTGCAACATAAATACAAACATATTTCGTCATTTTGGAGTCACTGAGTTTAGGAACAGACGTCAATGTCTTCTGTATAACTTGTGGCAACCTGGTGCCTACAAGACTAAAATTCCAGGATTTTCCAGCTACTAAAGACTCGAGATAATAGGGGTATAATCCCAATATATTATAGGATAATGGGATCAGGCAGGTTGCTGTAGGCATTGCATTTGCGGTATTTAGAGATGAATAATATGGGACAGTTAATCAGTGTGACCACAATTACTTTGATTATCACCTAAAGTATTTGAAGAGGGAAGTATACAATCTTTTTCTTTCAAAAAATAAATATTTTCGTTTCCTGAATGGATGCTGGATGTTAATATGAAACAGATTAATTGCTAGCTTATTTTTTATCAACAAGTTATCTGATACATTAAGGAGCTTTGGGGTGTTATTTGTGTGCAAAAAATAATGATCCATGACTGTGATAAATAAAGATGACACTGCTGCCTAAACCACTGACCCTATCCTGAGAGGTGTATATAAAAATCCTATTTTGTTTTCCAAAAGTATCTTTCCCCTTTCATACGATGGCTTAACTATTGCACACTAGTTAGCATCTTTATCTTTGTACCTCAGTCATTCAGAAGATGGATTTAGCTGTCAGGCAGTTTTCTGATTTGCTAGTTACATCCATGATATCAGAGATCAAGTATTTTGCTTGTTTGGAAAAGTAACAGTGAATCCCGCCAAAGAAGTTGGCTTTTAGTTATCTTCTACATTCTATAAAACTGAGGTAAGTGCTCAAATGGAAGAATAAGAATATATCAAATAATATCCACGCAAGAGAATCAGAATTCTGGACAAGTTCTAATAATTAAAACTTCAAGCAGATAATATGTTTTCAGTTTAGTTAATTGATGATATTGATTTGTTCAGAAAAGTGTGTAAGGCCAAAGCCGAGGTTAGAAACAGGAGCAGTGATCACACTCAACAGAGAAAATGTAAGAGCTGCTCATTTTCACTCTGTAATATCCACCTTTGCAGTACATTAAAGCAGTGGCCACTTCTGAGAAAATAATCTTCCTTTATGTGAGAACCTGCCTGACCCATCTAGACATAATAACAGGGAAGCCTCAGAGTGAACACTTAGGAAAGGGCATTGTAATGCATAGGCAAATATGTATGATTACTAAATGGCAAACACCTTGCAATAAGCTTTGAGTTTTGAGGTCCTACCTTGCTAACTGAGGATAGAAGCCTCCAGGCTTTGTAATTACTTTCTAGTCTAAGACTGTGAGACTTACTGGACCCCACCCAGAAAAGAAGGAAACTGAGAAAGGCTCTGGGCTCGCTTGTACAACCTTAGTCAAGTTTCATGATGAAAGTGAACAGCAATAACATTAGGATAATATTAGTTTCAAATTCTTCATATATCTTTATATCTCCAAAGTCCTATTTGGGCCCTTTTGTTTTCCAGTTACCTATTGTTGCGAGATGGGAAGAAGGGTAATTTAAAACTCATTGGTAGCGCCTTCTTTCAAACTTTCCACAGCAACAAATAACAATGATGAACTACCATCAGTCTGGCTAAATTACCTGACACACCCTAATCTGTCTAGGTGGGGAGGTCTTAGTTTTCTCCCTCTAGCCCAAGTAAAAATGATGTTGCTTTAGACCTTCTTGCTCATAATGCAAAAGTTATGATTTTAAGAAGTACAAAATTAATGATTTTAACAATCTTGAAATGGAAGATTATGTGACTGTGTAATCCTGCATGAGGAAGAATATAGAATTCTTTTTTAAGCCAATGAAACAAAATTTCTCAATTAAAAAAAGAGCTCACTGAGGAAAAAAAAGAGAGAGGGATACATAATAGCAGGGCAAGGTACAATCTTTAAATCCTACACACCTTCTTTCTAATGGAATTGTAGGATTCAAATAAAATTGACCTGTGCACTATAGCCATACCAGCTGGGGATGATGATCATTTCCAGAAGGGAAAAGATAAAATCCATTGAAATCTAATGACCATTTTGGTGGTAGCCTGCTCTTGATGGAATAGTCTGTTTCTAGTGGACAGTCTGTCACCAATTTGACAAGTTGGTTGAAACAGAGTTTTCTACAGGGCATTTGAAAAAACCTGCTGCCTGGTGCAAATTTGGTAGACCTTAGTTTTTAGGATTATTTTTATTGCAGTTACTTTGTTTATGGTTTAACTTTTAGTTGTATTTCCTTTTTATTATTGTAAACCACTTAGAGCTGCAATGTTCAGCAGCATACATATGAAATAATAAATAGGAACTAATATGGTTAGGCTGACCTTTGACTGTAATCAAGAATGATTTGATTTGAAAGCTAATATAGCTGATATCATTGTTGTGCTCATTCTGTAACTGTAGAATAAGACAGGTCTGTGGCCTTAAATAGATACCAGAAAAAAAATATCTCAAACACTCCTTTTAATTAAACATATCCACATGAATATAGAAAATAAGCCACCACTCCCCATTAAACAAATAAATATATTTTTAATTATAATACAACATAAATTGTATTTTAATGTTTTAATGTTTGGTGAGCTGCCTACATATATAAATATTGTGCAATATTGTGATTTGTCATTAATTGTAGGCATAATTCTTGCTTAACAAAAATCATGCTATCATGTAGTTTGTAGACCTAGATATATCTATTTTGAAGTAGAGGCAGCCACTAAATACAGAGATTTCTCAGAATGGCATCAACACACAAGTTCTTCTGTTACACATGCGTGTGATATCCTGACACAGACACAAAAACGGGTTGGCTTATGACATTATAATGCACATTTTTTAAATTGCCTTCCCCCTGTGAACATTAATGTTTTGAAATAAAACCCCACGTCTGGCTCTTAGATAAATGAGGACACATTTTCACTGGAATTCTCTTAAGAGATGTTAGTGAATTTCAAAATGTTCTCCTTAGCGTAGAAACCTGCATCATTTTGATTTCCCTTCAAAGAGAAAAGCTACTATTAATGTCAAGCCTTCTTAAAAAAAACACTTGTGGTGGTAATTCCTTTCTGTTCTTAACTGATGCAATAGTTCTTGTGGGACTGATTTAGGACCATGATAGTAACCACCTGTACAACTAATTGGATTTAAAAAGCAAAACAGAGAAGCTTCCAGATATGGCAGGGACAACATAATTTGAAATTTTTCATTCTCCAAACCATTCACTTCCAGTTAATCTTACTCTCTGAGATAAGGAGAGCAAATATTTCTGTTATAACTAAACTCAATGTAAAATAGCTTTAGCTTTTCCCTGGAAGAAGGAAAGATGCCAATATAAACTCAGTAAGTATATACAAGGTGGCAACCTTCAAAACTTATTTCAACTGCTTGGTCGTTATGGGGGATGGTAATAGTAAAAGGGAAATACTTATTATAACAAATAAAAAAGCAAATTATGAGGGACAAACTGTAAGATCAGAAAATAATACCTGGAGTGTTAAAAAAACGTCTCCCACATTCATTCAAGGATTCAATTTGTGCAATTATATTGTGTCCATTTATAGAATTACTATCACAAAATAAGATTTGTGTATGAGTTTTCTGACGTTTATACTGCAATTAGAGGGCTATCATAAACAGACTGCAAAAATCTGCATGACCACTAGATTGCAGCAAAGAGAGTATCCTATTTTGCTGTCATTGAGCAGGGGTGTCAAACTCACAATGTCACGTGACATGTCGCGACGTATTGCGACTTTTTCTCCATTGCCGGCAATGAGGTGGGTGCGGTTTCGGCATGACGTATCCGGCCCATGGGCCAGCAGTTTGACACCCCTGATCTAGAGTATGACTATATTTTTTTCAACACGGGTACAGTAGCCCTATGTTGTAGCCCTATGCAATTCTCTCCTTCACAGTCTTCATTTTAAATAAATAAATAGCCATTGTCTACATATCTGTGTTGCCCATAAAAAAGAAAACCACTGAACTATTGAAAATATTTGAATCAAAATTTAATTGCTGATTATTTTTTTCCACAAGTGACCAAGTGAGTGAAGTGCATACTTGTTTTACTCTTAAGTTATTTTGGCAACAATATAAAAAGAAAAGAGATGGAAAATATTAAAGGTAGCCTTTCCCCTACACTTACCATGAATGACAAGATTTCCCTCCTCCATTCTTCTTTAAACAGAGACCTCTGTTGAAATGCTGGCAGTATTTATATGTATCTTTCGTTCACTTTTCAAAATCTAAAGGTGATAAGGAATCCTTGTGTTGATAAAGCACAGAAAGAAAATATCATCATGCCTTTGGAAACCCTGAGATTTTCATAAGAGACCCTGAAAAAGACCTTTTAGGAAACATCCCCCAAGTGGGGAAACCTCTCTCACAATCAGTGAAAATATATATATATAAAAATCAAGTGAATAAAAATTGAGAAGGTTGGGAGTTCAAGTTTTGCGCTGTAGCACACAGCCGCGGGATTGCAGAGATCCGCACCCCACGGCTAGTTTTGCCCTGCCAGGGGACCCTAAATGGATCTAAAGTCACCCTGGAGAGGCGATGAAGAAAGAGGAGTGCTCCGATGATCGCAGAACAATGGCAGTCGTTCCGCTCGATCCAGGGGAAGCCCTCCAACCCGACAGGAGAAAGACTGGCCACACTTCGCTGACCATCCCAAGCCAGTAGCAGCCAAAGTCCAAAGGCACTAACCAGAACAACGGTGAACAGCGTGCTTGAAACTGGGTGAGGAATTCGACCTTCTCTCTCCTATTTTATATCTGATTTCCTGGAAAAGATCCCCAAGAAGCAAAAATCCTCCCAAAGTGAGAAAGGAGGGGACTACACTCCCACCCTCCCATAGACAGAAGCGGCAAATTAAACTATTATGGGGAATAAAAATATATTGAAATGAGGTTAAAAATACTATAGTGTGGATGAATTTGAAACTAAGAAAACTGCTAAAACTTCATATCTGAAAAAGTATTGATGAAATGATATATATAAAAAATAATAACTCTTTGTTTTAAAAGTTAGAAAATGAACAGTGACATCTAGTGGAGGATTAGAGAAAACTATAGCTGCATTGACTCAGAATTTGGCAAGATGCCCAGAAATAGCAAAAAACAGCTGGGAATAAAGCATTGAGCTATCTATTACAGAGTGAAACTATATATGTTTAGAAACTGCTGACCTTCTGGAATTATAAATACACTGAGCTGCATTTTTAAGTTTAAGAACTGTTTGCAGAGAAAGAAAAACCTTGGTCTTTGGCTAATCTTCTAAAGGGGAATTCTGGAAAGCTTTCAGGTAGTTAAACACTTTGGATTGAAATCTTGGCTGGTTGATAATTATAAGACCCCTGAAAAGAAGAATTGTTACAAATGCTGTTTTCAGTAGTGCCTTGATAAATTGGAAAAGTATTGGATTATAAAAACCATATATAAAGATAAGAATTACATAAGACTTGGTTGTTTGGATTTTAAGATGGGCTAGTTTGATAAAGCTAATTAAAGAGACTATGGTACTGGTGAAAAACTACTTAGAGGGGGAAGATAAAATGGATGTTGTATATTTATCTAAAAGTGATAGAAAACCACACCTAACACCTCCTCCTGAAGACCCCAGCTTGGAACATCAGAGATCTGCAGGAAAAATGACTCAAGACAAAGTAAACACATTCCAGGAGAAAATATATGCAATGCTCTGACAGATTCAAATGACAATTGTCTTAAATCATGATGAGATTAAAAACAACTTTGATAACATAAATGAACATATATCTAACTTAAACGTACAATTAAATAATGCTCAAAAAATGACAACAAAGAATGAACAAACAAATCAGACAATAGAATACAAACCAGAGGAAAGTGACTCAAATATGGAAGCTACAAATGAAGAGAACTACAACTTAATACAAACAAAAGAAAATCCGCAAAATTTTGCTACAACAAAGGAAATAAAAAAGATGTTTTATCTTCCAGGACCTCAAAACAAACTGGTGGACAAAAAAGAAGACTTAATAAAATGGATTAAAGAGCTGTCAGGAGAACCATCAAAGTGTGGGAGACAAAAAACGAATATTCTACTCAACTTTTCTTTTTTATCCCCAAAAACATCTACAAAAATACAACCTGGCAAGCTAAACCTACTGATTTGAAAAGCAACCTGGCAAAAGAAGAAGATTAGAGTTAGAGTTAAGAGATGTGGTTCAACTTGCCTGATGGAATACTATATGACTAAACACTTGTTTGAATACGGTTAAATATATATATATAAACTTTGGATATAAAGAGGCCCTATAGAAAGATTACTAGATGGTGTACTATATGATTAAATACTTGTTTGAACATAGCCCAAAGAACAGACAAAGCTTGGACATAAAGGGGCCCTATAGTAAGAGGGATAAGATATATAAGTAGTATAATACTTTTATAATATATGAAATATAAAAATATTGAGACGGTGTATTTGAATGAAAAGTTTGGATATTCAAAGGTAATGAATTTTGAGAAAATTATGACTAAGAGTGGTTTGAATACTGAGGGGAAATTAAGCTTAAATAAGAATCTTGAAAATGACATATAACAACTGAATAAGATGACTTCTATAAATACAATTGAAACAGAAGCTGATTGGAAAAGATGTTATATGTTGATGTTATTGTTATATGTACAAATACTAGAAAAATGTTTATACTCAACATAGTATGTATTGAAAGCATTAAGAATTATATTTGTTTAATGTAGGCAAAAGGAGAATATTACCAGAAGAAGAGAGGATCAAGGAAATATATTATTAACCAACATATTGATCAATTATAGAAATTAATTACTATTGATTGTTTTGAAATATATGAACCCAGACAACACACTGTTCACTAAGCACTAAGGATTGTTATTGTAAAAAATTAATAAAATATATTTTTTAAAAAATTGAGAAGGTTGAATGGCTATGGAATCTGCACTGATGGGAAGGAGAAAGGAACAGAGCAATGGAGGAGCAGAATGGGACAACTAGCCACAGCCAACTCACCATGGGACAACTCACCACAGCCAACTTGCTGCAGGAAAAGTCGCTGCAGCACAATTCAACAAATACAAAAGTTAAATTAATTTCGATGGAACCATGGCCAATAATAATAAAAAAAGAAATCCAGAAATACAAGAGTTACAATAATTTAGATGAAAATATTGTCACCAATAATAAAAATAACTGAATGAAACAATTAATATATAGTGTTAAATTGTCCCACAGCGAGTTTTCTGTCCTGCAATTACCAAGTTTCCTATAAACAGCTATTGAGCCCATATTGTTGGAAACTTAAATAATGGCAAAACTAAGATACCCAGCATTATTCTAAGTGTTGCACCAGATTCTTTTCTAAAAAGATCAAGGAGCTGAATTGGCCTGGTAGATACCCTTTGGATGCCAAGAACTAACATTCTTCCTACTGGATTCTACGGTTCTTGTTGCAAATGAAAATGTTGACTTCTTGCTTCCAGATAAGATAACTCTCCTGTAATATCCACTCATTCAATATTTTGGCTATCAACTTCTGACAAGCAAAGCCAATTGGAAAACTGACAAGAGCTTGTAAATGGTGGTCACATGACCATGGGATATTGCAGTCATGCAGGATTCACCTAACAATGGCAACTGGAACTGCCAAAACTGCCATAATTAAGTTGGCATGGTCACTTGATGGCCATGACTTCATGACCTTGTAGCTTAGTGACCGAGTTCTTAGTCTCAATTACTCATGGTAGATGCTGACTACCTGTACTGCTTAGAAAGGTGGTCTTTCTTTCATTTGACCTAAGCAAATGTTCATTGCAGCAAAGCAAATTATTGTCAAGGCTAAAGTTTGATTGGCTTTTAGATGAATTCAGCATGAAACTTGTACATAATTGCTAGATTCCTTAAGAGGCTTCTTGAAATTCTTTTAACTCTAACTTAAAAAAATGATTTCTAGGCATTTTGGGTCAGATCTAGTATGTATACTAAGCTCCTCAGGCACAGGGGCTGATCTGTTCTCTGATCCTATGAATATTCATAGGAGGGAGATTAAAAAGAGAACTTGAACAAACAGGTGACAGGTGGCCCAGCGGAGAAGTAGCCAAGCTGAGAGGTGGCCCAGGTGAGAGGTGGTCCAGCTGAGAGGGGGCCCAGGTGAGAGGTGGCCAAGCTGAGAGGTGGTCCGGCTAAGAGGGGACCCAGCTGAGTGGGGACTCAGCAGCCCAACTATGATGTGACCCAGCTGAGAGGTGACCCAGCTGAGAGGTGCCCTGGTGGCCCAATTGTGATGTGGCCCAGCTGAGAAGTGGCCCAGCTGGGAGGCAACCCAGTGTCCCAACCAAGAGGTGGCCTAGTGACCCATCTGAGAGAAGGAGAGATAGCTAAGCTGAGAGATGGAGAGGCAGCCCAATGACCCAGAACGGAGCCAGTGCAGTGCAAACAGAGGCCACTGAGCTACGGTGAAGCGGAGCTAGATGGCAGCAGACCAGCAACTGTGAGCAGCAAGGCAGACCACGTAGCAGCAGTGGAGAGCTACGTGGCAGAGGAGTAAAGTGCCCTGAGGAGCGACTAAGGGCAGTGAAGTGAATTAGCAGTGGCTAAGAGCAGCACAGAGGATCAGCTGAACAGTGGCGGCCAGAGCAGAGGCTGTTCTGTCCCAGCCTACATGAGTACTGCTCAACCACTTCTTACGTGCGAGGAAAACCCCTTTTCATTGAACAAGGCAGGAATTTGTAAGAAAAAAAGCCTTTTATTTTCACACAGCTTTTATGGAACAAACTCCAACCAGTCCCTTAGCTGTTGAAATGAACAATATCAGTCTCTGAGTTCTCAGCTGGAATGCTCAACATTCAAGTCACTCAAACACACAGAAATCCGACAAACCTGGTTAAATGTCCAAGAATCCTGACGCAAGAAATCCAACAACAGAAGCATGAAGCTATAGCATGAACGGTTGCCTTTGGCAACCAGCATCTCCCACACCACTCCTCTTTATAGTCCAGCCTGAGCATGAGTAGATGGGCTGGGCTCTGCGTTTGGCTCTGCGTTTTCTTGCTCCTTAGAGCCTTCCGCAGACTCCAATGTGAACCCAGGCACCTCCTCCTCTTCATCCGATTCCTCGGATTCAGCTGCTGGATCCACTGGCAGGAGAGGAATCACAACAGAGGCTGAGAGCAACATGGCAGACCAGCATCAGCTAAGAGCAGCATGGTGGACCAGCTGAGTGCCCACATCAGCACATTGTACCTGAAATCCCCGACAATGGCCAGGCAATCGAAGGGGAAGAAAGCAGGGGGGGGGGGGATACAAAACACTTGTGGACAGGGGGAAAGGAATAAACTTTCAAGTCAGGGATTCATAAGGGACCAAAACTCTTATAAATTCTTAAATTTTTAAAATCTCTGAATTCCCTTTCTTAAGAAAAATTCCTTTTCAATTTTTTAAAATTTGTTTTTCTATTTCTTTTTTCAATTTTTCAATTCCTTATTCCAATTTTAATTATTTTTTTCAACTCTCAAATATCATTTTTAATTTTAAATTCTTTTTTAAAATTTTTAAATCTTTTTCAACTAAAATTCTTTTTTCATTTTTTTATAAAAATTTTATTTTTTTTTTTAATTTTTCAATCTTTTTCATTTTAAAATGTTTTTTTAATTTTTTATAAAATCCTTTTTTCAATTTTTTTCAGTTTTTTTCAGTTTTTCAATTGCTTATTTCAACTAAACATTGAAAAAAAATTAGTTATTTTAAATCTTTAGAAATTTTTAAATTCTTAATGATTTAAGAGGGGGGGAAATGGAGACAGACACTTAAAACAGGGAAGCCGATGAATTTTTCAAGACAGAGAACAAAAGGTCAAGAACTATTGTAAACTATTGTAAACTGACACATCACAACACAGATATTTAAATTTTAGAAATTTTAATTTTTTTAGCAAACAAAGAAAAAAGTCATGGAGGTAGAGACTGACACTATAGCGACTTGCAAAGTGTGCCATATGTTTCAGCTTATGCCCACAGAAAACCCAAACTATGTATGTATCAAATGTAATCTATTTGAATTACTAGAAGAAGAAATGAAGGGTTTAGAGGCAACTCTAGCCACTCTGAAACTCAATGAGCAAAGCAAGAAATACCAACTTAAACAAGAAGACTACAATAAAATAAAGCACAATAGGGCGCAAACAGCTTCTAAAAACATAATGACCCCATATATGAACATAAAGGGGGGAAAATGATACACCCAAATCAAACAAAAAACGAGCCTACGTATGTACCTAAAGAGCAAGACCGATGGAAACATGTCACTCTTAGAAGAAAACAACCAAGAGCAAAGCCCCTACTATCAAACCTAGCCCACCCCAATGGAGCCCCTCTGGAACTGAACAATTTCTTTCATAGCCTCCCCCAGAAGAAAATATACAGATACTCACAAAAGAACATTCATCAATAGTTTCTAAAAGAAAAAAAGAAAAACATAATGAAATAGAGAGTGATGGTAAGGATGGAAATCCCAATTACAAAGTAGGAGATACAAGAAACATACCCAAGACCAATAAAGGACTCACATGCCTATATAATGCTCAAAGCTTAGGGAACAAGCAGGGTGAACTTGAAATATTAGCACAAGAAGGCAGATATGATATAGTTGCCATTACTGAAACCTGGTGGGATGAAACTCATGACTGGAATGTACTGATGGAAGGATATAAACTATTCAAAAGAAACAGACCCAACAAAAGAAAAGGTGGAGTTGCACTATACATAAAAGATCACTACATCTCTAGAGAAATACACCCAACTAAGCAGAAGAAATAGATGAACTCTTTGCTAATCAATTAACAAATGTATGTAGGAAACATACCACAGTAGTAATGGGAGACTTTAACTACCCTGATATCAACTGGGAGACAAACTCTGCAGCAAGTGGGAGATCGAACAAATTCCTAACCAACTTAGCTGACAACTTTGTCACCAAAAAGATAGAAGAGGGAAGTAGAGGAAAAGCTATACTGGATCTAATTCTTACTAATAGAGAAGAAGTGATAGAAGGAGTTGAAATTGCGGGAACCCTGGGCAAGAGTGACCACATCATACTGGAATTCAATACACTGCAAACACAAGCAATAGAATATAATCCAACCAGTGTCCTAAACTTTAACAAACTCAGAGAGAGTCTAAGCAAAATTTCATGGATAAAAATCCTAAAAGGGAAAACAACTCAAGAAGGGTGGGAAACACTGAAAAATACAATCATAAAAGCCCAGTCCAACACAATACCACTGAAAAAGAAAAACAAGAAATCTAAGAAGAAACCAGCATGGTTGCACAAAGATCTCTGATAAACTGAAAGACAAAAAGGATAAGTACAAAAAATAGAAAGAGGAACACATAACTAAGGCAGAATATCAGCAGATACCCCGAATCTGCAAAGATGAAGTCAGGAAACCAAAGGCTCAGAATGAACAAAGACTTGCAACAAAAGTCAAAGATAATAAAAAAAGTTTCTTTCAACATATAAATAACAAAAAAAGTCAAGAAAACAGTCAGTCCACTGAAGAGAGAAGACGGCAAGGAAGCAACCTACCAAAAACTTAACTGTAAAAGACGAACTAGAAATAAAAATTAAAATAAGCAAGAAAATGGTAAGAGAACACCTGTCTGACCTTGATGAATATAAATCACCGGGACCTGATGGATTACATCCCAGAGTTTTGAAGGAGCTGGCAGATGTTATCTCAGAACCATTGTATCATATCTTTAAAAAAGATATGAGCACTGGGGAACTACCTAGGGATTGAAAAAGAGCTGATGTGGTTCCCATCTTCAAAAAAGGGGGGAAAAACAGATCCAGGAAACTACAGACCAATCAGCCTGACATCAATACCTGGGAAGATACTGGAAAAAATAAAAAAAAGAGAGATCTGTGAACATCTAGAAACAAATAATGTTATAATTAGTAGTCAGCATGGGTTTATTAAAAACAGATCATGCCAAACCGACCTTATTTCATTCTTTGACAAAGTGACTAAATTAGTAGTTCAGCGAAATGCTATGGACATAGTATATTTAGACTTCAGCAAGGCATTTGACAAAGTAGACCACAACCTTCTTTTTGGTAAGCTAGAAAAATATGGGATTGACAGCATCACCACCAGATGGATTTGTAACTAGCCAACAAACTGTACTCAACAAGTAGTCCTTAATGGTACTACAGCTACATGGAGGGAAGTAAACAGTGGGGTATCACAATGTTCTGTCTTAGGCCCAGTACTCTTCAATATCTTCATAAATGACTTAGATGAGGGAACAGAAGGGGATCTCATCAAATTTGCAGATGACACCAAGCTGGCAGGAATAGCCAACACCCCAGAAGACAAGCTCAGAGTCCAAAAAGATCTTGACAGACTTGAACAATGGGCCCTATCCAACAAAATGATATTTAATGTGGAGAAAAGCAAGGTTTTACACTTGGGCAGGAAAAACCAAAGGTACAAGTATAGATTAGGCGAAATCTGGCTCAAAAACAGTAACTGTGAGAGGGACCTTGGAGTCCTAGTGGACAATCAGACATGAGTCAGCAGTGTGCGGCAGTAGCCAAAAAAGCTAATACAATCCTTTGTTGTATAAACAGAGGAATAGAATCAAAATCACATGAAGTATTAGTACCACTTTATAAAGCCTTAGTAAGGCCACATCTGAAATACTACATCGAGTTTTGGTCACCACATTACAAAAAAGATGTTGAGACTTTGAAAAAGTGCAAAGAAGAGCAACTAAGATGATTAAAGGCCTGGAGACTAAAACATATGAAGAATGGTTGCAGGATTTGGAAATAGCCAGTCTAGAGAAAAGAAGGACTAGGGGGGACATTATAGCAGTATTCCAGTATTTGAGAGGCTGCCACAAGGAGGAGGGGGTCAATTTATTTTCCAAAGTACCAGAAGGCAAGACAAGAAACAATGGATGGAACCTAATGAGGGAGAAATGGATGGAATTAAGGAGAAATTTCCTAACAGTGAGGACAATTAACCAGTGGAACAGCTTGCCTTCAGACATTATGGGTGTTTCATCACTTAAGGTTTTTAAGAAGAGATTGGACAACCATTTGTCTGAAATGATATAGGGACTCCTGCTTGATCAGGGGGCTGGACTAGAAGACCTCCAAGGTCCCTTCCAGCTCTATTCTATTCTAGTCTGTAGGTCATAGCCTCACCCCGCCCAGATCTCTCACCTATTCCCAGACTCCGCATGTGCGGAGAGGGGGAGGGGAGCAGCTCGGCCAGCATCCCTCTATCATTGGCAATGGCACACGTGCCGACAGAGACGGCTCTGCGTGCCACCTGTGGCACACGTGCCATAGGTTCACCACCACGGCTGTAGGAGATTCTTTTATGTGTACTACTTACTCTAATTATGGAGATGTTTTATAGATGTTTTGTAGACTCTACGATTTAGGAATTCTCCACCTGGACTGATTTAGAATTATATCAGTGCTAGTAATTAAATCTTGTAATTCAATGAGCCTCCAGGAAGAAACAAGCTGTTTAGCACTTGGCAATATCAATAGCACTTAGACTTATATACCACCCCATAGTGCTTTACAGCACTCTCTGGGCAGTTTACAGAGTTAGCATATTGCCCCCAAAATCTGGGTCCTCATTTCACCAACCAATGCTTAGTCAACCTTGAGCTGGTCAGGATCGAACTCTGGGCTGTGGACAGAGTTAGCCTGCAATATTGCATTCTAACCACTGTGCCACCAGGGCTCCTCTCCTTTTTGTCCTTTTTCTCTCTCCTTATATAGACAGCCAGGATGGGTTTCCAAACCTGATAATTTTTAATTTACTATTTATTCATGTGCTTCAATTCGCTTCAGTATAATTGTAGAAAAAGCACTGGTTATTCTGGAGTGAGGTCTGCTCTCTTTCTTGTTCTACTTAATATTCAGATAGAAATCCTGCAACCATTGCAGTAAGACAACTATCTTTATTCTGTCATATTGTTGCAACAGAAAAAATGTGTACTACCAGCGTAGAGCAAAAGCAGCCTTTACCTTAATTACATGAATGAATTTATGAGCAGATTTTTGATGACGTTAAGTGGCAGCTAAACAAATGCACAAACAGTTTTTAAATAAGCTTTAGTTCTTTATCTACCTGCCATTCTGTCAATCGAAACTTCAATAGAAATGCAAGCAACAACTTTGGTTAGGTGATTTCTGGCTGAAGACAGAATCTCAACAGTTTTGAGGGGTTTCCTGCATTTTATTTCCATAACATACAAAAACATGGGCTCCGTTTGTGTGTCTGTAGGTTGGAGTGTTAGGGAGGGATTGTAATTGTAGAGGAAATGTATAGTTTATTATTATATTTATTATTATATATGCAAAGCTGTCATGGGTTTGATGCCTTGATTATTCAGGATTGAGCCAATGTTTCTGTAACTCTAAATTGTTATATTGTTTATATTGATTTTTAAACCTTATTATAGGGCTGCTTAGAACTCTTTTAGATAGGAGCAACATATTAATGAAAAAAGTTACTTTTAAAGACTTCTACAAAGTCTGACTCTAAAGTTGAATAAGCATCTGTTGCTCTTTTCAGTTTGTTTGGAGCTATATAAACTAAGGTCTTGTTTTGACAACCTACAATGCATGTCTGAGGTTGCTTTTGGCTTGGATCACACAAGCCTGTACTTTGTGTCACCCTTAAACATTGACACTCAAATTCACTGATGTTTGTGCCATAAAATACTTGAAGGATTAAATAAACTTGAAAAGTTAAAAACACACAAATTGTCACGATCCGATTTATCATGTCTGAATAAGTAGGATTCCTACAATTTTATCATTCTGTTGGCTTATAGGAATTCAAGAAGTTTTTTAAAATTACTCAGTTGAGTGAATGTATATATGAATTGAACCTCTCTCCTAGCTAAATAAATATTAATTTGTAATAGAAGTTCTCTTTGCCACAGGTCGTGTCTGTTTGATTACTCTATGAACTGGTAGATACAAAATATCTACAGGTAGTCCTCAACTTATAACCATTTGTTCAGTGACCATTTGAAATTATGAAGTGCTTTATAAATGGTGGTTACAATCGGTCCTCGGAGTTCTGGCTATCCAAGTTTCCCCATGGTCATGTGATCGTGATCTGGGAGCTTAAGCCTCCTTTGTACCCTCCCCAAACCACGCCTGTCATGCATCTGCTTAGTTTCATTCACTCTCTCTTGCACCTTTCCCACCCTTCCCCCTCCCTCCCTCCTTCCCTCTCCAGCCACTTACTGCTTGCTGACCTGGGACTTGCATTTTTCTGCCAGCTCCCTCACTGACTTTGGTTAGGAAGTTGCCTTGTCTAATGACTGTAGGATTCAGTTAACAAAGGCAACTGGGGCTGCAATGATTGCCATTGCTAAGCGATGTAGTCATGCTTTAGGATTGCATTGCTTAGTGATGGAAATTCTGGTTCAAATTGGCAGGTTGAGAAATACCTGCATCAGAAATCTCCTCCTCCTCCTCCTCTTCTTCTTCCTCTCTCTTACTCGCTTGCTGCTTTTTTTCCATTCCCAAGTTTTGTAATTTTTTTCTCTTCTAATGGGTTTTTGTTTTAAATGGGGTAAAATATTGCTGCAAGATTACTTGTAGAACAAAGACCAGATTTTAGGTCCTGGCTGAAGGGCCATCAGGGTAAGATCAGAAAACTGTTTTGTAAAATCTTTCCTGTTGTACATAGAGCTACTGTTTCTTTATATTAGCAGCATGTCTACTGACTGTGGACATCTTTTTGAATTTCTTTTAATTTCAGTGTTTAGGTTTGGTGTATATGACATTTGGCCATGCTGCCCTATGTCTTTTTTGTAAGAAAAGTGAATAGTGGAGGCATAGAGGTTTTATATGTATATAAAAAGAGATCAACCTTTTTCTTTGCGGAAAGAAGATGCAAGTATTTCTAGTAGAGAATGTGATAGTCTGTTTCTGCTTCTCTTTCTTTGTTCAAAGGTAGACAGGTAGACAGTTAAGGTCTGGAGAAATATAATGTATAGCACTATAGATTTTTTGAATTGTTCTTTGGCTGGAGAATGTACGTATGTTCCTTTGCATAGCTATAGGTCACTTTTGAGAACCTGAAGCAAGTTGCAAGTGATGAAATGAAAGTGGGATAAAGCTAAATAATTTTGGAAGAAATCATACTCTTATTATCCAGGACATAAACACCATTGAAACAACAGGGAAAGGGCTTTGTTTCACATGGATGTAAAGGGCTGGAGGATCAGATTAAACTTAATCTAGTTCTGGTGCCCCCTCTTTTCCCCCCATACTAGCTAATCAGTTTTAGATAGATAACAGGAGTATACTCAGCAGACTTCAATCATTGGTATTCAAAGATGTTAATAATATAACTGTTCATATCTTGAACATGGTGGTGGTGAGGGAGAACTGGTAAATCATGATGATAGCTTTGAGAATGAAAATTTATTTAACAGTATTTAAAACTTGGCTCAATCCCAGAAGACTCTTAGGGGCACACAACATTTCATTGTTCATCAAGAAAATGAAAACCAAAATCAAAATAATGCCAAAAACAAACCACCCAAAAAATCATAAGAAAACCTCCAAATAAAATGCAGGAGAGGTGCCCAGGTAAGTCAGTTGGGATCAAAAGAATATTGAAGTAAAACAGTTTTAACCTCTGGGGCCCTTGGTGGTCTCTGAGTTTGGTTGCACTGATGATGTTACTTAGTTTGGTAATGAAATGTCTACAAGAAAATCACCAAGCTCAGAGAGCACTAAGGATCCTACAGTTCAACTCTGAGCTACAAATATTCTCTTCTTTCATTTTTAACCTCTTTCTGGATCTGTACTGCACATATTTTGGGGGCAGGAGGGATATTTTATAAAGTAACGACTATTATACAGAAGGCCTACCATTTCAACTAATAGCAATAGCACTTAAGACTTATATAACGCTTCACAGTGCTTTACAGCCCTCTCTAAGTGGTTACAGAGTCAGCACTTTGCCCCCAACAATCTGGGTCCTCATTTTACTGACCTTGGAAGGATGGAAGGCTGAGTCAACCTTGAGCCGGTCAGGACCAAACTGCTGGCAGTAGGCAGAATTATCCTGCAATACTGTATTCTAACCACTGCGCCACCACAGCTCTTGCCTAGAGACTTCACAAGGAAGGGAATTTTCAGCAGTTTCTTCCTCTCTCAAGCATTTATTCAGGTGATTAAGAATTTACCAGTACATGGATTCAGCTGTAGACTCCATCACAGTTTTCAGAAATATATCAAGTGAAAAAATATTTATATTGGATTTATGCCAACTTAAAAGTATTCAGGTCATATACCTGAACTTCTTCTGTTGTGTCATAATTCAGACTGACCATATGCAGAGTATTTCAGTGGAAATGAAAGAAATAGAAGAAAATCTTTATTACTTCTAATTTAGTAATGGACAGTATGTTTACACATCCTGAAATGTTCTGTCATGGTTCCGGCAGAGATAAATAAAGCAGAACTCCGAGGCTTAAAAATTCCTCAAAGAACATGCTTATTAGTTACCAATATCGGCATGATCAAAAGTGAAACCAAATCTAAAATTTCCACTAAAATTTCCCAGTTACAAAGTATAATGTCCCACTCACAAAACTATGCCATCACTACGTTCCCCAATACATTCATTTGGCATGCTTTCTAATACAATGCCCAGTCACTGATCATGGGAGCAGTAGATGACCTTGGTTCCCATGGGACAAAAGATTATTATGACTAGTGAAGCACCTGGGCAAGCCCCCTTCCTTCTGTCCTGTGTGGCAACCTAGAATGAAGAGAAATATGGCTGCAGCCAGGCTCATTGTAGAGTTGACAGTCACACACCCCCTTAAAAGGAAAGAATCTCTTGTAGGGGAAATAAAAAGCAAGTTAGGTATTTCCTCAAGGCTTGTGAGGATGTCTGTTGTAAAATTTCTGTATTAACCATTCTGCTTTCAAATCTGTACATTTCACCCACGTAGCTTCTGACAGTGGATAGCCTTTCCACTGAACGAGGTATTGTAACTTCCCCTTGTACAACCTAGAATCAAGAATTTGTTTTATCTCATAATGGGCTTCCCCCTCTACCACTATTGGACCCGGTGGTTTCTTCAGAATAGGTCTTAAATAGGACTCAGAAACAGGTTTCAACAGATTACAATGGAACACAGGGTGGACCTTCCCCAAAAGCCATGGAAGCTTTAACTCTATGGTAACAGGATTTATGATTTTTGTGATAGGAAAAGGACCTAGAAACTTTGGCCCCAATATTTTGCTGGGTAACCTCAATCTCAAATACTTAGTTGAAAGATAAACCCTTTCTCCAACATAAAACGGTCTTTGAGGGGAGAGTTTCTTATCAGCCTGATAAACTTTAGCGGCTTGGGTTAAGGCTCCTTTTACATTCGCCCAAACACTTTGAAAGGAGGTCACCCATTGATCCAAAGTTTGGGAGCCAGGTGGCTCCTGGGGGTACTCAGGCATAGGTCCAAATCCCTCCCGGTAACTATCTTAAACAGTGTAAGACAAGTGTTACTGTGCACAGTATTGTTGTAGGCTACTTCAGTGAAAGGCAGAAGATCGGCCCAATTAGTCTGCTGGTAATTAACACAGCATCTGAGGTACTGCTCCACCATTGAGTTTGTATGTTCAGCCACCCCATTAGTACTCAGATGAAAAGCTGATGAGAGCCCCTGTGTAGACCCAATAAGCTTAACAAACTCCCTCCAGAACTTTGCAGTGAATTGAACCCCTCTGTCTGAAATAATCCACTTAGGAGCTCCGTGGAGCCAATAGATGTGCTACAAAAACATCTTGGTCAGTTTCTGAGCAGAGGGAAGCCCTGAACAAGCAATGAAATGAGCTTGTTCGAAAAACAGATCAGTCACAGTCCATATTACAGAATTTCCCTTGCTCTCGGGCAGGTCTACTATAAAGTCCATAGCTATTTCTTCCCAAGGCTGGGAAGGGCCAGCTACCTGCTGCAGGAGCC
Organism: Azemiops feae; assembly: GCA_023970755.1. Classification (NCBI taxonomy): domain Eukaryota; kingdom Metazoa; phylum Chordata; class Lepidosauria; order Squamata; family Viperidae; genus Azemiops; species Azemiops feae. The sequence goes on along the minus strand of JALGBA010001247.1, from coordinate 197,717 downwards.
CTGGAGGCTTTCCAGGATGTTTCTTCATAGCAGCGCAGGTAGCACAGTTTTTCACATAACTCTCAAATGTTTTTTTCATGCCTGGCCACCAGAACTGCCTTCGTACCAAATGTAATGTTTTCAGGAATCCAAAGTGATCGGCCTGCTTTGCATCATGACTGCGCTGAAGGGCTTCAATCCTGAGGGTACTTGGGAGGTATAGCTTAGAACCCTTCCAGGATAGCCCTCCCGGGAGGGTTAATAAAGATTTATTGTCCTTGAACCAGGTGTCTAATTGCTCCTTAATTCTTTTCAGTAAGTGGTCATCAGGACTGGTGGATTGCTTTCGCAATTGGGCTCTAGTGGTTATTTGAGAGGCAGATTGTGGTAGAGGAATGATAGAATTAATGATTTCTTCTTGGTGGCATTTGAACTGAGGCATTCTGGACAAAGCGTCAGCCAAAAAGTTCCTATCCCCTGGAAGATACTTTAATGTGAAATTGAACCGGTTGAAGTATTGAGCCCACCGGACTTGTTTGGGGGATAATTTATGGGGGGTTTTCAGAGCTTCCAAATTCTTGTGATCAGTCCACACTTCAAAAGGTATCTCCCCCCTTCCAAGAAGTGGCGCCATGTTAGTAGTGCCCATTGTATGCCATTGTACCACAAAAGCCTCCTTCTCCCAAACGGCCCATTTCCTCTCTGTGTCGGTCAGCTTTTGGGAAGTGTAAGCACAGGGTTGCAAGTCCCCCCTGTGATTTTTTTGTAAGAGGACAGCACCCACAGCCACATCACTCGCATCAGCTTGAATGTTGAATTGCTTTTCAGGGTCAGGGTGTTTGAGAACAGGTTCGACTGCAAAGAGTCTTTTTAGTTTCTTGACTGTAGATTGGCATTCTAGGGACCATGGCAACAGCTGACAAGGTCGGGGTTTCCCCCCCTTTCCCCATTTTCAGTAAGTTGGTTATCAGCATGGGTATCTTTGCAAAAGGGGATATATTGGTGGTAAAAGTTAGCAAACCCCAGAAAGCTTTGAAGTTGTTTACGGGTGCAAAGGAGTTGCCATTCCAATACAGCTTTCGCTTTTGTAGGATCCATTTCTATTCCCTCATTTGAAATTCGGTACCCTAGTCAAGGCGTGTCTGGTGAAACTCACATTTAGATAGTTTTGCATACAGTTTAGCCCTCAGTAGTTTCCTCAGCACTTCACGGACCAATTTAATGTGCTCTTCCATAGTCTCAGTGTAAATGACAATGTCATCAAGATAAACTAAAAACCCCTTGTATAAATGATCATGCAGCACCTGGTTGATTAACTGCAAAAATACAGTAGGGGCTCCTTGTAGTCCAAAAGGCATCACTTTAAATTGGAAGCTTCCCAGGGGGCAATTGAAGGCGGTTTTCCATTCGTCCCCCTCCTTAATCCGGACTCGGTAATAAGCCTCACTTAAATCCAACTTTGTAAAAGCTTTCCTTTTGCCAGGTGAGCCAACATGTCCTTCATTAAGGGAAGAGGGTACATGTTCTCTATGTTGACAGCGGGGCCACTTGCACCTGCTGCTGGGGACGTGGCTGAACCATTCTCCGGACTTCCCTTGGCCAGGCTCCTGGACTGGTAGCCTGAGGCCACGGCAGAGGGCTTGACATCACAGCTGGCTGGGGAACGGGTGAGGCGGCATGGGCTCCAGCAGTCGGGCTGGAACTTTTGCAAGGGGGGAGAAGAGATGGGTAGCCCTTGGCATTCACCCTCCACAGCACACACATCCTGGGCAATGGGAATCGTCTCTTTTACCTCCAGCCTGCCAAACTTCTCCTTCAGCTGTTCGAGCGAGGGGCTGTGGATTGCAGACTGGAACTTCCAGTCTCTGGAGTCGTCCCCTCTGATCGATCCCTTTCCCTTCTGGTATGCCGTGGACAAAAACCCCAGGGATAGCAGCAACAGGAGTTCCTCTTCAGCGGCTACAGCAGTGCTCCTGTGCTAAGGGACAGCCTCGGCTTGATAGAGGTCCGCCAGGATTGTAGTTCCCTCCTGCAGTACCAACTTTCCAGGTTGGATCAACCTGGACTTTGGCCAAGCCTCTGCCAGTCTCGCCTCCTTGGTGGCTGGAGTGACTGCTTGCACTCCAACAGCCGGAGTTCCATTGTGGCCAGCAACAGCTCCATTCTTTTCCTCCATCTTCAAATCTTCCCTGAGTCTTCACCGCTCTCTAAAAGATGGGTAGGCAGTCAGGGCCCAGCATCCCGAGAAACGAAAGTTTTAGGAGACTTGGTTTAATGTCATGGTTCCGACAGACAGAAACAAATAAAGCAGAACTCCGAGGCTTGAAAATTCCTCAAAGAACATGCTTTTTAGTTACAAAATATCAGCACCATCAAAAGTGAAACCAAATCTGAAATTTCCACTAAAATTTCCCAATTATAAAGTATAATGTCCCATCCACAAATCTATGCCATCACTACGTTCCCCAATACATTCATTTGGCAGGCTTTCTAATACAATGCCCAGTCGCTGATTACGGGAGCAGTAGATGACCTAGGTTCCCACGGGACAAAAGATTATTATGACTAGTGAAGCACCTGGACAAGCCCCCCTCCCTCCGTCCTGTGTGGCAACCTAGAATGAAGAGAAATATGGCTGCAGCCAGGCTCATTGTAGAGTTGACATGTTCATTGTTAACTTTAGGGATATTTATTTATTTGTTTGTTTGTTTGTTTGAGTTGGTATGCTGTCTTAGTTCTAGATGCTAAGCAGTCTGCAGGGCAATAAAATAATATTCTGGAATAAGAATATATATCTCTACCTTTCTCTCTATTTCCTTCAAGTCAGTCATCACTACTGGTGATCGCATGGACAAGTCCCTGAAGTTGGCAACATTTTAAAAAGTCCTTTGTGTGCTCTCTTGGCAAACTGATGTGATATCTCCTAGATATTGTCATGTGTGACATAGGACAATTATGCATTACAGCAAACTTTCTCAATCTAAGCACCCCGCAGACTTCTATTTCTAAAATTCCCAGCTGACCTAGATCTTGCTAAGAATTTTGTGAACTGGTGTCTATACATCTTGAAGCTAAGATGTGTAACATTTCAAAAGCACTATTATTCCTGAGAAAGTTGTTCTTTAAAAAAATAGCCTACCTACACAGAATAATCATTGCAAGGACCATTACAGTTATCTTTTTATATTAAATAGAGTACTATGTTTGGAATCATTTCAACCACAGCTATTATCAGCAGGATCTGATTGTGAATTCTGACTGAAAGACAAGCTCAGCATTTGTTTCAGATTCTGAAAGCTATTTCTTCTCAGTTAAGAGAGTTAAAACAAATAATTTCTATTTGAAAAAGTATAAAGATATCTTTATGTGATTTGCAGCTGATATTATTCCACTATTATCTTTAAATTACTAACAATCAGCCCTTTTGTAGTTGCATAAAGATTCTGTTTAAAGCAGACTGCATTGAATGAATTTCATTGATGAACTGAATAATCAAGGTAAAAAATAATAACATGAAGAATACTTCATATTAAAAGGATGTTAATTCTAAAAGCGAGTCTTAGTGAATATGTAATAAAAAATTACTGGAAATCCACTGATGGCAAACAGCAGCAACTTTTTATTCAGGAATTAAACAGACTAAATCCACTCTCTCTTTTTGTTTTCTTTGCCAAGAATTATTTCACCTTCTAAATGCTTCTTTGATTCAAACCAGTTTCATACAGAAGAAGGCTTCTAACACAATGCCATAAAGACAAAAGAGAAACATACTCGCCTTACAAAGGAAATCAATGTATCCATTTAGGATTAAAGAAATTACAAAAAATGTGTGATTAAAGTAGACATATTCAAGGATAATACTGGAAGAGGTCTGATAAAAATAAATGAGGTTAAAGAAAGATAGAAATACTATACTGAAACCCTTTACAAATACAATTATAGAATTGTAGTCAGTAAATGAGGACTACCTATATATTAAGGAAACTATTCTACTAACAATGGGACAGGGAAATGGACTAGGTCTCAGGTGCAGATGACTATACAATTTAAAGCTATAGAAGAAAAGGCAGTTAAAGCTCTAACAGCATTATGACATGAATAAGATAAGGAACAGGTAAAAACACCTGGCCTAAACAGGTAATTATACCCTCAAGCTGACTGCACCTATGCAAGTTTTTTTGGCAGTCTTACAAAAATGGTTTGCCACTGTTTTCTTCTCAGCCTGGCTAGAAACTGAAACATACTGATGTATATTTTGAGAGAAGACTATAAAGAAGAACCAGTGATGCTTGAGGAGGAATGGACTGTTAACATCTGCTAAATAAAAAAAGTCACAGGGATATGGGTAGACAAAATTTCACACAAAGCTCATTAAAAAATCTGGCATGGAAAATGCATGTCAGTCCTCTGCCAATAGATATGGGAAAAAGCACCCTGGTCTAAAGACTGGAAAAAGTCTGTCTGTATCCTAATCCATAAAAAGGGAGATTCAAAGATAGCATTTACGGTTGCTAAAGTGAACAATTCATTTTCTAAAAATTGCTAGAAATGAGCAAGCCAGATCCATTTTTCATATTTTGATGGTGGCAATGCTGTAAAGTTCAACAATTCTGGAAAATGATCTATATCAAAATGAAATATCTTTTAAAACTTGAATTCCCATTTCAATCTGTAACATTCTTATTAAACTTTACTAAAACATACTGCATTAGCCTTATATATGCTAATTGCTGCAAGAATATTATGTGCTTTTTTTTACTAGCAAGGTTACTGGGTACCCTCAACAGAAGAATAGCTGACTAAATTGTGTGACTATGCTTCAGCTTCACAACTTAAACACTTCATAATTTAAAAACAAATATTTCAGTTAATTTAATTAACATTGGGAAGAATTTCTTGAATACAACACATGGATTTGTATTACATCAAAATTTGGCTTACTGTTCTTATATGCATAGAGTCTATATTCTAATTTTACAGGATATAAAAAGAATGATTAATATAATTTACTAATTTTATTTAGTGATTTATATTGTAGTGACTATAGTTCTTGATATTCTTAGATTAGAATTAATAGTGAGTTTAGTCTTTTAAAACAATATATTCAGTTATTTATAGTTAATTGTATTACACTGAAAAATTATAATCATTTCTAAATTCCTTGTTCACTGATTTGTATTTTACTTTTTATAGTACCTTCTTGTATTTTAGTTATCTCTGTTTATATGTTTTGTTTAATGTTCAATAAAAATACAAAAAGAAAAAAGTAAACCTGCAGAGTGGAAAGTCAGAAAACTAAGATTATTTCAACTGGAAAACTAGAAGAATTTAATATAAACATGCTGACTGAAGTAGTTAACAGTTACAATTTTCCAGGGCCTGGAATTGAAAAAAAAATGGTGATTGTACAAAAGAAATTCAGAAAATAACAATGGGCAAACAAATATTGAATGGGCTAATGAAATAGAGGAATTTTAATCAAGCAAAATTTTGATTGGCCAATTCCATTGTGTTCCCAATTGTGATCCATTAATGTGAGGAATGAACTCTGTACAAGAACAAGAGGAAAAATATTGGCTCCTTTGAGTCACAGCGTGGAGAAGTTTGCTTTGCATCCCTCATCAAGAGAATCAGCCATTCAATTGAAGCTCACTGGCAAAAGGGTTATCAAACAAAAATTACTATACTTTGGACACATCATAAGGGCTGATGCATCTATGTACAAGACGACAATGCTGGGCATGATGGATGGAAGAGAGAAAGAGTATAACAATGCACGAAGTGGATAGGCAGAATACTGGAAGCCAAATAATACAACTGCAAAAACTGTATAATGTGGTGGGACAGCTTGGAAAGCTTTTATCTACAGATCCAACAAGAGTCAACTACTGTATAACATAATGGAGTGTTACAAGAACAATTTTATAATTGTGATCTTGTATTATGTTTAAAACTGATTTTGGAAAAAAACCCAATATGACTCAGAATTGGAAAAGGAGTATGACAAGGATGCATATATGCGTATGTAATCAACTATAGAGTATTACTAAAATTCTTTTGTCTGTAACCTTTAACGGAACGAACCCGTGCATCATAGGACAACAGTTTTTGAACTAAAGTATTTCAAATGGGCTAACTTACAGAATGTCTCTAAAATTTGGGACCCATGACTCCTGGAACCAGCCCCTCTTTTGACCACTGGAGATCAGGTAGACCAGAGGTCCCCAACCTTTTGAGCACCAGGGACCGGTTCCATGGAGAGAGGCTTTTCCACGGACCGGAGGGTGTGTGGTTCTGTGTGCTGCCTGCATCTCATGGATGGGGCTTTGCTTGTTCGTGCGGACTGGTTGTTGGCATGCCGCGGTCCGGTACTGGTCCAAGGACTGAGGGTTAGGGACCCCTGAGGTAGACCAATCCTGCCTTAGCCCTCCAGAGGCCTGGTAGCCACTCCTGCTCACTGCTTTTTTGCCCTTAGTCATTCTGTTTCTCTATTTAGGTAAGAAAATATCTCTTAAACACTAAACCCACACATCAGGGGTCTAGAATATTGTTAGAATTGGCAGCACTGGAAAATAGGTGAAAATACAGATGAAATATGAATCTGAGATTTACAGACAATACCCTTTAATACCTTGGGCCCATGAATCAAGATGGATTCTCCTGCAGAAGTAAGGAGGAAATTAATTCTATGAAGGAAGGTAGCCAAGGTCATGAAACCTATGGCTATTTCAATGACAACAAACATAACAATAGTTTGACAAATTATAGATGTAATGTATAACTGTGAAAGCAGACCTAAGAAAGAGCAAGAAAAAGAAGACAGATACTTCTGAATAAGGAATTTGGAGACAGTTATGAAAAATACCACAGATGATGCAAGAAGTAATAAATTCAGGCCTGGAACAAATGCAGACTTATTGCTCCCTTGGGGCAATGATCAGCTTAACAGAAACTCACATATTTTGGGCATGTGAAGCAAATGGGTGGTTGACTAAAAAGAATTATTATATGGGAGACTGAGAGAAATAGAAGAGATAAGACAATGGATAAATGGATGGATAGGATAGGATCAAGGATGTTCCTGGAATGTAAGCTGTGAGTCAGTGGTGGGATTCAGCTGGTTTGCACCACTTCGGTAGAACCGGTAGCTAATTTTTTGTTGCCCAGGCCCAGAATGGACTTCTGGAAGCTGCATCCACACAGAGAACCGGTTGTTCACATATTTGAATCCCATCACTGCTGTGAGTTATTATTAAAGTCAAATGAAAATGGCAAAATATTTCCCTACAGTCACGAGAACCAACCCCCACTTGATGGCATCTAAATAACTAATCTAGGAGTAGAGTTTCTTTTCCTTGATTCTCAATTAAAAAAGACAAATGAAAACATTCTGCCTGAAGTTCTAGAGAACAATTATAATTGGACTAATACTAGACCAGAAGAACAATGACTCATATTTATTTTTCTATATTCAGTTTTTATACTTTTAATATTTTATTTGTACACCACCTAAAGGGGTGAGGGAGATGGGTAATTTCTAAATTTGATAAATGAATGGGTGAATAAATAAATAGTCCAAAGTGGTCCAAAGCAGTCTCTGATATTTGTCACAGTATGACTCAGATGGTTTAAATTCAGGGAATTTATTACTGTACAAGGATAACAAACAATATAAGGAAATTCCAGGTTTCATTGAAAAATAGATACCTATACCAGGAAGCTACCTTTCTTAAGTTAGGCCCCTGTTCTCTTTAGACACTTTTGCCAACTATATGTCCCAAGAATGTGTTGGAGAATATTCCCAGAGCCCATAACGAGGGCAATTCGTAAATAAGCCTCTGTTTGGTTATGAATGACAGACACTCGCAGATACAGATCTTTTATTATACACATTAGAAAACTACAACATTACATTACTTTTCGACATAATTGCCATTCAAATTGAATCACCAAATCTGGGCTATGGGGTGTGTGTGATCAAAAACATCCGAACGGAACTGCTTCAAAAGTTCTTGGGTGTACCTAGCAGCATGCGGGTGAGCATTATCGTGAACCAACAACACACTGGAAATCAGCATGCCCCGACGCTTGTTATGGATGGCTCGTCTGAGTTTTCGTAACGTTTCACAGTAGACTTCTGAATTGATGTCAAACCACGCTCAATGAACTTCACTAGCAGTACTCCTTTGGCATCTTCACATTTGCGGGATTTTCTATGGCACTACTTCCAGTGTGGTGTTGGTTCATAATGCTCTCCTGCACACCGCTAGACACACCCAAGAACTTTTGAAACAGTTCGGTTGGGATGTTTTTGATCATCCCCCCTCCATAGACCAGATCTGGCACCGAGCTACTAAGGAATTTCAAACCTTGTAAGGTGTTATGACGAGTGCCTCAATTTGAATGGCGATTATGTTGAAAAGTAATGTAATGTTGTAGTTTTCTAGTGTGTATAATAAAAGTTCTGTATCTGCGAGTGTCTGTCGTTGATAACTAAACGGAGGTTTATTTCCGAATTGCCCTTGTATAATGCTGTATGGATCACCTCAGTTTCTGTTATTGGGAAATATTGGTCTACATTAATTAGATCTGGGGTTTTTTGGAGGCGGCTTTCCTACCCCTTCCTGGTGATGTCAGATAATTACTGTTGAATAAAGAGATCATACCACAGAGTGAATACAGTAGTTCTCCTATTGTATAATCCAAAATTACTGGTGGTACCAGGCTTATGATCAAATGGCCTCTGGCAAGCAGGTTTGAGATGAATAGGATCAAGCAACTCTTAACTGTCACAGAGCCTTCCAAGTCTTTTTAATTAATCAGAGCCATTAATGATTTTATTTTGTTAATGAGTGCCTATATGTTTTAGGGGTTAATGTGCTGGATTGGCACTAGGGAGGCTCAAGGTCTTATGTAGGGAGTAAGGTAAGCCTAGCAACGTAACACAATTCATAGGATTGTTATTGTGGTGAAAAATAGGACGACAAATATAAAACAAATGAAAAAAAAAAACTTATGCTAGTCCTAAATGATGGGATGACATAAAATCACTGTTTCAAATAGGTTGTGGAGGATTTTCACGCCTAACTTGAACAAATGACACTGACTTGAGGGCTTTGTGATCATTGTTCCCATCTAGTACATCTTTCTCTCACATAAATGGAGCACTTGCCCAGAGCCTGCATTGTTCAGGAAGTTACTTAGAGATACCTTATTTTCTGGAGAGCGAGGCCTAGCTGGAAAGCTCTACGAGAGAACTTATATCCATTGTTCTGTGCCACACCCTGATTGGCTATCGATAGATTCGTTCCAAGAGAGATTTCCCTAGGGCTAGGCAATCTCTGCCTGAAAGCAATAGACGATACCCCCTCCCCTTCTTCTTTTTCTTCTTCTCCCCCCCACCTCCATTTACCCAGAAGTGCTTTGGTGCGCGTGTGTTTCCGCTGGTTTTTCCTGCCGAAGAAAGAGCGAGCTGTCGGCTTCCTCTGACTTGAGAGTTTATTTTGTATCCTTTCGCACCTCTTTCCTCCAGCGCTCGCTTTGTTTCTCTTCCCCAGCGCTGAAGGAAGCTCCCGTGGAAAAACCAGTGTCTCTGCGCTCAGGGCGCAGCAGCAGCAGGAGCAGACAGAGAACCGAGGGAGGGAGGGGAGCAGGGAGCGACTGTGTCCGGGTGGCGTTTTATTGTTCGCGTGCTCCGGTGGGTGGGTGGGTGCGAGTTGTTCTGCGCGCGCGCGCGCGCGCAAGAAAGCTGCCGCCGCCGCCACCGACTGCTCTTCTCCCACAGCCGACTCTGGGTTCTTATGTTGGATGTAGCTGCCTGGGAAGAGACGCCTCTTGGGAGCGCCCGCTCTTTCTTCCCGATGGTGTGAATCCGCTTCAGAGCGACCTTCGCATGAACTGAGATTGAAAAGGAACTATTTTTAAAGCGGTGAAGAAGTCACGGTAGCCCTACATTGCTCAATCTCCTCTTTCACCGTAAATCAAAGCAGCAGCAGAACCCTCCACCACCCTCTTTCATCTCCATCTCCATTGAAGAAGAGTTTTACCCCGGACTGAAGAAAGCGAGAAACGGAAGGGCGGAGAGAAAGAGAGAGACGGGGGGGGGGGGGGGGGAGATCTTTCTGAGAAGCAGTCACAGAAAGAGAGGGAGAGATCAAGGGGGTGCCGCTTTATATTTTCGCCGTGGCGTGCTAAGTGCTTGGCTCTTTATTTATATAGTTAAGAAAAATAACAAAAAGGAAAAATGGCGAATGACTCTCCTGCAAAAAGTCTGGGAGATATAGACCTTTCCTCTTTGCGGGTGAGTGTGACTGGGGGGGGGGGGGAGATGAGGATGGAAGGGAAAGCTAGGGAGAAGAGGGCTGCTTGCAGACGATCCTTGGCCGTCTTGTCTCCCTCCCGCTATCCACACAAAGCGGGCGACGTCTTCCCTGGCGTGGCTTTTGTTGTTCGGAGCTGGGTTGGGGCGGAGGGGAAAGGAAGAGAGGGTGAGAGGAAGACTTGGGCTTGTACGTTGCGGGGGGTGGGTGGGAGAAGAAACCTCTATAATAGGGGGTGGTTGTTACACCCTAAAAAAGGCCCTTTACTAGTTAGCTCGTTGGCTTCCCATTTTGTGCCCTGGGCAGAAGCGAGGGAGGATGAGTCCAGTCTTGGGTTCCTTTCCTTTGTTTGCATGTATTGGCATGTGCGTAGAAAATCAGGGTGAAACAACTGCTCTGCTAAACGATCCACTCCAGTGTGTGCGTTTGGGGGATCCAGTAATACTTGCCTAAAGATAACAGTCATGTCTTCTCTTCCCCCTCCCCCTTTCTCCCAACCATCCTTTCATTTTCCTCACCTTTATTGTGTAGGATCCTGCTGGGATTTTTGAGCTGGTGGAAGTGGTTGGAAATGGCACCTACGGGCAAGTTTATAAGGTTTGTATTAAGATTTTTTTTTCTCTTTTAAAAAACATTTTATGTATATTTTCCTCCTCCACAGTAGCCATGATGTTGGGCCATCCCTGTTTTGTGAACAAAAGTTAATAGAAATTAATTTCCTGTGGCTTTGTGGCAGACGTTATCAGCACACTGACCTGTCTTTTTTTTCAAGGGACCTCTGTGTGGTCATAAGTTCATAGGACACTAACTCTTGCTGCCCCTATGTTACAAACCAAAACTCTTTTTATCTTTTATTTTTTCATGTGGTATTTCACTGTCTGTGCACTGGGCTGATAGTGGATTGAAGAAACTGGGGATGTTCCTGTCATTATAAAAAATGATCAAATAACTTGCTTTTGAAAAAGAAAGGCTGGCTTTCTTTATTGTGAATTTGTCAAGGTGTGTGGAAACTGGCATAGTATTGTCTTCAGTGTTACCTCTATAAGAGGGTGTGGATGAAAAGGGTGGGGTGAAAGTGGGCAAAAAGAGTAGGAAAGCTTATTCTCTGGCTGGAAAGCAGAAAATCAAAATTTCTGGAACAACCAGTTTGACAATTAGATGAATTGGGGGGGGGCACAACCTACACACACACACACACAAACACAAATATACATAGAAATGGGTAAGATAAGTTGCTGTGAAAGTCTTCCAAGATATACCTCCTTTAGAGGAAACAAATACTGCAATATCATGGGCTGTGTAATGTTTAGTCACCTATATGACTAAGTTTTCCAATGTACATTGTTATGGGAGTGAAACATCAGCCAGGGTTTGTTTATATAAAAGACAAACATTAATTTGAGGAAGTAACAAAATGTATTTCTTGTGCTGTGTTGCAGATCTTAACAACTGTTGTTCATCAGTCATCGATTTTCACATCTGGGTGTACAGAAAAGATGCATATTGTGTACATGTAGTTTCTGACATGTACTTGTAGATCATCTTCATATCTGATTGTTGTTGCTGTATGGATTGGTATACTGTTTGCAATTGTAAAAACATTGGAGTGAGCTGAATTGCTCTGGCCTTGCTTTAGATAAAAAGAACTAGGCCTATGTAGGAATAGAATGAATCACTATGAGTCTGAGTTTGAAACTGATTTATAGGTGACCTTTTGATACCTGGTTTTGATTCTCATTTTTCTGCATTGTTATTGCTTGTGGAGGTTACATCATCTTGGGTGTGTCTTTTTCTGCCTCCCATTCCCCAGAATGGAGTTCAGTTGTATGAATGTATACCTCACTGTCAATTAATTCAAATCATGCAATAGATATAATTTAATCTTATAATATTAGTGCACTTTTCAGTTGGCAGAAGGTTGATTGAAATACTTTAGTCTGAGTTGCAAAATTTTCCATGGAATGGAAGTAGTACCTAAACACAGCTAGACCTAATGTGAACAAACTGCACAAACGTCTCTACCTTGAAAGAAGACAGTTATGTAAACTAGTGTAATTCTTCTGATAGGCGATTTCAATTTGGTAATATTACAATGGGATCCAAATGGTTTGATCCTCCCTAATTATATGCACAATTTTTGCAGTTAAAATTTTAATGTCTTTTTTGAAGGAGCAGCAATGATTGAGTTTTTCCCTAGTTTGAACCTGTATCTAAAATTGTGTGCCTGTATTAGCTAGCCATAGTGATGCTGAAGATGGGACATTGTGGAGCAGCTACTTGATTACACTTTTTAGTCTTCATTTCTTCCTTGTAGATTGCTCTAGTCTAAGATGTGGAGCAAATAAGATAAATTTATACTGTGGGGGGATAATTAAGTTTTAATTTCCTTTCTCTTTTATGGTATTTTTCTGAAGAGTTTGGCATAATAAACCTTAGCAGGTCATATGAAATGTTCAGATCAAACAGAAATTAAGCTGACATTTTGTACTAAACTATAACTTGCTAAATCCTGATTTATTATTTGCTTTTGGCTTGACATGCTTTGTAACCCCATAGATGGCTGGGCTTATGCAGTATAAACCAGTGTTTGCTTCAAACAATCAAAGACAACTAAACCACTTTATAGCTTAATACAGTGTGTCAGTGTGACCTTACAAATGAGTTTTATGGAGTGAATGTGTTTCCCAACTTGAGCAACTTTAAGATGTATGGACCTCAACTCCCAGAATTTCCTAGCCAGCATGGCCATTCTAATAATTCTAGCAGTTGAAATTGGCATGGATGGGGACCACTTAGTTATTCCATACATTCTCTACAAAACAGCAGGGTATAAGGCCAAGAATCATATGTTCTTCCAGAGGTTGAACTACAACTCCAGGCTTCCCCATCTACCATGCCTTCCCTAGTGAAGGCTGCTGAGAACAAGGAGAAAATTTTATCTCCCCCCCCCCCATGCGCTAACATTTGCTAGATGTAATGGAGTGACTCTCCAAGAGAGATTTGGAAGTTGCAAGAATTCCAGTGGTGCTATTAGAAAACCATTCATATAACTTTTAGTGTTTAACAAAATGAAGAAGTGTAAATAGTAGATTGGCTTGTTTTTTTCCAAGATTGCTTGAGCTAAAGTAGAAAGAAGAAAAAGAGTCATAGTTTCTTTACTTTTACAGTTTATTCCTTTCCACGTAAGTTCAGTTTAGATAAAAATCATAGTTTTTGTGTAAAAACTTTATGGAAGCTTTGTTTTGAAGTTTAAATGATGTGAATGGTTAGAAGTTAGCTGCTATAGTGTACAAATTAAAACATGTTTTCTAGAAAGCAGGATAGTGTTAGAATAGGGAGAGTAGTCCTCTTTACCAAGCTGAGGTCAACTGGTTCTCAGCTGAATGGCATGTACAGACTTGCTCAGCAGCATTCATTTTCTTACTGAAGAATAAGGAGAAGCAACACTAATGATTTATTTTCTAATGAATTGGGTGCCCTGATTGTTCTTGGAGAGGCAATAGAACAAAACAAATGTCAAGCCTCAAGATAAATTAATTATACTAGGGGCAGGTTTAAGTCATTTGAATATATGTTGATTTGGATTTAGCAGAAGGATTGTTTGCATATTATTTTAGGTTCTTATGTGTTACAATAAAATAGAAACTTATAGAAAAAAATGTTAAAAAGAGTGTCAATTCACCAATTCTTTATTATACATCTTAAACAAAAACCTGTACTTTTAAAAGATTTAGATTATTGATGGTATTAAAGCTTATTGCTTTATAATTCTTGTGATTTATATACATTTTTATCTAAGATCCATTAATAAATAGTGTCACTATCTGAAGTGGTGAACTTTGTTGGTTTTACTTCTGGTTGTTTATGTAGGATTTCACTTAGTACCTTCATGAGAGTAAATGTATGAAATACCCACATGTATTGAGTTGGAGAAGGGCGACTGGTGGCATTTTACAAAAATAGTGATATTCAACTTGCTGTTTGGTTTGTTAAGACATGTGACAAATCATATTTTTCACAAAGTATCCTGTCTGTCTGTCTGTCTGCCTGCCTGCCTACTATGAGAAATCTTTATTTTGGCTTATTAGCCTTTTATCACCTGGATTTGAGTTTCTAAATACATGTTCAGAAAAACCAGTTTGACAATGATAATGTGTAAAAAGCAGCTGAAGAAAGGATATAGCCAATGACTTTCCTCTAAAGCATTGAAATAAAAGCGAGGTACTGGGGAAAAAAGGGTCCTTTCCAAACAGCTGTTGTAAATATTTCCTGTATCTGTTCAAAGACCCCAGCACAAGCTAATGATTAGGAAATAACAGGCAATACTAGGCTTGAATACCACAAGAAATGTGCCCTCATAATTGGGAATGGACTCATGCTGCTGCTCTCTAGAACCCTTGTAAGACAATCTGCTGTGAAGGCCTCTTTTATTTTATTTATATTTCCGCATTTCAAGAGCACATATAAATTATGTTCCCTGTGTTTCTGGAAAGGGATGTAATGGGGAAACCAGTTGTGTGTGAAAACACTCGAACAACTTGAGATATTATACTTGACAAAATATTTTTTTACTATACATTCTACTTCAGCGAAATCTTTATCCTTAGCCAGTTGCTCCTTCATTCCTTTGCTGTTCTAGGATAAGAAATCTGCTGTTTATTCCTCTGCTGCTGCTCTATGTTAAACTTTCTGACTACATTTCTCTTTTGTTCATCTTTCCCCCAACTGTGGTATGCTTTTTGTTCTAAATAATATTTCATGCATGATGAAGTGGTTGTAATCCGCAAAAGCTTCTTTTCTAAATAAAATTGTTAGTCTTTAAGACACCATGTAACTCCTTGTTTTTGTTGCAGTATACTAACATGTCTAGCC
Organism: Azemiops feae; assembly: GCA_023970755.1. Taxonomy (NCBI): domain Eukaryota; kingdom Metazoa; phylum Chordata; class Lepidosauria; order Squamata; family Viperidae; genus Azemiops; species Azemiops feae. The sequence continues at coordinate 182,547 of JALGBA010001247.1, read as the reverse complement.
ACACTTGGAATTATTAGAAATTACATATACACAAATTTGAAATTACTGATATCGCCATGACTATATTTAATATTGAAGTTTTTGTTTTTGTTTTAAAATAGAGCTGGCTAATAGGTACCCTCAATATTGTAATAGATGTTTCTTTTTAAGCAGATAAACAATGTTTCTAGTGTTCAATGTTTCAGTGTTCAGTGTTTATTTAAACATGACCATTGCAGGTTAGTAAATAATTTTCTCCTTTAAAAAGCTTTCCCAAATCTGGTGTCATTTTCATGTATTTGCCACTGTAGTTCCTAGTATGTGGCACCAAAAATGGTAGTAAACAGCAGGGCGAAATTGAAAATATCTGTAGCGTGGTTGGGTAGTTGTCCAGTTTAAGTGAATTTTTCAGAGGATTGTATACAGTTGGAGTATTTCCTACCTATTTTTTCACATTCGTCAGCACTTATAATATCAGCAAATGTAGGTTGTATGTTGCATGTGCAGTACTTCCAGCCTTGTAGGAGGAGAGCTATGTTAGACTATCATGGGGAAAAACTCAGAAGGTTGCTTAGGACTTAATACATTTTAATACATTTTATTAAAAGGCTCATATGCTTTTGTGAGATATTGTTTACTTCATCAGGTAAGCGGAATGGCTTAGATCAGGGGTGTCAAACTGCTGGCCCACGGGCCGGTTGCATCATGCGGAGGCCGCAGCCACCCCAACTCCGGCAATGTGAAAAAAGTCACAATACGTTGCGACACGTCATGTGAGGCAGCGAGTTTGACACCCGTGGCTTAGATGTATTAGGATAATATTTCTAGCTTAAATCTTAAATATGTGTATATAAAATGCACGTATCTCCTAGATGATGGAATGTAGGCAATTTTCTAGGGATCTAACCTGATAGAGTTGCATGATCATACAACGGATGAAACTGGTTGTTCTGTTTATGGCATCCTGTCCCACAGTATTGTCCTTACTGTTAGCAACAAATGGTACGTATGGCACAGATGCAACTATGGTTGGTAGTTTAGCCTTCATCTTTTCTGTCTTCATAAAAAGTATGTGAAAATTCTGTTGACAAAAACCATGATGGGTGTTTGGAAATTACATTGGAATTAATATCTGAGATGACCATTACATATGCAAGGTTGTGACTTGAAAGCCAAGATGAGTAAATGGTAAAGAGCATAAATTAACACATGAGATGAATGAAAACAAAATAAATAATTATGAAACTAAGAGAAAAAAAGGATGCATTAAATATGAATGATGGAGACCTGATTTTATAGCAGCGACCCCCAATCTTTTGGGCACCAGGGACTATTTCCATGGAGAGAGGATGTGGTTTTGTATGTGCCCGCATCCCATAGTTGGGACTTTGCTTTTTTGCGTGGCCCAGTTTCTGGCATGCCACTGACCAGTGCCGGTCCATGAACCAGGGGTTGGTGACCCATATTTTATGGCATAGAATTGATGAATACATGCGGGGAAGTTAATGTGGGAACCTAATTATGATTAACTGTTAAACTGTATATGAGAATGTATCAGTTGGTATTATTTAAAGTTGGTATGATATAGGGTGCCCATGAAATTAGAAATCCAAAGGTGGCTGTATTTGCATATTATACATGGGTAGTGATAATAAAATGATTAAAGATGAGTTTTAGAGAAAATTTGTACAACATTCAATTTAACCAAGCTGGCAGGAATAGCCAACACTCCAGAAAATAGGCTTAAGATACAGGAGGATTTGGACAGACTGGGCTCTATCTAACAAAATGAAATTCAGTGGTGAAAAAAGTAAGGTTCTACATTTAGGCAAGAAAAACCAAATGCACAGGTATAGTATAGGAGGTACCTTGCTGAATTGTAGTAACTGCAAGAGGGATCTCGAAGTCCTAGTGGACAATCACTTAAATATGAGCCAGCAGTGTGCTGCAGCTGCCAAAAAAGCCAACACAGTGCTAGGCTACATTAACAGAGGGATAGAATCAAGATCACGTGAAGTATTAATACCACTTTACAATGCCTTGGTAAGGCGACCCTTGGAATACTGCATCCAGTTTTGGTCACCACGATGTAAAAAAGATGTTGAGACTCTAGAAAGAGTACAGAGAAGAGCAACAAAGATGATTAGGGGACTGGAGGCTAAAACATATAAGGAACGGTTGCTGGAATTGGGTATGTCTAGTTTAATGAAGAGAAGGACGAGGAGGGACATGATAGCAGTGTTCCAATATCTCAGGGACTGCCACAAAGAAGAGGGAGTCAAGCTATTCTCCAAAGTGCCTGAAGGCAGGACAAGAAGCAACGGATGGAAACTAATCAAGGAGAGAAGCAACCTAGAACTAAGGAGAAACTTCCTGACAGTTAGAACAATTAATCAGTGGAACAACCTGCCTCCAGAAGCGGTGAATGCTCCAACACGGGAAGTTTTTAAGAAGAGACTGGACAGCCATTTTTCCAAAATGGTATAGAGTTTCCTGCCTGAGCAGGGGTTTGGACTAGATGGCCTTCAAGGTCCCTCCCAACTTTATTATTATTATTATTATTATTATTATTGTTGTTGTTGTTGTTGTTGTTGTTGTTATTATTATTATTATTATTATTATTATTATTATTATTATTATTATTATTATTATTATTATTATTATTATTATTATTATTATTATTATTATATTGTAGGGAACATGGTGTGAGTGAGTACAGAGAAATGAACAGATCTTTTAGAGAACCAATGTGAATGATATGGTGACGGGAAAAGGTCTATTTGTTAGAAAAATATTTTTTAGCCTGAATACTACTTATGTATACATCTAAAAAAATAATTAGCCAAAAAGCACAATTGATATGACTGCTTAAAATGAATGAGAAAATTGGAGGACAGAATGATGAAAGGTTTTGAATATGGAAGAGACCATTATTTGGTGTTATTAAGATTGAGTCTTGAGAAAAATGGGAATGGAAAAAAAGAAAAGTGAATGTACTGAGATAGAATAACTGCAGGAAGGAAAACTATAGGCCTCTATTTAAAATATTAGATAGATTAAGCTCCAAACAGAATGTAAAAACTAAATATTAAGAAAAATGATATGGAAATTATTTGGAACTGAATGAAAATAATTAAAAGAAACAGAAAGTGTGGAACAAACAGCTTTATGGAAAGGAAAATTTATTTGAAAACTACTCAAAAGGTCTAAACAAGGAACCTTCAGTAGATTTAATGTAATTAAAATAAAAGCTATGAAATGTATTAGGCTGAAAGTGAAGTAGGTAATGTTGGAAGACATATTTTAGAAATTTCTGTGTAAATGATAGAGATATTGTAACGAGCAATTGAAATAAGGAATGTAATTTTTATAAGAAAAAAGAAAAGAAAATGCTAAATGTAACTATAATATTAAAGAATAGTATGATAGTAGGTATAGATGGCAGTGGTGAAGAAATGTTAAAATATGAATCATTAGGATGTCACTGCTGCTTTATGCAAGGTAAAGAAAGTATAGGCTTGATTTTTGCTCTTCAGCCAGTAATTAAGAAACCTGCGAGTATGAATTAGGTTGCTTTAGAAAATGTGTATGTTAAAGTAAACAACCTTGGATTATTGCATGAGCTAAGAGTGGTATATGATGGAGCTAAAGCATACCTGAGAATGAACAGAATAGTTTGGCATTCAGTAGGATTAAGCAAGGATCTATGATGTTTCCCCAGCTCAGTGTTTTTTCTCAGTTGGTAATTTGAAAATGTGTGGCTTTCAACTCTCAGAATTTCCCAGCCATGCTTCATCATATGTCATCAACTTTGAAAAACACTTGCCCTAGTTATTTAAAATATTTGTGGAGTAAATAAGAATTATTGTGATATTAAGGAGGGATGTTGTTGGGGATATGAATATATATGTGTTTTTACATGGAAACTCTAATAATTTGAAGTCAATCTTCACTTTAGATTATATTTTCTAATGCTAGTCACTAGTGTGGACCAACAATTAATGTGTCAAAGTTGCATTTGACAGGCAAAATTGAATGCTTACAAGTTATACATAAAGAGTAAAAACCTAGAGTAAACACATGACTTTTACCATCCAATGTTAGCAGATAGACCTGTTATGTTGATGCTATGGTTATCCTTTCCACTGTGTTAAGGAACTTCTTTCAACTTTTTTTTTCTTTTCTAAATGAATTTCTTTCAAATCCTTGTCTTAAGTAGCTAAGAGAAAAACCGAACAACAGTTACATCAAAATAAAAGTAGTAGCCTTCAGCTAAAAAACATATATTTTATATACCTAAATAATATGTGTTGTATGGAAGTGTATTATTTAATGCAGTATGCCTCGTAGGATTTTTTTATACCTTTGTGTTTCCCATATGACAGAGTGATAAAGCACAAGAGTGCTTTAATAGTATATTAATAGTATATTTAATCGGGTGTAAAGAATTTCTGGTCAAAGATCAGAAATAAAGTCAAGGGCCCATAGATGGCTTTCTGTACCATGGTATATAGAATGGATGTGTAGTTCTTAATACATGTTAGGAGAAACATAAAAATACATTCAGTGTAGTTTAGTATGGAATTCTTAATGTAGGTATTAAAATAAGAAAGAGGGAGAAAGAGATATGGGTGCTAAATGGATTAAATACATATATGAGTGACCAGTACATTAAGGTGCGTGAATGAATGAAAAGTGATAACTATTTGGAGAAAGAAGAAAGGGGTTGAAAGAAGAAAGGAGAGAAAATATTAGGGTTGGATGAAGTTAGAATCTGAAAAAGAGAGAGGTAAAAAATTTAAAATACAAAAGGCTGCAGAAGTGGGCAAAGGGGCTGTATGTTAAGTATGGGCATTCTTTCTTTACTTGTGGACAATTCCTTGAAGGAGCTCTGTCTCTTCCTGGATGTGCACATGGGATCAAGTAAATGCTCATTGAAAAGCAGGGTCATTATGGGATAGTGACCGAGTATGACCTTTTGCGATTGTGCCTAAAATTGATGTACAGAGGATTCTTGTTATTTTGTGGGAATTAACATTCTATAAAATCACCGTGTATTACACTGAATTAGTGAATACTGAAACTCAGATGGAAATGTGTTTATCAAGTGACAGTGATTTTCGCTGTTCTTACTGTCTGTGAATGATAGTTCTGCAATTGTTGATTTTGTAATTACAAATAAATTTTAGCAAGTAGGCAAATTCACAAATTTGGAATCTGCAAATAATGCGAATTGACTGTTTTACCTAAACTGAGCTGTACAAATCTACTTGCAGTATTGAAAATCGACTGTAAACTTAGATGAAACTGTATTGTTGGAAAGTATACCTGATGTTTGTCTTAGAACACAGAAATATCAGGGATTGCTTTTGTTTTAAAAATAGTTATAGGCCTATGTGTTGTAACTTTTCAGGGAAAGGCAGCAAGGGAACTAATAAACAATCCAGTTCATATTTTGAAATCTTAAGCTACTTCTTCAGTAATAAATGAATGTTGTTCAACAACTATAGAACAGATGTAAAACATAATTTTAAGTAGAAGTAATATTTAGAACAGAGAATAGAATAGAATAGAATATGTTTATTGTCATTGTGTAACTCACAACAAAATTAAGTACTGTCCTCAGTGCACACTACATACAAGTAAAAACCACAAATAAGAATATAACATTATATACACACATCCTTCAGATTCTATTCACCATTGTGCTGCCCTAATATTGCACTTCAATGTTGCACTATATAGTGGTATTTAATATGGTTACAGCTCTGGGATAAATACTTCCTTATATAGTGATATGAGATTATGTTTACACCTTATTTAAAACTGCATATATGAATAAACATTCATTAGATGGATTCACACATTAAACTTAATTACTAAACTATTTCTGGATTATTAAATCACAATGCTGAATTTAAACACATTAAAACCAACTATATATTTGGTCTGATATGTCACTCCAGAATAAATTTCCTTTGCTTTTTTTTCTTTGTCTTATATCTTGTATTAATTCTGAATCAGTGAAAAACAAATAGACTTGCCATTTGGATAAATAGCTATTACCCAAAGAATAATACGAATATTATATTTCTGTTGTCCCCCACCCCCAATATATCTGTTTGGTTTTTTAAAGAACTCTGCATCTATCATTAATGGAACAAAAGTACAATTTTTAAAAATGAGTTTTTCAGTTTGCAAACTCTCTCTCCAGATTCAGGAATTGATTCAACTCTATAACTCAGGAAATAAATTTTATTATGTTATATTCTGTCTGCTGAAAGCGCTTTAGCTTTCAAACAGTATAGGTAATTAAGCAGTTAGTGTCAGCTGTGCTGGGAAAATGTTGTTCATCACTGTTTGATCATGTGCTAAGAAAGGTATGTGGAGATCTCTGATATAGGTGTCTATTTCACAGATATTATTATAGTATTCAGTACCAAATTAGGAATTCTGCTTTGAATTAATGTTATATGGTGTGCTGAATAAAGGAGAATTGCACTATTTACAATTCTGAGTTTATAGACAAGGAATGCTAGGGAATATCTAGTATAAGATTTAAATTATGCATGTTAAAACAAGAAATCCAAAAATTTTCAGTAGGGCTGAAAATATATCAAGTAAGGTAAGCTTGCAGGTTATATGGAGTGATCCTGTATGTCCTGTAAAACTACATATATGTATCTTTGTAGTTGCCACAAGCTTGACTTGAGGGCAGTTTTTCCTTAATGTCCCTAACATGAGGAAAACAGTTTTGTCAAGCCTCATATGTGGAAGTTCAGGCTTATAAAATTGTAGTATGGTATTTGCCCCTAAAATAGTGACGTTAAGAAATCTCAGTAATTTATCTATTGTGAAATAAATAAAGCACATTAATGAAACAGTTCATCCTCTGTGCTTCTTTTTCACAATAAATTACAATAAAATTGGTGTGGGATTTTTATATATAGATGAAAAGAGTAATTAATAAAAACTAAATATAGGGATTGATAGATATAATGCTTCACTAGATTTAATAAAAGACTGTTGAAATAACAGCATAAAGTAATGAGACATCTGGTGAGAACACTACTGGTGTTCTCTAGGAGTGTTAGACTTAATCTGTTGCCTGACGTTTAACATCTAATAATGGGTCCATAACTATATTCTGCCAATTCTGAGTTAAACGTAGTCCAATGCTAGATAGTTTCCTCTGTTCTGTTGTTGCTTGGGAGATATTCACAACTTACTTGTTAGCAATTTTTTTGAGTCTTTCCATCAGTCCTTGCAAAATCTATATATCTGGGAGGTTTTGGTTGGCAGGCATGAAAGCTTGTTTCTTCTAGCAAAACAGCACATTGCAGAGAAAAAATGGGCAGTTATGAGAACTGGAAGTACTTAGCTAAAATCTTGCAATCCTGCAAAACTTTTTAAAAATTATTTTATTCTGTTTGACTAAAGAAAAGACCATAACTAATTACATTTGTGAATAACTGGAATTCCTTTATGGACTTTTTGTTAATAACAGAAAAAATAAAATTGTGATTTATGAGTTTGATAATCAGAAAGATAGAATATGCAAAGAATGGAGCCATCTATAATATTAGAGAAGATAAAATCTAAAAGCATTTATAATTGATCTAAAGAAGATAGTAAGCCACTTTATTTTTTTATTTTTTCTTTCATTTTCTTCAGTTTACTGATCACTTTTCTTTTACTTTTCTTTTTTTCTTTAAATTTGTATTGTTTTTCTTTGTAAAACTTCTTCAATAAAAATTAATTAAAAATAAAATTACTTTTATTAAATGTATATGGCTGCCTATTTCACAACGAATCTGGATAACTAACAAGGTTAAAAAACAAATAATAATGAAAATAAAACTTAGCCAATGTTAAAACAGTTGAAGTAGTATTAACATAACATCTGGGCTCTGACTGACAGTCTGATCCTCAAACCCAGTAACACTTTTTATTGAAATACTAATGAAATGATTGATAGTTTCTTGATTTCCTAGTACAAGGTTACATTTCTTACAATGAATTTTGTATAACAGCATTTCATATTTTCTACTTTTAATTTTTATATTTTACTGCTTGAATATAAGAATCTTGTGTAAATATTTTCCCTTTTTTAATTTGGAATTTTATAATGGCAGTCATGGGAGTCTTCCAAGATAAACTGCTCAGGGAGCTAGATAAAAAACTTTTGAAGTGCTTCATTTTGTTTTCAGGGCCAACTTCATTTAATGTTTGTGAAATGAACCATAGGCTAAGATCAATATATGGCAGCTTATGGTAAATATGCACACTTTGTTTTTCTTTATCCCACTTTGTTTTTAGAGCTGTTAACAGATTAAAGGGATTTTAACTGACTAATAGAATTTTAAAACATTGATTCACCATAATTACCACCTTATTGCGAAACTTCAGTTGGGGTACCTTCTGAATATCCTTGGCTCCTCTTGAAGCTGAGATGGTTAAACAGCTTAGAACAATTCTGTTTGTGGATTGATTAATTATTATATGTCAGAGTCTGTGGCGGCTGCTGTTCATAACAAGCCAGACTTTGTTCTTACGACTTTTTGTTAAAATGATGAAACTATATGTCCTACTTCATACAAAAAGCTTTTCTACCCCTCTAAGGAAAGAATCTTATAGAATTTAATCAGTCTTTCTGATGGGCCATTCCAAATAGGAATGAATTGATGCATTTTCACACGTACTTCCTTCTTTGTGAAAAAACTGGAATTTAAAAAAAAAAATTGTTCCATAAAGTTAATCCAGTTTGGATATGTGGCATTTTGTCTCTACAGTTTATCTCTTACATCCTTACAAAATAAATTAATATATGTGTAAAGTTAATGATTTATTCATATACTAACTTCTCAGTAATTGAGGAATAGTTCTATCTGAAACCTATGCAGAAATGCATCAATATGGAAATAACAGTTTTGATTTTAAAGGGTGGACACGTTGTAATCTTAACAAATCTCTTGAGAAGATATAATGATGATGCAATGCATCTCCCATAATATGTCTTCGGGAATACAAAATACTGAATTGCACTTCTTTGTAATTCTCTAAAGATAATGCTGTTTTTTCCACCTTTTCACTGTGTAATTCCTTATTATTGTTAAGAGTGAAGGAACATTGAAATCTCTGTTCATTAATTTGAAACAGGGTTTTTTCTCTGTATTGAATAAGATGTAATAGTACAAAGTATACCATTTAAACATTTATCTGAGAAATTTTCTTCCTCCTTGTACTTAATAAAAAATAATGTTTAAATATTTTGAAATCTAGAAAAAAACAGGTCTGGGAAGAATGTTTCCATGGATCTAATAGGTGGTTAAATACCTATTTAGCATTATTGCAAAAACAAAATTGTTTTTCTCAAATTATTGAAGTGTAAATAGTACTTATGCTAAAATGTAATACAGAAATGTAGAATTAAATCTATAACTTGATTGAAAAAACATTGAATTTGCAGTTTTATGAACAATTAATTTGGATATGCTTGGATTTGCTTTTTATAATCCGTGTAGAGACCTTGTATAAATATCTTTCTGGATCAATTTGTGGTTGAAAATATTTCTGAATGTTAATACAGCTACTATTTTCAATAAAACATTTCATTATAACTACTTAAATAATCTGCTTTAAGAATCATCACATTGTATGTTATTTCTTTCCCAATTTTGAGAGTACCGACTTCCTTTTATAAAGATTGACCTTGCAGCACAATACCTTCTTTAAAATAATCAAACTGATTGAATGAAAACTCATTAAAAAAAGATTTAATGAAGATTTATAGAGCTACAAAAACATGGAAAAATAGAAAAAAGTTTATAGAAGGGTAAAAGTAAAGAACAAAGAAGAAAAGAAACACATCAAAATAAATGATTTCTAATCTTCTTTATAGCAGTTATATAGTACTGTAATTATATTCTCTGCCCTCCCATATTGTATATCATAGTTCCCTTCTTCCATAAACAAATCTGTTTTAATGAATCAGCAGTTCATTTTAATCTACTTTCAGCAAAAAATTTGTAAGAGCTTTTCAGTCTTTTATAAAAGGAGTTGTAGTTTCCTCCTTGATCCAACAAATGAATTTGACCATTTCTGCTAACTGAGCCATCTTATGTATTTTTATTTATTAATTTTTTTATGCCATCTTCCCTATAAGATGACTCTGGCAGCCATTCCTTCATTATTGGTGTTTTTGGTCTTCTAACTTTGTGCATATAATAGTTTCACTGCATTTAACTTCTGCTTTTTACAATCTCATAGGCTCTTTTTAAGAAAATTATGTTATTACTACACTCTGTCAATTCTCTCTATAGCAGCAAACTTCCTGAAATTGAAAGAAGTGTCAAAACAGCCCAAGTTAGCTGTGGCTTCTAAACACTAATTTGGCTTTGAAGAGAACTTTGCTAACTATGTCGTGTGGAAAATAAGTCAAATTTTGGGGGTTTTATATTACTTTCCTGAGTTTTGGGTTCACTTAAAAAATTAACTAGACAACCCCATGACCTGTTGGGTCATCCCTATTTGCCATACAATACAGATTATGCTCTCTTAGCAGAAATCTGGTGGAGGTTTTTCCTCTCCTTTGATGACCCACAGAACTACTTGCTATGTTGTTAGGAATTGCATGAGAAAAACTGTACCTCTGCTCCCTATCTGGTATGTCCCCAAAGTCTCCCCTTCAAATGCTGGAATCTTCCAGTTAGCCCTACCTTGCCAGCAGTCTCCCTTGTACTTCTTTTGCTGCCCACTGCTGTCAGATCCAGCCTGCTGCTTCCTGTTGGACCTTGCTGCCAGCTGATTTAGCACAGTGGCCAGATGGAGGGAGGAAAGAGGGTGGGGATATGCCTCTCCTATCTTCCCTTGCACTACACCATCTACAAGTCACTGGGAAATGTAGTCAGAAATGATAGTTATATTACTATGGCTGACTGCGGTGGTGCAGCAGTGCTGAAGGGCCGCAATGTTGCCAAATTTCTATCCCATGGGAGTAACGGCACCCAGATTTTGGACATACTCATTAAATTAACCCATTTGAGGTACACTGATTCAGAAACTGTTGCCCTATGATGCACCGTTTTACCAAATTGAAAGTTACAAAGAGACAGGAGGGTTTTAGTAGTATATAGATACATTGAGTTGAAGACCATGAGCTTACATGAATGTGGGTCAGAGGCTTGCTGTTTACTGACAAATTTACTGTAGACTTCAGCCCTGGCCTTCAGTGTTCTGTTTTTAGTACTTTCCCTTTGCTTCTTTATATACTGTATGCTGTGATCTTAATAGATTTGGAGTTATATGGAAAAGTACTAAATCATGCTGTCCTTTTTTCTTTACTTCTAGAACAATTGTGTGTATTTGAATTGTAAGAAAATACAGTATACAGTTTCAACTGTATATTGCATATTTTACCATCTGTTGCAAGTCACTTGTGGAATGCATGGGAAAGTAAGTAGGGATGTGAGAAAGACTGAACTGAAGATATATTTTGACAGCTAAGCTATTATGTTGCATGACTTCTTGTGCTTTGCAATGCATGTGGTCCTTTCCCCAAGTATTTTGACTTCACACTAATGTTCATTATCCTGGTTGCAGCAGTTACAAGTTACTTAGTTCTACTGTTCTGTTCATTTATGTATCATTCATATTTATATGCTCCTTTCTGCAAGAACACAAATACAGCCCTACGGAACCTAATGCCCTTCAATTTCAAGTAATATGTCATAGAGTTCATTTAAAAATTGCTTTGGATATTGACTTTTAGTATTTGCTTAAAATGATGTAAGAAGCTGTGGTGGCGCAGTGGTTGGAATGCAGTATTGCAGACTAACTGCCCACAGCCTGGAGTTCGATCCTGACTGATTCAAGATTGACTTGGCTTTCCATCCTTCTAAAGTTGGTAAAATGAGAACCTAGATTTTTGGGGAAAATATGCTGTGTAAACTGCTCAGAGAGTGCTGTAAAACACTATGCTATTGCTATTGCTAATCTTGCATTTAATGAACCTATATTTTCCTTCAATCAGCTAGGTTTGTAATACTAAAAATGTAAACCACTTGTTCCAGTCCAGACTACAGTTCCCATTATCCCCAGTCAGCTAGATTGATGGAAAGTTAGCAGGAGCCAAACTGCTTCAGAAATAAAGCTTTGAATTCAGAACTCCAAGTTTGGTTTATAAAATTTCTTTATTTTTTTTCTAATTTCTCTCTCCCCCCCCCATATTAAGTGATACATATATGGATATAAAACCTTGTACAGAAAGTCCTCAACTTACGACTACAAATGGGCTTGGAAATTTCAGTCACTAAGTTAACTTGATTTTATGACCATTTTTCCTGCAGTCTGTAGCAAATCATTGTGATTGTTAAGCAACTGATATGATTGTTAAGCATATCTAGCTTCCTCAATTGACTTTGCTTGTCAGAAGCCAGCTAGGAAGGTCATAGATTGCGATTACCCGACCTCAGGCTGCTTCAACCATTGTAATTGTGAGCGGATGCCACAGCATCCAAATTATGATCATGTGACTGAGTGGGTGATGTGATGGTCATAACTTTGAGGATGGATTATAAGTCACCTTTTCCAAGTCTGTTGTAACTTCAGACCATCATTAAATGAATGGTCATAAATTGAAAATACACAAAGATTATATGTAGAGATTGTTTACTTGATTAAATTATGTATAATTTATCTACACGTTTGTTTAATCTATTACCCATTAATGTGTAGTATATTCTTGTATAAAAGAAAAGGCCTTCCAAAATATTGTAGACTATTTATGAATGCACTGAATATTTCAGAATAATTAAAAGTTTTTTTTAATTATATAACTACTGGGAAAAGGCAAATTAAACATGCTTTTTAGAGGCTATAGAAAAAGTTGAACATTGTTTAGAAAGTTGAAACAAGTTGTCTGTAAACATTAATATAGGGAAACAATTTTAAACAAAATATGTTTGAAATAATTGGCCTAATAATTAGTAACCCAGGACATTTCTTATAATACTTCCTTTCATGGGTTTCTATAAAATTAATCGTGTTCTACCTTGCACGAACTGAAATGGTAGAAGTAAAATCTTTAAATATTGAGTTGATTGAAGTTATACTCTATCTTTAAGAATGCATGGATGTATGTCTGTATATTCCTTGGGATAACATTATAAAGTATTTTTAATCAACGAGTAGTCCTTAATGGTACTACGTCTACATGGAGGGAAGTAAGCAATGGGGTACCACAAGGTTCTGTCTTAGGTCCAGTACTCTTCAATATCTTCATAAATGATTTAGATGAGAGAATAGAAGGGGAACATCAAATTTGCAGATGATATTAAGCTGGCAGGAATAGCCAACACCCTAGATCAGTGGTTCTTAACCTTTTTGAACGAATCGCCCCCTTGAGCCAATAAGGAAGTTGTCATCGCCCCCCTCCCCCAACATAACCTCTCAATCACACTTGCGCTTCCTCTCTCTCTCTTTCTCTTTCCTCTCTCTCTTTCCCCTCTCCCTCTCTCTTTCTCTCTTTCCTCTCCCTCCCTCCCCCCCTCTCTCCAGGTGAGGAGAGAGAGAGAGAGAGAGAACGAAAGGCAGATGGCGCCAAAGGGTCGGGGAGGGAGGGCAGGAGGCAGCAGAAGACACTGAAAGGCGCCCGGGGCACCACGGCCCAGCTTGGGGAGACGCGTGGCCGGCTCGGCTGCCCAGGGAGTGGCCCAGAGATGGCCCAGGGAATGATGCCATCGCCGGCCGCCGCCCCAGCCGGGACTGGAGCGAGAGATGTGGCTAGGGAGAAACGCCTGTGCTGGATGGTGGCGGAAGGGAGGCTGGGTCCTGCATGGCTGCTTTTCACGGCCAAACGCCGGATGCTGGGCAATTGACTGGGGCGGAACAGCGGGTCGGGGGGAGGCTATGTAAAGCGCGTCTCCCCGAGCTGGTCCGGTCGGCAGTCCCGGCTGGGGCATCGCTCCCTGGGCCATCCCCAGGCTGCTCCCTGGGCAGCCTCTCCCCACCCAGCTGTTCCACCCCAGTCAACTGCCCAGCATCCAGCGGCCGTCGCACAGCCAGACGCAGGTGGGTCGCGGATTGCCGGGAGCGCCGCGTGGTGCAGAGCGGCCCCAGCTCCTCCAGCACGACGGACCTACCGGCGGCACGGGAATCTCTGGCGTCGGTCCTGGTGGGAGGCAGATCATTGCCCCGGTTCCAACCGAGGACGCCGGCGGCATGGGCGAAGGTTTGACGATGCAGCTGATGGGAGGGCGTTCCGCGGATGCCCCGCGACTTGAGCCTGGGGATGCCGGCAGCGCGAGGGGAGACTTGGCGACACAGCCGACAGGCGGGGCATTCCGCAGATGCCCCGTGGCCCACGGCTTGAGCCCGGGGATGCCGGTGGCACATGGGATGGCCTGCCAACGTGACTGTGAGCCGGGGCATCCCCACAGGCTTGACGGAAAACGGAGCTGGGTACCTCCAGCGGCGACAGGGGGTCTGGCAAGGCCACCACAGGCCAGGGGCAGGCCCGCAGTCCAGAGCGATGCTGCCCAGGGAGCAGCCCGGGGACGGCCCAGGGAGCAATGCCCCAGCCGGGACTGCCGCCCGGACCGGCTCGGGGAGATGCGCTTTACATAGCCTCCCCCCACCCCGCTGTTCCACCCCAGTCAATTGTCCAGCATCCGGCGTTTGGCCGTGAAAAGCAGCCATCTGGGACCCAGCCTCCCTTTTGCCGCCATCCAGCGCAGGCGTTTCTCCCTAGCCGCGTCACTCGCTCCGGACTGTGGGCCCGCCCCTGGCCTGCGGTGGCCTCGCCAGACCCCCTGTCGCCACTGGAGGCACCCAGGTCCGCTGCCCGCTGGGCCTGCGGGGACACCCCGGCTCACGGTCACGTTGGCAAGCCGTCCCACGTGCCGCCGGCGTCCCCGGGCTCAAGTCGCGGGCCACGGGGCATCCGCGGAACGCCCCCCATCGGCTGCATCGCCACACCTTCTCCCACGCCGCCGGCATCCTCGGTCGGAACCGGGGCAATGATCCGCCTCCTGCCAGGACCGACGCTGGAGCCTCCCGTGCCGCCGGTAGGTCCATCGTGCTGGAGGAGCTGGGGCCGCTCCGCACCACACGGTGCTCCCGGTGATCCGTGGCCCACCGGCATCTGGATGTGCGATGGGCTGTGCGGCTGCCACTGCCTGGAGCGTGCTTCCCCCCTTCCTGTGAATGTCGAGCCCACGGGGGCTTGACAGTGTGGCCAGCTCGGCTGCCCAAGGAGCGGCCCGGGGATGGCCCAGGGAGCGATGCCCCTGCCACCCGCTGCCCCAGCCGGGACTGCTGCCCTGGGGGCAACAGGAGGAAGAAGGGGAGGAGGAAGAGAAGGGCAAGGAAGCCGGCACCGGGCCCCATGAGGAGGTGGTCCTGCGGGTCCGGCCGGGGCTCTTCTGCTGCTGGTTGGAAAATGCCTCCCCCTCTCTTTCTCTCTCTCCCCCCCGCATCTTCTGCTCACCTCACATTCTTCGCCAACAAAGCAGCCAGGACTCCGGCGCGCCTTCCCGGCCAGCTGGACCAACGGTCCTGCCAGCTGGGGATCGCAGGGGCTGCTCTCCCTTGAGGCCGTGGCTTGTGGGAGGGCTGGCCCGCTCAGCTGAGGCTCTGGTGGGCCGCTCCCAGCGGGGATCCCGGGGCTTCCCCGCGCGGCTCCCCGGCCACGTGAACCTCGGATGGGGCCAGCCAGGGAAAGGGACTTCCTGGCTGCGCTTCTCCCAGGGGGTGGGGCACCCGGGCGCAGGGCCAATCAGGAGCCCTGCGAGGGGGCAAGTCCGCATGAGAGAGAGAGAGAGAGAGAGAGAAGGGAAGCGCAAGTGCATCTCTCTGTCTCTGTCTCTGTCTGCAAATGGCGGAGGAGGCTCGGAGCCGCAGGGGAAGGCTCAAAAGTGTCCCCAAAACTTCTCACTCCATCGCCCCCATATCGCCCCCTTTTCGTTCCTTCGCCCCCGCATCGCCCCTTTTCATTCCATCGCCCCCCTAAAAAATAAAATCGCCCCCTGGGGGGCAATATCGCCCAGGTTAAGAACCACTGCCCTAGATGATAGGCTCAAGATCCAGATGGATCTTGACAGACTTGAACACTGGGTCCTATCTAACAAAATGAAATTCAATGTAGAGAAAAGTAAAGTCTTACATTTAGGCAAGAAAAATCAAAAGTACAAATATAGATTGGGTGAAAGCAGCCTTAATAGCAGTAACTGTGAGAGGGATTTTGGAGTCTTAGTGGACAATCAATTAAATATGATCCAACAGTGTACAGTGGCAGCCAAAAAAGCCAATGCAATCCTAAGTTGCATTAACAGAGGGATTCAATCATGTGAGGTACTAATACCACTCTGTAAAGCCTTAGTAAGACAACACCTAGAATACTGCAATCAGTTTTGGTCTCCACAGTATAAAACAGATGTTGAGACTCTAGAAAAAGTTCAGAGAAGAGCAACCAAGATGATTAGGGGGACTGGAGGCTAAAACATATGAAGAACAGTTACAGGAACTGGGCATGGCTAGTCTAGTGAAGAGAAGGACCAGGGGAGACATGATAGCTGTGTTCCAATATTTGAGGAGCTATCACAGAGAGGAGGGGATCAACCTATTTTCCAAAGCACCTGAAGGCCAGACAAGGAATAATGGATGGAAACTGACCAAGGAGAGATTCAACCTAGAAATAAGGAGAAAATTTCTGACTGAGAACAATCAACCAATGGAACAGTTTGCCTTCAGATGTTGTGGGAGCTTCATCACTGGAAGCTTTAAGAAGAGACTGGGCTGCCATCTGTCAGAAATGGTGTAGGGTCTCCTGCTTGGGCGGGGAGTTGGACTAGATGACCTACAAGGTCCCTTCCAACTCTGTTATTCAAATTTTAACAGCCTTGTTGTAGATCAGGCATGTCAAACTCATGATGTCACGTGACATCGCACGACGTATCATGACTTTTTCCCCATTGCCGGCAGTGGGGTGGGCGCGGTTTCAGTATGATGCATCCGGCCTGTGGGCCGGCAGTTTGACATGCCTGTTGTAGATTCTCAATACAAAACAACAGCAGCAACAGCATAGGCATATAGAAAAGGAAAGAACCAGGATAAGCTTATTGCTTTGGCCCCTAAATCATATTGATGAAATTGTGCTGAAACTTGTTCTTTTTCTTTTAAGAAAAGAAAAATAAATGGAATTTGAGAAATTGATTAGACTCAATGGGCTGTTATGAAGTTATTATAGTTCTTTGCCTAATATGGATGCTCTATATTTTCTTTCAAAAGTATGTCTACCTCTCTAGTAAGGATTTGCTTGATACAGAGGTCAGTTATGTTTCCCTAAGAAAACATTGCCAAGCCTATGTGTACTTTGTACCTTGGTAAGTCTTTCTGAAACTTGAATACTGAGCCAAAAACAATGAATTAGAGAAGCTATAAAAGACATAGAAAGTAAGAAATGTTGACTTCATTGGCTTGCTGTCTGCGTTAATTCTGCCAATCTCATATAGCTGTCAAGAATTATTTAGGACTCATAATGCTATCCAGAACATTAAGAATATGGCTTAACTGCTGCTCTGAAGAGTTCACATATCATCATTTACTGGTATTCCAAAGATTGAAGTTGGCCTTGTTTGAAGGCATCTAGGCATTGTTTGCATGTTTTGAGTCATTTTTTTAATTTTCTTTTTTTAAAATTTAGTTGGGAGGGCTGATGGACATCATTGGTGCAGTCACATGCTATACTGCTTGCAAACACCACAAATACATTATCTGGTTTATGTGGTGATCTTCAAACACTTTTGATAATATATTAGTCTGCATAAAGTAAGATAATTGTTGGAGCTGTCTATTAAAAGTTAAATATGTCCAAATCAATTGTTCTTAATTGTTCTTAATATTTATATATTCTGCCTTTAATGAGAAGTGCTCTCCTACTTTTCCAAAGGAATTTGAGGACATATGGGGCTTCACAAATTGAGACTTGGTCGCTCATCCAATGGTCTGGTGTTCTCTCTTTTTAGAGGAAAAAGTAGATGGACACATTTTTAGAGATACCAACTGCAGCTGCCCTTTATATTTTATTTTGTAAGCACATTTTTATGCTTTAAAAAGTTAATTCTGATATTTTGCTTTTATTTATTTAATGTTAGTGCTGCCCAACTCCAGAGCAACTCTTGAGTGTTCCAACTTTCCATTATTTAATTGAAAATATTTTAAAATGTAAAACTCAGGTGGTCTGGCACATTTTTGCTCTGGAATATCATACTGAGCATACAACATTGTATGTCTGAAAACCTTTGCAACCATCACCGGTCACATGTTCACAATTTGAGCTCTTGGCAACCGGCTTGTATTTATGATGATTGCAATGCCATGCAATCTTCCCAGCTGGCTTGTAACAAGCAAAGTCAATTCAGGAGTCAGATTCGCTTAGTGGCCATGTAATCCACTTTATGACCACAGTGATTTACTTAATGACTGTGGAAAAATGGTTGTAAAATTGGGTCCAGTCTCATAATAACTTGCTTTATGACTGTACAAATTTACAATGGAAATTCAAGTGGCAATTTTAGTCATACTTCGAGGACTACCTGTACGGCTGTATTGATTATTTAATTAATTTATATGTATGTTTGTTGCACAGTATAATATAACTTAAAAGGTGTGTGACACTTGGGTAAAAAATAAAATGGAAAATATAAAGTGGTCTTATGGACATGATGGAAACTTGGATGGCTTGCAAAAGAGAAAGGTATAGAAAGGTAAAGTTAACTAGGTCGGTACAGACTAGACTCAATTATATTTAGTTTTCTTTTTTTCTTCTATTATGCCTGTAATTTTTTTGGCTTATTTTTTTTAATCTTTTGGCTGACTTTATATAATACTGCTTATTCCAAAAAGGAATAGGATGATATAGTTTACATCTGAAGATTTAATTAACCCTCCCTATGAAATAAATAGATTTAAAAATTCAATTTGTATCCTGCATATATTCAATTGATAACTCTATTTTATGTAAAAAGTTCTATTTTGTTCATATAAAACTAAAATCAAGGCTAAACATACCCTAAAAAGCCTAACAAATAAAACACCATAGCACTTTTGGTGTTTTATTTCAATGACTTTTAGACTATGTTTAGCCATGATATTGATTTGGTATGAAGAGCTTTTCTATGAGTTGCATGTTAAAATGTGATGACTTATTCTATTGATTTATATGGAAGTCATGTAGTACTTTGTAAACATTTTAAATCAGGCATGTCAAACTCGCGACGTCATGTGACGTCGCGCGACGTATCGCAACTTTTCCCCCATTGCCGGCAATGGGGTGGGCGTGGTTTTAGTATGACCCATCCGGCCCGTGGGCCGGCAGTTTGACATGCCTGTTTTAAATGTTGAAGGGGAATGAAAGAATTATAAAATTTATGAGTTCATTTTTCTGTTCGTGTATTTGTCAGAAATTATAATGAGATATTTTAATGTTGTCAATTTCATATCCTTGTCAATCAGCCTTTAAAAATAAACTTATTCTCCAGTATGACGAGTGGAGAATCCACCAATGGGTTATGCTCGTCTTCTGCCCGTGTAGACTAAGTCAGCCAAGTTGCCACGCCCCTTTTCCTGGGCCCTCCTTCCCAGTTTTCGACTTAGTCTTTCGCCCAACTAGACTCATCTTCGACCGTCAGATCAGGTCGTATTTAGAAATAATCTTTTTACTGTTTTATTCAGTGCTGGGGAGGGGGAGGCAGTAATCAGCAGCCTTAACAAGGTTTTTTTAAAAAGTCACAGGCAAGCGGAAAAGCTCCGCGAAGCCTTTCAAGGCCAGCTGATTGCCGGAAAGCCGAGAGGAGTTCCACGCGGCTTCCCCCGCAGCATAGCTGATCCACGGAGAGCGCAAAGGCGCCCGTGGCTTCCCCCAGACTCACCTGAGCGGCGGAGAATCGCTGGGGCTCCACGCGGATTCCCCGTAGCTCAGCTGAGCGGCGGAGCTAAAATCAAGCTCTGCGTGGCTTCCAGGAGCAGCGGAGGCTAAACAAAGAGGCCGGAGCCATTTTGGACACACGTGGCCTCCGGAGCCGAATAGGAAGATTTACCCGTTTCCCCTCCGAGAGGCGCCTGCTTTAAAACAGCGTGAGCATAGCAGGCAGCCTCTAAGGATCCTAGAGTGCCTTTCTCCAGAATTTGGGGATAGTTTCGGAGTAGTTAAGGGAGGGTAAGGCAGGAGAGTGCGCGCTATCCTGCCCGCCCATAAAACAACTCCAGCACCGGATTAAGACCTTTTTTTGCTCCTATCTAGCCTACAACCGGCTCAATAGGGGGCCTACCTTTTATATATAAAAAAAAAATAAGGGGAGAAGCAAGAGACAATTGCTTAGCTACTGCAGGAGGCAGATTCCCCTGCTAGCATACAACAGGCGACCCAAAGAGAGCGCAAAGGTGCTTGCACCATTATTGACACTAACAAAGAGACTGACCTAAATCAATATCTGATTGCTCTCTGGCCTACACCGGCCAATCAACAAGCCTCCCTTTTCAGAGATTCCTCTCAGTCTTGAGCTGAGATATCTCTTCTGCCAGTGGCAGACAACAATATGGCCCAGACAACCCAGGGCTCCTCCAACAGTCCTCCTGGACGCAAGAGGCCCAGATCCTCCAAACAGGAGGCAGCAGGCAGGATCAAGGCCAAAGCAATAGCTGGCAAGAGATCCTCAAAGACAGCGGAAAAGGAGGCCAAGCGTCGCCACCTGGCTTTGGAAAAGGAATTTTCTAGAGCAGAGAAGAGACAAAATACAGCAGGAGACGATTCACCTGCTTACACGGAGGAGCAAATATTTGGCCTGCAGCAGTCTGCTCAGGAACCTCTGGGACCGGAGGCCAATGCAGATACAGACAGATCCCCTTGAAGCGAGGGACACGAGAGCACGGGAACGCCTGAGGCACAGGCTGTGGCAGGGCATAGTGCCTCAGAGGAGCGCTTGCAATCCCTGATATCACAGGCCATTGCACAGGGCATAGCTTCTTCCAGACACCATAGATCCAGAGCTGGGTCCGTTGTTTCAAGAGCATGTTCCTGCCTCTCACAGGAAGAAGCCTCAGTTTACCAGGAATCAGTCTCCCCTTCCAGTTCCTCCAGAAGCAGGAAGTCTCCTGTGGAGGACTACAAACTAATGGATCAGGGGCTGTCAGAGGATGATGATATATCCCCAGATCCTCCTCCATTTATGGGTCTTTTCAACCTGTCTCTATTTAAATCCCTGCTCCACAAGGCCAGCAGCACAGCAAAGATTAAGAGGCCGAGGCTCCCACAAGAGGATCCCTCAACAGGCCAGGATACTAACAGCAGGGTGTTCTCACAACCCACCTACACACAGCAATTTATCCCCTGTCCCCCTCTCTTCTTTGATTCAATCCAGAATAGCTTGGGGACGCCGGGGGCCTTCATCCCAATGGGGGGGACAGACAAAAAGCTGTTCACCATAGATCCAGCATTGTCAGAGGTGATAGCGATCCCGACAGTAGATGAGCCTCTAACAACCATGATTTCACCATCCACGGTTTCCGGGGATGCGGCGGAGGCCCTCAAGTCAGAGGATAAGAAGGTGGAACTCACCTTCCACAGGGCACACCAGGCATCAGCGTATGCAATCAAGGCACTTCCTTCTTCGCCAGAACTACGTTGCTCTGGCTACGGCAACTCCAGGCGAGGATCTCCCCAGAGGAGGAGAGAACCCTCCATGATTTTAAAAGGTTAGTGGCGGCAGCGGAATACATGGCAGATTCCTCATTGCACGCAGCAAACTATTCGGCCAGGGCAATAGCACCCAACACCGCAGCTTGCAGATTACTGTGGCTTAGACAGTGGCGAGCCGACATTAAGGCAAAGTGGTGGTTGGCGGCTGCTCCTTACAAGAGCGGCCTACTATTTGGCGAAGTCCTTAACCCTTATCTGACAGAAAACAGAGACAAACGAAAGGTCCTGGCCCACCTATCAAGGAGGACGGAGGGGAGAGTCCCCTCATACCCTCGCGGACAGCCCTTTCGTGCAGAGGCAGGCCAAGAACCTGCCTCATTTCCCCGTACCTATTAGCCTAGATCAGACCATCAGGATGACAGATCAGGTAACAGGGACAGGTTCAGACAGCAATTCCAGTCAAAGCGCCCCTTTCGAGGCGCGGGAGGCCGCCCCTTTAGAAAATCCAAATGACGGCAGGGAGGCCTTCTCCATTGGTGGCAGGCTAACTCTCTTCGCAGACAGATGGCAGG
The DNA here is from genome assembly GCA_023970755.1 of Azemiops feae. Lineage (NCBI taxonomy): Eukaryota > Metazoa > Chordata > Lepidosauria > Squamata > Viperidae > Azemiops > Azemiops feae. The sequence goes on along the minus strand of JALGBA010001247.1, from coordinate 160,302 downwards.
CCACCACCACGGACCTCTGGGTCTTAAATACCATCAGATTCGGCCTCTCACTGGAATTCTCCTCCAAACCCCCGAACCGGTTCATTCCTTGCCAATTACCCAAGGATCCAACCAAGAGGAGTCTCCTCAGGGAGGCCATACAGCACCTCCTGGACATCCAGGTGATAGAACTGGTGCAGAAGGAACAGCAGGGACAGGGGTTCTACTCCATCCTGTTCATAGTTCCAAAGAATTCGGGGGGGGGGTGGAGGGCAATTCTAGACTTAAAAAGTCTGAACACTCACCTGACATACAAAGGGTTCAAAATGCAAACTCTAAAGTCAATACTGGCAGGCGTAAGAAGGGGAGACCTTCTAACTTCCATAGACCTGACAGAAGCTTACCTTTACATTCCAATAATCCCGGAACACCGAAGGTTTCTCAGGTTCTATCATGCAGGCCAACATTTTCAGTACAGGGCCTTTCCATTTGGACTTTCTTCGGCTCCCAGAGTATTCACGAAAGTACTGGCAACACTCGCAGCACATCTACAAACAATTCCAGTACACATCCAGTGCTACCTGGACGACATTCTAATCCAGTCTGCGTCAGTTCAAGCGGCACAGTCAGACGTGGCACTGACCATAAGGCTGCTTCAGGAGCACGGGTTCTCTGTAAACTTCAAAAAGAGTCAGACGGTCCCATAGACCAGTCTTCTTCATCTGGGAGCCATAATAGACACACAAAGATGCCAGGTCTACCTCTCTCAAGAACGCCAAAGAGGCATTCGAGCCTTGGTCAAACTAATTTGAAAAAAGCGTGTTACCACACTGGCCACACTATCCCAATTACTGGGAAAGATGATTTCATGTCTAGAGATCGTGCCATGGGCACGGCTACACTCCAGAGACCTACAGTGGTTCCTGTTTCCGTTCCAAAAGAGGGGAATAGGTTCCTCCAACCGAAAGGTAAGGGTACCATCAGGGGTCCTGAAATCAATCCAGTGGTGGTCGTCCATAGCAATAAAAAGGGGACACTTGTTCAAGGAACCTCCAAGGGTCATCCTCACCACGGACGCCAGTCTATTCGGTTGGGGAGCACACCTAAAGACACAGCTGGCACAGGGCCAGTGGTCAAACAGGGACCTAAAACACAACATAAACTGGCTAGAGCTCAGGGCCATACATCTGGCCCTCCATCACTTTCACAACACAGTGGCAAATCAGCACGTCCTAGTTCTCACGGACAATATAGCGGCAAAGGCCCACGTCAACAGACAAGTGGGCACATGGTCCAAGGTCCTCATGCACGAGGCTCAATTGCTGGGAGCATGGGCAGAGACCAACCTAGCATTCATCAAGGCCGAACACATATCAGGAGAAGCAAATCAGCAGGCGGATTCTCAGCAGAGCAACAGTGGACCACTCAGAGTGGAGCCTGCATCCTGCTCTCTTCAGAGAAGCATCAGAGAGGTTCGGTCAACCAGTGCTGGATCTATTCGCCAGCCCCACGAATGCCCAGCTCCTGAGATTCTTCTCCCGCTTCCCGTCACCAGGAGCAGAGAGAACAGATGCACTGCAAGGCCACTGGCCAAAGGGGCTACTATATGCATTTCCACCCCTCCCCCTGACACAAGCAACCATCAGGAAGGTATTGCAGGAACAAGCAGAGGTGATACTCATTGCACCACACTGGCCGAGATGACCGTGGTTTGCCGACCTCCTAAGTCTTTCCATTTCTCCTCCATGGAGGATCCCACACGACAAAATATCACTCAGTCAGGGGACCCTACAACATCCAGAGCCACAGTGGCTTCAACTAGCCGCCTGGCACTTGAACGATGCCTCCTAGAAGGGGAGGCCTACTCGCAGGGGGTCAGCAGAACAATACAGGCCTCAAGAAGGCCTACGACTAACAGAATTTACGACTCCACTTGGAAAAACTATTACAAGTGGTGTGTAAAGCAACAGCTAGATCCCTTTAAAATTTCCATCCCTAGGGTCCTAGACTATCTGTGGGAAGGACTGGAAAAGGGCCTAGCACCTAACACAATACGTAGACAGGTGGCCGCCCTGTCCACTATCCTCACATACGGTAACTCTGAACCACTGGCCAAACATCCAGTGGTGCGATCCTTCTTAAAGGGCGCAACAAACAGCAGACCACCTGTAGTGCACAGATACCCATCCTGGGACCTATCTAAGGTCCTACAGGCAATTACAGTCCCACCATTTGAACCTATACGAACCTGCACCTTGCAGTATCTGACCCTTAAGGTCACATTCCTGGTTGCCGTTACCTCGGCAAGACATATTTCAGAGTTGGCAGCATTATCAGTTAGGGAGGATCTATGCACCTTCCACCCGGACAGGGTGGTCCTACGCCTGGACCCTTCGTTTGTTCCCAAAGTTAACTCCCTATTCCATAGAAAGCAGGAGGTGGTGTTGACAGATTTTTGCCCTCAGCCCTCCCATGAATTGGAGCGCAAATGGCACACCTTAGATGTTCGCAGGGCCCTAAGGCAATATATAAGGCGAACAGCACCTTTCCGAAAATCTGAGGCTCTGTCGCTTTCCAGTCACAATCCAAGGGCCGAAGGGTCACAGCATCCACAATAGGCAGGTGGATCAGGAATTGCATTACAGAGGCATACAGGGGACAATCCCTAGCAGTTCCTAGACGGATTACTGCCCATTCCACACGCAGCGCTGCAACATCAGCAGCGTGGGCAGCTCAGGCACCAATTGAGGAAATATGTAGAGCGGCGACGTGGGCGTCGCCCTCACCTTTTATAAGACACTACAAATTAGACAAGTTTGCGTCAGCGGAGGCCTCCTTTGGCAGAAGGATCCTGCAATGCGTAGCGTCAGAGAGTGGGACACAGGCCCAGAGAGCTTCCCACCCACAGGGACAGTGAGGCTTTGGTAAGTCCCATTGGTGGATTCTCCACTCGTCATACTGGAGAAGGGGTGTTGTCTTACCTGAACGCCTTTTCTCAGTATGACGATGGAGAATCCACTCCCACCCTAAGGGCCAGTCAGGTCCTGTGTGGAGAAAGAATTGAAATAATAAAATTGAATCATAGCCAATAGCTCTCGCCTCAGTCGAAACTGGGAAGGAGGGCCCAGGAAGAGGGGCGTGGCAACTTGGCTGACTTAGTCTACATGGGCGGAAGACGAGCATAACCCATTGGTGGATTCTCCATCGTCATACTGAGAAAAGGCGTTCAGGTAAGACAACGCCCCTTTTAATCTTAACAAATGTGTACCATGTGAATTTAAAGCTTCTATAGAGCAGTGCTTTTCAACCTTTTCACAGATTGTACCACTTTTAGGACATAACAATATTCAAGTACCACCAGTGCTTAGCAAGATGTCAAAAACTTGACCAAAAAAAAAAAGTACCAGTTTTAATTTCTTCAGTGATGGTTCCTTTGCTGAATCACTTTCTCTTTGCACTAATGAACATATGATGAATTTTTCTATATTTGTTTACACCACTACCTTGGTGGTCAGGTGGCTGGTCAGCCCTTTTTCTTCTCTCCCTCTCCTCTCTCTCTTTCACAGCCTACTCCTTCGTTGATCCCTCTGCTTCTCTCACAGAAGTCTCTCCTCTTCTCCTCTCTCTTTCTCCTCACTGCTTGTCTCACAAAAGCCTCTCCTCCCGCTCTCCTTCTCCGTCCCCTTCTCTTTCCCCGTTGTCTTTTCCCCCCTCTCCTCTCCTGCCAAAACCACCTCCTTTTATATCTTCTCCTCTCTCCCCCTCCTGCTGCTTTTCTCTTCTGGATGCGCCACACTCTGGGGCTCAGGGAGAGCTCCAGCATTGGTTGCTATCCCAGTCTCATTCCCCATGCAGTCACCCACTCCCTAGCCATTGCACACTGCACTGATCAGCTGGAGCTGTGCGCACCGATCCTGGGGTGTCTGCAGCTCCAGCTGACTCAACCCAAGGCCTGTCTGCTCCGGTGATTGCATAGGCTGCCAGAAGCGTCGATCAGTTGGAGCTGCATGCAACGATCCAGGGCCCTCAGCAGAGCCCCAGCAAAATCGTAGCTCCAGCTGACTCTTCCCAGGCCTCTCTGGTGCTGCCGCGATTTCAGCTCATCCCCCCCACTACACTTGTCTAGGTCGCGTACCACCTGCCAGGTGCCGAAGTACCACCAGTGGTACGTGTACCACTGATTGAAAAGCCCTGCTAAAGAAGACTGAAATGATTTTTTTCACACATAGAATTGTCTGTGAGCTTCTGTCTGAATTTCACCTGAGTGTCCTATTGGTTAGGATAATTTTAGTAGGAATTCTACATTAGATCAACAGGAATCTCATGAGATTGTCTGAATTGAACCGTTAGTTAGTTCTAGTTTCATTAGGGAAATGTTTTGAATAATGTTATTATTGTGGCTGTGGGAATTGTATCTTTAATAGATTGTATCTACAGAGTAAATATATGCAAATGTTATTTTCACTGGAGATACAGACTACAGAATTTGAATGATCAAGAAACTATGTTGGAAACAGTGCTGTTTATATTTAATCTGAAAATATTTCACAGTTCAACAGCCATATACTTGCTAATTACAAAATATATCAGATTATTTTGAATGCAAGTAGAGGGTTTGTGTTTGTGTGTGAGAGAGACAAAATGGATAATCTTATGATCTTTGAATGGAATAAGTATAGTACATAAGAATAAGCTACCATGTTGGCATGTATATATAAACTGAAAGTGTCTTTTAATTTTTTTTTAGCCTGTTCACATTATTACAAATGAATTAACATAGCTCTGTTTCTCACTTGGATTAATTTGCAGGCTTTTTGCAAATTAAAAAAAATATTCTTGAATTCTAAACTAGAATTTTAAAGTCTAATGATGCAAAAATTTATTCTGCTATTTTATTTTGAATTGATACATTAAATATATCGTGAATTGTAAGCCAGCTAGAATTGTAAGCCAGCTAGAGATAGGAAAAACTATAAATAACATAAATAATGTTTTGTAATCAATGTCCTTTAAGCATAGGATGAGTATGTTGTGATTTCTTTTAGAGAAAAGTTAAACAGAATTATGTGGGTGTCAAGTATAGACTAGACCAGTGATGGCGAACCTTAGAGACTAAGTGCCCAAAAATGGCCCTGGGCCCGCCCCCGCCCCCGCTCCGTACCCCACCCCAGCCCGTCCCCTGCTCCACCCGCCCGCAGGGCCACCCACGACCTCCAGGGCCCACTGCAAATCGCCCAGGCGACCCTGCAGCACCATGTTGGCCACGCTCTCCTCCCGCGCCCCACAGCATCATCTGCACACGACGGGGCGCGAGGGTGGAGTTTTGTCCCCACTGCCCCGCTGCCATGTCCTTGGCTGCGCTGCTCCACGTGGGCCGCGCCCAGGGGCGACTCTCCTCTGAGGGGGCTGGTGAAGAGGGGGCCACAGGGGGAGGCAGGGCTGGGGCGATGGCGCACGTGCCCACAGAGAGGGCTCTGAGTGCCGCCTCTGGCACCCGTGCCATAGGTTCGCCACCACTTGACTAGACAAAGATAGAAGCAGCTGGTGGTTGACCAAAATAAAACCAGTAGTGACTTTCTCTCTCATAACCTCATTAAAGTCCTCCAGGAAAACATGGCTGAAAACCCTCTGCCCTCTGGGTCAGGAGGCCCTAAAAATCTCACTTATGCCTCTTTTTTGCAAAAATGTATCAAGCTCTCCTGTGGAGACTTGTAATTGTAGTGTGCTTAACAATTACCGAAAGCAGCTGTGTGGGTTAATTCTGTAAGCTAACATCCCTTTCTGATTTAGTCCTATACTTGATTCATGATACTTACATATTACTAAAAAACTGCTTGGTTATATACCTATTGTCTCCTTTTCTTTCGACCTTAGGTTTAATGTTCTATAAGTTCATATAACAATCTTAAATTTTGACTTGTAAGTTTTGGTTATATTTTTATTTCTGCTGCTTCATGGAGCTCAAGATGTATCTTGTCCTACTTGATTAAAAAAATCATTCAAACATCTTTTGAAGTGGGTTTGGGCTAGAAGGGAAGAATGATAAGGCTACAGTTATCTTCGAAAGCTAGATAGGCATTTGACCCCAGTTCTGCTTATTTCTTTCGGTTAACCTGGGAGTTTGGTTTAAAAGGACATCTAAGTTATGGAAATTATATAACAAATAAAGTAACCCAAGATACAGGATAAAAATGGCCAGGTTTTTTTTAGAAAGACAGATCAAACTTATATCTCCACTTGTAGTGTATATATATAACTACATTTAATTTTCATAAACCAAACTTTGCAAGCAATTTCCCTCACTTTTTAAAAAACTGTGTATACATAGAAAGAAATTCTAAAATGATATTCATACAATAAAATATATACACAAAAATGTAAGCATCACTTGCATGCACATATTTATTAATATACATTTTGATATCCCCATATTTTGGGGATAGCGGGTTGCAGTATGCTTAAAAGTTAAAAAAATATATCAGAGATGGCTCATTTTCCAAAAAGTATTGTGATTAGTGAGCCAGGGCTTGATCCATAACAACTTTCCTGCTTTTGATCTGCATACTGTATTATTTTATGGTGTACAGTACAGTAACGACTTAAGGCTGTTGCACATACATTGTTTTAAAATTGGATCAGATTTTAATCCTGCGGTAGGTGGTGTGTGCAATAAAGCTAGAATAATAAAACTTTTGTTTTCTTCCAACTTTTCCTCCATAAGTGAAGTGACTTAGCATTTGAGGGTTCCCAACATTTTATTTAGGAGAGCCAGTTTGGTGTGGTGGTTTAGGTGGTAAGCTAGAAACCAGGTGATTGTGACATCTAGTCTCTCCTTAAGCACAAAGCCAGCTGGGTGACCTTTGGCCAGTCCCTTTTCATCAGCCCTAGGAAGGAGGCAATGACAAACCATTTCTGAAATATCTCATCAAGAAAACGATAGGGACTTGTCCAAGCAAACTGATAATCAGAGATGATTAAATGGAAGAAAAAAATATTTACCTAGATGGGCACATTCATTACATTAATATAATAAAATATATGACTAAGCAAAAATAGAATCTTTATTTCTGTATTTTTATCTATTTTGTTGAGTAATGATATTTCTCATGTACTAAGCTAAATATGGTTTTATGAAATGAATTGTGTATCAATCAATATGTTCATAAATGCTGCATGAAATATGAATTCATATATGAAATATTTTAACAGGTAAATGGATAAAGTCCGGTTCAGTATATAAGGAATATTTATTAGCTTTTCTTCAGTGTTACAGTTGATAAATTGTTCAACAAGAAATGTTGATAGGAAATTAATGTGATGTTTTGAACTGCTAATGTTGTCTGAAAGTTACTGCTTTATTTAACCCACTGTTGAGTCTAACACACAAATGGATAGAGGTGGAAGAAAAGAAAGAACAGGTGGCAAATACTGTGTGTTCAGGGAACAAATATTAAATATATGAATATGGTGGATATGTTTTTTTAAAAAAAAAAAAAAATCATAAATGTTTTTGTGAGTCAGGGATCTTCTACTATCTTTATGTTACATCCCAGGCAATTTTGTACAGTCTTTGCTTGAGCCCAGAAGTAGAGGGGACAGATAAGCTACTTTTGCTTATCCCATGATTGTAAAAGCTTATTTCCTGAAATGCATGGTTATAATACTATACTGGATGTGAAGCCTATTGTTTTGTTTTCAGATTCTTTTTAACATTATTACCTTGAACAAGGTAATCCTTGATGATTATTTTAAATTGAGAATGACCAGCTATTTTAGTACTTGTTGCCGGCTCTGAGTACATTCAGGATTTTTCTTAACAAGCAACCTAAAATAACTGAGGAAAGATTATATGTTAAGCATTGGAACATCTAATTCTAAATAGAACTTATTCTTGTGTATATTTCTAAATTCTATGTTTCTTCCTATGGTATTTTTCTCATTTTGAAAATGAGAAAAATGATGTGCCATCATGCGCTGGCCTACCAGCATGAGGTTTTTGTTCTACTTACCCCAAGGATCATCTTCCACAGCCACTCAGGAGTTGCCAGAATTTGCCTACATCACTTTTTCTGGAGCGATGGGGCCATTCCTCACGTCTTTCCTCTGATTAACCCATAGTGAAGTGAGATACAGTGAGGGGAAAAATTATGATCCCCTGCTGATTTTGTATGTTTGCCCACTGACAAAGAAATGATCAGTCTATAATTTTAATGGTAGGTTTATTTTAACAGTGAGAGACAGAATAATAACAAAAAAATCCAGAAATTTTCAAAAAAGTTATAAATTGATTTGCATTTTAATGAGTGAAATAAGTATTTGATCCCCTATCAATCAGCAAGATTTCTGGCTCCCAGGTGTCTTTTATACAGATAACGAGCTGAGATTAGGAGCACTCTCTTAAAGGGAATGCTCCTAATCTCAGCTTGTTACCTGTATAAAAGACATCTGTCCATAGAAGCAATAAATCAGATTCCAAATTCTCCACCATGGCCAAGTCCAAAGAGTTGTTCAAGGATGTCAGGGACAAGATTGTAGACCTACACAAGACTGGAATGGGCTACAAGACTATTACCAAGCAGCTTGGTGAGAAGGTGACAACAGTTGGTGCGATTATTCGCAAATGGAAGAAACACAAAATAACTGTCAATCTCCCTCGGTCTGGGGCTCCATGCAAGATCTCACCTTGTGGAGTTTCAATGATCATGAGAAAGGTGAAGAATCAGACCAGAACTACAGGGGGGGATCTTGTCAATGATCTCAAGGCAGCTGGGACCATAGTAACCAAGAAAACAGTTGGTAACACACTACGCCATGAAGGACTGAAATCCTGCAGTGCCTGCAAGGTCCCCCTGCTCAAGAAAGCACATGTATAGACCCGTCTGAAGTTTGCCAATGAATTTCTGAATGATTCAGAGGAGAACTGGGTGAAAGTGTTGTGGTCAGATGAGACCAAAATCGAAATCTTTGGCATCAACTCAACTCGCCGTGTTTGGATGAGGAGGAATGCTGCCTATGATCCCAAGAACACCATCCCCACCATCAAACATTGGAGGTGGAAACATTATGCTTTGGGGTGTGTTTTTCTGCTAAGGGAACAGGACAACGTCACCACATCAAAGGGACAATGGGCGGGGCCATGTACCGTCAAATCTTGGGTGAGAACCTCTTTCCCTCAACCAGGGCATTGAAAATGGGTCGTGGATGGTATTCCAGCATGGCAATGACCCAAAACACACAGCCAAGGCAACAAAGGAGTGGCTCAAGAAGAAGCACATTAAGGTCCTGGAGTGGCCTAGCCAGTCTCCAGACTTTAATCCCATAGAAAATCTGTGGCGGGAGCTGAAGGTTCGAACTGCCAAATGTCAGCCTTGAAACCTTAATGACTTGGAGAGGATCTGCAAAGAAGAGTGGGACAAAATCCCTCCTGAGATGTGTGCAAACCTGGTGGCCAACTACAAGAAACGTCTGACCTCTGTGATTACCAACAAGGGTTTTGCCACCAAGTACTATAGACTTATATTTATATTTATTTATTTGCCACCAATCTCATTTCAAACAATTTTGGGAGGCTTATAACATAATATCCTACAGAACCTGAGGAGAGAGAAGTGTTCTCAGAAACATCTATGACAGTGGTGGCGAACCTATGGCACGAGTGCCAGAGGCGGCACTCAGAGCCTTCTCTGTGGGCACTTCTCTGAACTGCTGGTGGCAGGCTGCGAAGCCCCAGAGTGCACCGGTCGAGGGGCCGGCAGGCTGTAGCTGCCGACGGACACTGTCGGCCCCCATGCGCTCACTGGCCTCTGTGTGGGGGCCGATAGGGTCAGGCAGCAGCCGCCCCGGCCCCTGCCTCACCTTGCCCCACGGCAATGGTACCTCCACCCTGCCTCGCCTTGCCTCACCTCACCCCGCAGGATGAGCCTCCTGCCCACTACCCCACCTGCCAGAGACCCCCTGGATCTCCCCCAACCCTGCCCGGCCCCCACAGGCATCCCTCCCCACGACAACATCAAGGTGACCACGCCCACCTTGGCCACACCCACCCAGCCTGCCATGACCACCACAGCCACGCCCACCAAGTGGGCCACGCCCACCTGGCACCTGGCGATAAATAAGTGGGTTTTGGATTGCAGTTTGGGCACTCGGTCTCTAAAAGGTTCGCCATCACTGATCTATGATAAAAACATTGATATTCCTTTCTGGATTTTCACTGTTATCTTCAGACTCCAGGGTTCTCAAAAGAAAGGAAATGTCCTATCCTCAAGCCCAGCCAAGAACAGAATGTGGCTTATTCTTGTACTGGCAGATTTGATGGCTCTTTTTCTTCCAGGTGTTTAGACGGAGAGGAGAGAGAAAATGTAAAGAAAATGTCCATCACAGGCTCTGTGAGACTGTTATCCCAAAACAATTTCATTCTCCTGTGCCTGAAATTCTATAAATTCTTCAGTTCAAGGGGGTTTAATTCCAGCCCAGCCATTCACATGGTGAGCCAAAGTTATTAGCTGTGGGCATAGAAGTGATTTTCCCCTCCTCAAGACATGTACTCTTAAGAAAAGGCTTTGCAGAAAATCCTATGTCTGGTATTTTAAAAGCCCCATTTATAAATGCTTCTGTAAACTACAGGTATATGCAATTTCAATGGTCAGTGTCAACTTTGAAAATGAGCGTGGCTGCAGCCATTTTCCATACTCATTTTCGGTTGACACAGAGCACGGAGGGAGGGGGTTTTACCAGGTGCTTCGCTAGACAAAACAGACTTTCTCCCATGAGAACCAAGATCATTGGCTGCTCCCGGGACTGCAGGCTGGGCGTTTCGTGAAAAGCCTGCCAAGAAGTTGTATTGGGTAACGTAGTAGCTTGTATAGCTTTAGGGGTGGGATTTCTTAACTTTGTATTGAGGATTGTTACGTGTCTATTCAGACTTGGTTTCACTTTTGACATGCCGATACTTTATATCAGTGGTGGCGAACCTTTTAGAGACCGAGTGCCCAAACTGCAACCCAAAACCCACTTATGTATCGCCGGGTGCTGGGTGGGCGTGGCCCGCTTGGTGGGCATGGGCAGGGTGGGCATGGCCAGCTCGATGTTGCTCCTGGGCAGGGTGCCTTTGGCCAGGCAGGGTTGGGGGAGATCCAGGGGGTCTCTGGTGGGTGGGGCGGTGGGCAGGAGGCTCATCCTGCAGGATGAGGCGAGGGAGGGGGCAGGGCGGGGGTTAGGGTGCTTTCTCCCCAGGACAGAGCGCCCCGCCACTGCTTACACCCAGTGGTGAAGGTGGAGTTTGGGAGGCAGTGGCAGGACGTAGCCCAGGTGTGGCCCAGCAGCAGCAGCAGCAAAGCTCGTCCTCCCCAGTCAAGCGGCCACCAGCGGCTCCTTGGCTCCGTCCGAGTTGAAGAAAGCGGAGGTGTAGCAGCGGGATTGCTCTCAATAAGGCAGGAGCACACAAGCAAGCAACGCACCCGGCTCTTACTGTTTGAGAGCAATCCTGCAGCTGCGCCTCCACTTTCAACTCGGACGGAGCCGAGGTACCCAAGCCTCCCCCTCCCCCCTTGCCTAGAGCCAGCGCCGCCAGCAGCTTGCTCAGGCCCATTACGCTGCCACTGCCGAGGAGAAGAGTGGTGAGGTTTTGTGCCAGCCAGCCGGCCAGGCAAGGAATAGGTCAGGGGATGGTGGCTGGCTGGATGGGGAGGGAGAATCATGGGGGGGGGATTTGTCAAGCCTCAGGGCAGTGACATTGGCAGCTCCCTCGACCTGGCCCATTTCCCTGGCTCCGTTACTGGCAGCAGCTCCCTCAGCGAGCACCCCATGGCCCTCATCATCAAGTTTCCATTGCACAAGCTTCCTGGAGCTGAGGAGAAGTGCAGTTACTGAGCCGCCAGGTGGGTCTGGTGGGCGGCGTTGCCTTCCGCTTTTCCTGCTGCGGCATTGGCTGCTGGTGTTGCATAGCAGATGCGCACACAGACTCTGCTGTTTTTGGCGGCGCTTCTGATCAGCTGCAGCAACCCTAACCTCATCGATGTCAAAGGAAAAAAGCGGAGTCTGTGTGCGCTCCTGCCTTGCCCGTATCAGCCAGGCTCTCCATGGCGTGCTGCAGCTGATCAGAAGCGCCGCCCAAAACAGAGCCGGGGAAACAGGCCGGGTGGGGGGACCTACCAATGCTGGTGCCCTGAGGCTTGGCAAATCCCTCCCCCAAGGAGCCATGATTCCCCCTCCCCAGCCAGCCAGCCACCATCCCCTGACCTACTCCTTGCCTGGCCGGCCGGCCGGCTGGCACAAAACCTCACCACTCTTCTCGGCAGCGGCAGCCTAATGGGTCTGAGCAAGCTGCTGGCGGCACTGGCCTGAGGCACGGGGGAGGGGGAGGATTTTCGCTGCCAGACTCTTTAACTCCTTAAAAGTTTACTTGATGCAGAATGCATATCCTTCCTTTTCTGCATCAAGTTAAAAAATCTGGTAGCGAAAATCCAATAGCCGGGAAAAAATCCCACTCTCATACACGGGGAATCTGCACCGCCTGCCTCCCCCCTGGAAGGCACCCTGCTCTTCGCGGAAGATCTGGGAAGGGTCCCGATCCTGCAAGATGGTGAGGAAGCCGCACTCCCAGTCGCGTCTCCAGACGGTTGCCAAGATTTTGGCTTTAACGGTGCTGGGGGGCAGCCTGCCAAGAGAAATGGTCAGCAGAAAGATGACTTCGTCGGTGGATACGATGGGCTCGGGGGGGGACGGCCACTGCAGTCATTCCCTCGTGGCCACTCCCCTTAAAGTGGCAGGCGATGCTGCCGGGTCCGCCGCATGGCCGGAAGGAGGCAACCGGAATGCTTAGCGGTTCTGGCCACGCCCATGCTCCAGCCGTGACACCGGCCTTACGAGCTGCGGGGGGGCGCTGGGCCACAGAGCCCGGACAGCCAGCAGTGACAAGGGGAAGCTGGGCCATCTCCTCGCCGCCACCTGGTGGCCGTCTGGGGGTTCCGGGCACGGGCGGCTGCCCTGCCCTGCTAGGCACCCTCTGCAGCCTCGGTCAGGAAGCCTCCGATGGGGCTCCATTCGCGCAGTGCGAGGCCTGGGTGGCGATGGTCGGACCCCCGGCGTGGCCTTTCTGCCTCCAGCCCCAACCAGGCGCTGATAGGGCGGGGCCGCCGGGTAGGTTGCCAGCCAGGAGTTGGCGGTCTTTTGGAAGAGCAGAACCCCTGTCCGCCCCCGTGGCCCGGGTGGCCGGCGCCTTCTGACCGGGGGCAAGGTGGTCACAGCCGGCCTTTGACTCCCACAGCGCGGTGAGTAGCAGCCTGCCATGGCGGGGGGAGGAAAGATTGGTGCCCCAAGGAATGTAAAGAATGGAGCGGACGGTCCCCCGAGCCCTGGCCAAGCCGCTGCACGGATCGCCCTGCCGCCGCCACCGTTTCCCCCGCACGGATTGTCGTGCCGCCACCGCCATTCTCCCCCCACTGCACAGATCTTGCTGCCGCCGTTTCCCTCCCCCGCACAGATCGCCATGCCATCTCTGCTGTTTCCCCCCCGCACGGATCTCCCTGCCTTCCTTCCGGAGCTCGAATCTCTGCTGCCCGGATCGGTCATGGGGGGAGCACGAAATCGCTCTGCAGGCTTACCTGGACTCGCGCTGGCAGCTGCCTCCACCATCCAGCCTGGATCTGCCCAGCTCTTGCAGCTGCTCTGACTAAGAGTGCAGAGAGAGAGAGAGCAAGAGCGCAGGCGCACATGGAGAGGCGGAGGGGAGTAGCCTGTCCCTGCCCCCTCTGGGGCGATGGCACGCGTGCCCACAGGGATGGCTCCGCATGCCGCCTGTGGCACGCGTGCCATAGGTTCGCCACCATGGATCTAGGGATTCAGCTATGGCTAGGTTCTATGGGTTGCCAAAAATCCACAAAGAGAGGACCCCACTGCGACCCATTGTATCATTTAGAGACACACCAACTTCGGGTCTGGCCAAATGGCTAAGCAGACGGATACAACATCTAGTGGAAGACAGCATGACCACAGTAAAGTCATCGGAAGAATTCTTAAGAAGAATAAAACCGCTAAGGGTGGAGGAGGAGGAAGTCATGATGTCATTTGACGTAACATCGCTTTTCACCTCCATTCCACAAAATCTGGCCATTTCAGTAATAAGGAGCCGATTACAACAGGAGAAAATACGACACCATGACCCACTTTGCACGGAAGACCTCATCCAACTGATGAACCTGTGCCTTAGGACATATTTCACATTCCAGGGCACTATCTACGAGCAGGTGAAGGGCACGTCAATGGGATCCCCGATTTTGGGAATCATTGCAGAGGCTGTCCTGCAACAGCTGGAATCCAAAGTGATGTCCGACTACCGGCCCAAATTCTGGGCCAGGTATGTCAATGACACGTTTACCATCATCAAACGCCAGGATAGTGCCAGGTTCATGAAGGAATTAAGCTCAGTCAACCCAGATATTCAGTTTACAGCGGAAGAGGAGACCAATGGCACTCTTGCATTTTTAGTTGTGCTGGTCAGCCGCCAAACCGATGGCACTCTCCACACGACTGTCCACCGAAAAATGACACATACAGACAGGATTTTGCATTACAGGAGCAACCACCCCACATCATATAAGATCGGCTGCATTAGAACATTGTTTAAGCTCATGGGCACTCACTGCAGCACGAAGAAAGCAAAAACTGAGGAACGGAATCACCTTTATCGCATATGCAGGCGCAACGGTTACCCAGTGGACTTTATCCGACAATACAGCAGACAACAAGAGCCTCGCAGTACACAAAATAGACAAACAACTACAGTCTGAACAACATTACCGTACATCAACGGCGTATCAGAGGCGACGGCACGGATATTGGCACCATATAACATCAACATAGCACATAAGCCGAATCAAACCCTACGCGCGAAGGTAATGCGCCCTAAAGAGCCATTGCCCAATGAAGAAAGATCGTTGATTGTTTATAGAGTTAAATGCAATGATTGCCACTGTAATTACATCGGGGAGATGACTAAACGACTCAAGACCAGGATCCATGAGCATAAATTGGCCATTAGACGACACGAGCAACATTCACAGGTGTGGACCCATATGGCCAGGAACAACCACTCATTTGATCTTGCAGGAGCGGAGGCCATTGCCCAGGACACTTCCAAAGGTGGTCGATTACTCAAAGAGGCCTGGCTATCAAACGAACATTCAATTAACCACCACATAGACTTGCTGCCGGCTTACCAGGCACTAAGAAAATATGAGCAACAACACAAGAACTCACAATGAGTACAAAGCGCCGCCCACGCATAGGAGGGAGGGGGATAGACAAGATCAAAGTTGCCTGCTTATGCGACAGCAAGGAATTACAACAAGTGTAAAGGAGGAAACATCAACACAACTCGCTCAAGAGCCAAGTGACAACAGGGTGACATGTACGATGGGAGGAACATTACCATATGCAAATACACAATACCTGACAAGAGCCACAAGACGAGATATACCGGAGGGCAATTTGACAACAACAATAAATATCCAGAAACGAGCGGAGCAGGAGGGGGAGGCAATAACGGGAGAAGAGGAGGTGCTGGAATCTAAAAGCACGCAGGTGAATGCAATGCGGCTAGAGAGAATACGGTCGACCGGGGCGGGTAGACCAGTGACACGCTCGATGAGCAGAGCGCTGAAACAGCCGGCTTTATAAGCAGACTTTCAAACCTCTGGTTTTTTACGCTGATGACGTTGGCAGGGGACCGACAAAAGCTTAGCTAGTAAACAGTTGTTTTTTACATACATACATATATATATGTTCTTGATTATGTTAAAAACACGAAACCCGGGTATGCACCTGTCATGAAACAGATAAATAAAAACGATCACCAGGATAAAATCATAAACAAAACTGTTTAATCTACAAAAGTACTGAGCTTTCGTCGGCCACACTGCTGACATCGTCAGAGTATAAAATATCGGATCTGGGAGTCCATTTTTATGTGACTGGCTGCCTCTGCGCCCTGATCCTCGATCTAGTCATTGGTCCGCTCATTAGCATCGGGCGCGTTGTTCTTAAAGAGGCCGTATTCTTCCGTGTGTTGGCCGTTTCCAGAGTTGCTTTCTCTTCTCCAGTTGCTATTGTTCCCTTGCCGTGTATACCAGCGCCTAGGGATCGGCTGTCAGGTTGCTCCTGCTTGTCCTCCCCTCAGCTGTTCTGAAAGACCATGTTATTTTGAACTGATATAGCTGCTCCTATAACTTGATAAGCTCTAGTCTCCAGTTGAGACTCTTCAGTGAAGGTTTCAGTGTTTATCCAGGTTAGAACTGGTTGTATCTTCATACTCAGAAGTTGTAAAGTGATTTCAGTTTCCCTCCAGGCTCTCTTAATCTCTTCTAGAGTTTCAACAGTCTGATTCTATGTGGTAATCTGCTGTGCCATCTACCAAAGGAGCAGGAAGTGGTGGTGGTGAGGTGCACAGTTTGTGTGAGTCAGTTCCTTACATACTGATTTTGTGCAAGTTGTCCTTGACAGGACATATGATTCAATACATTGAAATGACAAGTCTCAGTGATGGTATTAGTTATCTTAGGGTTGGATGATCACCCATTTGAGCAGAGGACATGCTATGGGAAGAAAATTTCCTGAAATCACTTTCTATTCAAAAATTTCTCTCCTGGGATTTCAGATGATCCTACGTGCCTTAGTATATCATTCATTCAGAGTTCTTTGCTCAGCAGACATAATATTTCTTATCTGGACAGTAACCTTCCTATCAGGAAGACAGGTATTTAGGTTAGTGAGGGGTCCTTGCTTGTTTTCTTGCAGATGTTTCATTACTCAAATTGGGTAACATCATCAGTGCTAGCTACTAGCACAAGGACCCCTCATGTCAATGCTGAGCTACAAATATTCTCCTTTATTATTTAGATTAGTGGCCTTACTAGAGTTTTTTGTGTGTGTTTTTCCATTGATCCTACACATTAACTCTACATTCATGCATTCAACAACAGCATAAAATAACAGAGTTATAAGGGACCTTGGAGATCTTCTCATTCAACCTCCTGCTTGGGCAGGTTGTCCTGCCTGGTTGTCCATCTGTCTGAAATGTCCTTAGTTTATTCTTAACTTCCACAGAGTTCAGGATTTATTCTTTTGTCCACATCTAGCCACATTAAGAAAGAGATGGATGTCTAAAGATGGATGACTAAACAGCCATCAGATTTTTTCTTAAAAAGATCAAGTATGAATCTTGCTATTCTTTGTTTCAGTTTGGAAAACTTCTTTTAGCCTTAATATGCTTTTATTATACCAACTGGCTCTCTTATATACTATAGTAGAATATAAAACTTGTCTTCCAGAGTTGTATGCCTTCATGTTATGCTTCATATTTAAAATTGCTTCACCTTCTTTGAATAGGAAATGAGTGGGTGTGTAAAGCTGGAGACAGTGGAAAACAGCCATATGAGTGTAGCAATCTGGCTTGTATTTAATTGGTTAACCAAGTGAAAGATAGTCACCTGTCCAAAGTTTCTTCACTTGCCTTAGGCTAAATCTGGAATAATTTACAAGGAATAATATATATACAATGGGGAGCAAGAAAGATATTGAAAAGGTCTTGGGAGAAAGGGTATTTTAGCATTGTACAAAATTTAGGAAGAATACCAACCAGGTGATAATTTGCATGGCAGATACTAAAATTTGACTTATACATTTTGTTGTAGGACTTAATTAGAGGGTTAAATAAATTCTAAGAGATGGCAGTTTTGAGAACTGAAAAATTATATGTGCCTATGTGTAAGGTGAATGGATAAAGAGATAGGTATCGCCTGTCTCCTCCCTCCCCCCCGTGCCTCTGCCTGCTGCTGGTGCTGCCGTGCTAGCATCCCGTGAGCCAGGTGGCCACACAGCACATCCAGATCGCCTGCCTCACCCACCCACCCCTGGCTCCGCCACGTACTTTTTGCCCAGAGGGATACTGGAAGCTTCAGCTGCTTGCAAATGGGGCACTTTGAAACAGAGTGAATCGCTCCAGTCTCCATCATTTCCCAAACACTTTTCACCCAGATGGAGAAATGACAGAGACTGGAAGCTTTGTCTGCTTGCAAATAGGGTGCTTTAAAACGGAGCGATTAGCTCCGTTTCAAAGCGCCCCATTTGCAAGCAGACAAAGCTTCCAAGTCTTCTGGGTGAAAAGTATTTGGGCGCCTATGGGGCACTTGGGAACAGAGCAACTTGCTTCATTTCTCCGGACAAAAACTGTGTCTGCCCTGGGAAACCCTGTAAGCTGTTGCAGCTGTGGGCAAGCAGATGGTGGGAGGGAGCAGGCGGGCAGCCACAAAACAAGACATCCCCTGAAAATAAGACCTAATGGATCTTTTGGTCCAAAAAAAATACAAGACCCCGTCTTATTTTTGGGGAAACATGGTAGATACCGGAGGATATTAATATTGCATTTTCTTCAGAAGATAATGTCCCTTAAGCTGTGATATTCCAAAAACAGAATTTATAGAGTTATGTAGAGCATAATTAAATAATTTTGAAGCCTGAATGAATCACATTTTATTTCTAATACCGAAGAATCTGTTCTTTTATAGGACTACATGTAGCAAAGTTAACATTACTTTTTAGGAGTCATCAGATACACCTCTATGGGCTGATCCTCAAGAATTAGGGAAATGAGATTTATCTTAGTGAGTTTGTATAAATGTGACAGATCACGTTTGCTTTTCATATAAATGGTTAATTACTCTTCTTACTCTGATTTTTAAATATTTTTTTCAGAATATGATCTTATAAAGGTATAACTGATCTGAAGTTTTGAGATAAAATGCCTTAGTTCTGATATTTAGTTATTTATTTATTTGCCAAATTTATATAACTGTTCATCTCACAAAAAAATGTCATTGTTCTAAGCCAGGGAGAAGCCAGGTCAAGAGAGTGGCAATATTTTTTTTTCCTTTGTAGTACTGGCCAGTTGGGGATTGTCTGCTGTCTAATTTCTGTTAGCAGTTTTCAAAGTATGGTTTGGGGCATTCAAGGCCCTTTCTGGGGATCTTTTAATTTTACATTTTATAAATTTTAAATTCTAATAAAGTAAATATTGATAAATACAACCCACAACTCTTTGATATAAACCAAAACTGTTTAGGGTCCTCAATCATTTTTAAGAATTAAAGGGCTCCTGAGACCAAAATGTTTGAGAACTGCGATCTAGGAAAACACCTGTGAAGAATAACAAGTGGAATGGATTTTTCACATAGTTATTGCTGAGCTGCAGCTAAAAGCAATCTGCCTTCTATGTATTTATTTAAGTAAATGGTCTTTTGGGATAAGCAAGGTCTTATTTTGTTGAATATATGCCTTTTTGCTTTTGCTAATTCATGTTTTGTGTGTAAGGCAGAGCTTCGGCTGTTTCAAATATTGACAGTCAAGGAGGTCAAAGATAAATGCTAAATGCTGTCTCTAAATTTTATAATTGGAATGACTTTGTTTTAGATCCAGAATTTCTTGTTTAGTAGATGTGCATAACTTAAAATTTCAACAAATGTTTCTCTTTTTTACTGAATTGTTATTAATATTTATTAATAAATTGAACTAATTATTGGTAAGGGTTAACAATATTCCAAAACTATTGCTAAAACTATTTCTAAAACAGAAATAAGAACAATGTACTTCTTAGAAATAATACCTCGTGATTTGTCTTACACATTTGTATTGTTCGGGATTATATTGTAATTAAATTGAATATAGCCTATCACATCCCAAAATAATGTGACTTTAAACTGTGGACATAGGAAATGAAGATTCAAAATTAGATAGTCCATTTTAAATTTGGGCAGAAGCTTACTTTGTAAAGCAGCAAGATGGATTACTATGGTGTACTAACTTCTATAAATCCAAAAGTTATATTTTACTGTAAAACTGAAGATTGAGCTTTGTCTCTCTGAAAGCCCTTTTTGGAATTCAGAAGTATCTATGGAGACTGAGCACCTGGTAATATAATAGGGTAAAGTGGTAGCTTTAGTGGCAGAGCTTCAGTTTAATCACTGGCATCTATAGGAAGATAATGGTGGTAGGGTGGAGCAGGGAACCAGTGCTGTTGACAGCTAGTAGAGTAAGATAATTCAATGAGTATTTGATTCATTGAAAAGATGTTTCTTGAGTTCATTTTTATATGCATTACTGTATGAAGACAGGGAGAGGCCAGGTACAGCAATTGGCAATAAATCTTTGAGGTGACTCAGGCGGTGAGGCATGGAAATTGTTATGTCATAGCATCAAAAAATTGAATTTTATGAATTTATGCTAATCTGAAGTAAATTTAACTATACTTTCATTTCAGACTCTCCAGGATATAAATACAGTGTTACTGTATTAGATCACTTGCTCTCTCCGTAATTTCCAGCTGCTTCCAGCTTCTGAAGATCGATTTGAGAAAGAGATGGCTTAAGAAACATAATTATAGAAAATGGAAAGTTTTAAATAACTGGTTAAAACACAATTTTCTTGGAGTGGTAGTACGTGCTTACTAGATGCATAATAATAAACCATTAGTAATCTTTTTCTCATTATTGTGTATTATTGTAAGGACCCACCTCAATTTACATCTTAAGAAGACAGAACTCTTGGAATGGGTTTTCCAACAGGGGTCTTTATTAAGAGAAACTGAAGGCATGCTAGACAGGATCTGAGGGGTCCCCCCCACCATTCAATGTTTTAAAATGTTCCCAAGCAGCCCCACTCCACATTTCTTCCGGGCAATTCAATCTAGCAGATGTTTGGGTGTTAAGTCCATCAGATCCCAGTCATTGCAATCTTGCCCCCCGTCTCAGGGTCACCTTTCTTGATTTCTTTTCCCACTCGCCTTTCTTTCCAATGCCCATTGACCACCGAGGTCTGTGGTTACGCGTCTCCACCACCTCTTCTCCTGATGAATCTGAACTTTCAGATCTGGACATTTGGCAGGCTTTCAGTCGGGGCAACGGCTCCCTCTCTGGGGGGCTTTCCCTCTTCCCCGCTTCATCGTCTGACATGGTATTTTTTGCAAAGTCTCCCGGTAAGGTTCTTCCTTCCAGGTTGACAAATTTTGAAGATCCTGTCTAATGTAAGGACCCACCTCAATTTACATCTTAAGAAGACAGAACTCTTGGAATGGGTTTTCCAACAGGGGTCTTTATTAAGAGAAACTGACTGAAGGCATGCTAGACAGGATCTGAGGGGTCCCCCCCACCATTCAATGTTTTAAAATGTTCCCAAGCAGCCCCACTCCACATTTCTTCCGGGCAATTCAATCTAGCAGATGTTTGGGTGTTAAGTCCATCAGATCCCAGGCATTGCAATCTTCACCCCCTTTTCCCTCACTGCCGGTAAAAGGAGGCTTCATAGGGAGTGAGACGAAAGGCTGATGGCCACATTGTTATGGTTAGTACTCTCGAAGGGAATCCACAGAGGTTGTTACTTTGTAGTTAATAGAGGAAGTGCCAGTCATAAACACCCATGCTTAACCCCCCTTCCTCCTCCAGAAGAGAGTAAGAATTGGTTTTTTCTCAGGGTAGGTAGCTAGAAATAAAATATAATTGGATTCTGACATCCGGCTCCCCTTAAAAATAAGAGAGATCCACCTGTAGAGAAAACAAAACAGGTATAAAAGTTAGTCTGGCTTGTTAGGATACTCTGTATGAAACTTCTTTAAAAGCTTCGGGGCTCTGATATGACGTTTATGGACCCACTCGTTTTGAGCGGCTGGGAGGTGTTTCCATGCTACTAGGTATTGAGTTGCCCCATGATATTTTCTAGAATCCAGGATTTCCTTTATTTCGAAGTGTTGTTCTCCTTCCACCATGATTGGGGTTGGTGGGGGGGGGGATTTTTGGCCGTAAGGGTGACTGTTGTTCTCTTTTCAGCAAACTGCAGTGAAAAATTGGGTGTATTTGCCTAAGATTTTTGGGTAATTCTAACTCTACTGTTACTGGGTTTATGATTCTTTTAATTGGAAAAGGCCCTATATATTTTGGTCCAAGTTTTTTACAGGGTTGTAGGGATTTTAGGTATTTTGTAGACAAGTACACCATTTTTCCTATAATGAATGGTGTGGGCTCCACCCTTTTTTTATCTGCTTGTGCTTTATATGCTTGCCTAGCTTCATCTAGGGCTTTTCTAACTATTGGCCAGGTGTTTTGTAATTGTTCCATCCATTCTTTCAGTGATGGGATTGCCGGTTCGTTTGGGGTTAGTTCTGGCATGGGATTGAAACTTTGACCGTTAGCTATTTGAAAAGGAGTGTAACCTGTGCTGGAGTGGACTGCATTCTTGTAGGCAACTTCTGCGAAAGGAAGTAGGTCCGTCCAATCCGACTGCTGGAAATTAATAAAACATCTTAAATATTGCTCAAGTACTGAGTTCGATTTTTCCGATTGACCATTTCCTTGAGGGTTATGGCTAGATGTCAGTCCTTAAGTGGTCCCTAAAAGGGATAAAAATTCCTTCCAAAATGCAGATGTAAATTGCACTCCCCTATCAGATATGATGCGTTGGGGTGCCCCATGCAATCTGTAAATATGCTGCATGAAAAGTTTCGCTAAAGCTTTTGCGGTGGGAATCTTTTGGCAAGGGATAAAGTGCACCTGTTTGGAAAACAAGTCCGTGACCGTCCAGATGACAGTATTCCTATTGCTTTCTGGTAATTCCACTATAAAATCCATGGCTATTTCCCTTCAGGGGGCTGAGGGATTTGCCACTGTTTGTAACAGTCCGGGCGATTTCCCTTGCAACCTCTTTGCAGTTGCACACTTTGGGCATCTGGCCACGTAGCTTTCTATGTCTTTTTTCATGGATGGCCACCAAAATTGCCTTTTAATTAAGTGCAATGTTTTTACAAATCCAAAATGCCCTGCTGATTTTGTGTCGTGGCAAAGCTGCATGAATGTGATCTTTTGGGTGGTTGGTATATATAGCTTCTCCCCCTCCCAAGGCAGTCCGTCTTTCATTGTGCACACGTGTTTATTTTTCTGGAACCATTCATCTGTTTCCAAACTTTTCCGGAATTCAATTCCGGTCTGGCTGCCCAGCTGCAGTTTTAATTTAGCTTGGGCTCTGGTAGTCACTGGCGCTGCCAGTTGTGATTCTCCCATCATCGGTTTAGAGTCGGTGGCTTGCATGCTGTTATATTGGGGCATGCGAGATAATGCATCTGCCAGAAAGTTCTTTTCCCCCGGCAAATGCTTGAGCGTAAAATGAAATTGGTGAAAATTCTGGGACCAGCGGGCTTGCTTGGGGTTGAGCTTCCTGGGCGTTTTCAAGGCTTCCAAATTTTTGTGGTCTGTCCATAGCTGAAAAGGGATTTTATTGCCTTCAAGGAATTGGCGCCATGTAAGTAATGACCAACGTATCCTGTATGCCTCTTTCTCCCACACGGGCCAGCGCTGTTCCGTTTTGGTGAGTTTCCTGGATGTATACGCACAGGGTTGCAATACCCCTTCATCATTTTCTTGTAATAGTACAGCCCCCACTACCACATCACTTGCATCCGCCTGTATTACGAAGGGTTTGTCCATGTCTGGGTGCCTCAGTACTGGTTCGGCAGAAAAGAGTCTCTTTAATCTCTCAAATGCCGCTTGGCATTCCATTTTCCATTTTAGTGGCTGGCTAGGTTTCACTGAGGATTCTCCCTTCGTTTTTAGTAAGTTCGTGAGGGGCAGGGCTATCTGGGCAAATGAGGGGATGAATTGACGGTAAAAGTTTGCGAACCCCAGGAAACTTTGCAGTTGCTTTCTTGTGCGAGGTGTTGCCCATTCTAATACTGCCCTGACCTTCTCTGGGTCCATTTCAATGCCCTGTGAGGATATGCGATAACCTAGGTAGTCTATTCTTTCCTGGTGGAATTCGCATTTTGATAATTTGGCATATAGGTGGGCGGCTCGCAGTTTTTTTAAAATCGCTGTGACTAGGTTGACATGTTCTTTTGATTCAGTGAAGATAAGTATGTCGTCTAAATAAACCAGGACCCCCTTAAATAGGTGCTCCCTTAGTACCTCGTTGATTAATTGCATAAATACTGTAATCCAAATGGCAAAACTTTGAATTGGTAGCACTCCATTGGGCAGTTAAATGCGGTTTTCCATTCATCCCCTTCCTTAATTCTCACACGGTAATACGCTTCCCTTAGATCTAGTTTAGTAAAAAAAATTCCTTTCGAGAGGTGTGATAACATGTCCTTCATGAGGGGTAGGGGGTCTAGGTTGCTTTCACTGATTGTATTCAATAGGCGGTAGTCCACGCATAAGTGTAAAGAGCCGTCCTTCTTCTCTCTAAAGAGGACCAGAGCGGCCACTTTAGGCTTGGCTGGTTCAATGAACCCCCTTTCTAGGTTTTTCTTTATGAATCTTTTCATTTCCTCCTTCTCCTTTGGGCTCATGAAGTATAATCTGGGCTTCGGGAGTTTTGCCCCGGGCTTGAATTCTATGGCACAGTCCGTGGGTCGGTGGGCGGGAAGCTCATCTGCCCTCTCCTCGCTGAAAACTTCAGCAAGATCTCTGTATTCCTCTGGAATTTCTGGTAGCCCCTGTAATTCTTCTCCCATAGACGCTTTTTCCATTCTTAATTTTGGTGGATCCCCTTGGTGTTTTAAGTCCGTAGGGTCCCCCTTCGGGAAATTGACTTCTGCCGTCCTCCAATTTACCCAGGGGTTCCATTTTGTTATCCATTCCAGCCCTAGGATCATCGGGCATTCCATGCCTGGGGTCACTACAAACGTTATGTCTTCCTCATGATTTCCCAGGGATAGGTGGACTGGTAACGTGGCTAGGGTAGCTGGCACCCCCCCTGCTATGGACCCATCTAACTGGCCAAATGAGATTGGTTGTTCCAGCCTCCTCACCGGAATGCCCAAATTTTCCACTAGCGTCGGGCTAATGAGGCAGCGGGTGCAGCCAGAGTCTATTAAGGCTTTCACTTTGACCGCTTCGGGCATGGAGGGGGCTAATATAGTCACTGTCTTGAGGATGGGTGGGATGGATCCACTTACCAGGGGTTCGCCCTCTGAGCTGTCGTCTGAGGCGTCCGCCGCCCCTGCGGTGTAGGCTGGAGTTCTTTCCCCAAGATGGGCGGAGGTAGGGGATTCCACAGCCTCTATCACTCTCATGGCAGATTCTTTTGACTTAGCTGGGGACTTCCCGGATTTGCTGGCCGGTGACCTGTCAGGGTTGTGCTGGGGGGCTTTCGAGCGGCATTCTACAGCCCGATGCCCCTCTCTCCCGCATTTGAAACAGCCCATTGGCTTCTTGGTCATAGCCGAGGGCTTCGCTGGTTCGCGTGTTGGCTCAGGCGGTGAGCAGCTCCATTGTTTTCCTCGGCAGTGCCTCTTCAGTAGGTCGATCTCTGCTTCCTCTGCCAGGACGTACCATTCTTGGAGTTGGTGTGGGTCCCCTCGGGTCAGGCAAGCATCATATAGGTCGTAGTTTAGGCCGTCTTTGAAATGGCTAAGGAGGATGTCTTCCGGCCAGTTCAGCTTGCTGGCAATAGTTCGGAATTCTTGCGTATATTCGGCTACTGGCCGTCTGCCTTGTCTCATCCTTTTGATCTTTTCGCGGGCTTTGCAATCAGCCAGGGGGTCTTCAAATCGCCTTCTTAGAGAGGACATGAAACGGTTGAAGTCGTTGAGCTCTGGGGCATCAGAGTCGTGCAAATTCACCACCCAATCGGCAGCCGGCCCGTCCAGAGCAGATTGCACAATCCAGATACGGGCTTTGTCGCTAGGGATGTGCCGCCCGTGTTCCTCCCTGTAGCTGAGGACTTGGGTTAGGAAAAACCCCAAGCGTGTCGGCTCCCCCTTGAATTTCGCGTCCAGCGACGGGAGTCTTTGAATGGATCGGCACCTTCTTCGTCGGTGGTATTGTCTTCCATCCGGATCGCCATCTGCAGGTCGGCGGGGAGTGGGGACTACTGGATCAGCGGATGTCCCCGGGGCTGCAGGTTCCAATTCCCTCTCAGTGTCTCTCCAGTTGTGGCTCCAGGAGGTGGTGCGGCCGTGGGGCTCAGGATTCTCCTCTCCTAGGGAGCCGAGGGTTCTCTTCATCAGGTCGATAGCTTTCTCTAGAATCCAGTTCGAGTGCTGTGCCCAGCTTCCTTCATCTTTGCTTGTGTGCAGGGATTTCTCCATCTCCTGCTTCCATCCTGGTTGGTTGGCCCCCCGTCTCAGGGTCACCTTTCTTGATTTCTTTTCCCACTCGCCTTTCTTTCCAATGCCCATTGACCACCGAGGTCTGTGGTTACGCGTCTCCACCACCTCTTCTCCTGATGAATCTGAACTTTCAGATCCGGACATTTGGCAGGCTTTCAGTCGGGGCAACGGCTCCCTCTCTGGGGGGCTTTCCCTCTTCCCCGCTTCATCGTCTGACATGGTATTTTTTGCAAAGTCTCCCGGTAAGGTTCTTCCTTCCAGGTTGACAAATTTTGAAGATCCTGTCTAATGTAAGGACCCACCTCAATTTACATCTTAAGAAGACAGAACTCTTGGAATGGGTTTTTCAACAGGGGTCTTTATTAAGAGAAACTGACTGAAGGCATGCTAGACAGGATCTGAGAGGTCCCCCCCCCACCATTCAATGTTTTAAAGTGTTCCCAAGCAGCCCCACTCCACATTTCTTCCGGGCAATTCAATCTAGCAGATGTTTGGGTGTTAAGTCCATCAGATCCCAGGCGTTGCAATCTTCGCCCCCTTTTCCCTCGCTGCCGGTAAAAGGAGGCTTCATAGGGAGTGAGACGAAAGGCTGATGGCCACATTGTTATGGTTAGTACTCTTGAAGGGAATCCACAGAGGTTGTTACTTTGTAGTTAATAGAGGAAGTGCCAGTCATAAACACCCATGCTTAACTCCCCTCCCCCTTGGTAGTATGACAGAATCCAGAAGAGAGTAAGAATTGTTTTTTTCTCAGTGTAGGTAGCTAGAAATAAAATATAATTGGATTCTGACAATTATTTTAAGTCTTTATATAAAAAAGAAATGTTATCAAAGTACTTAAAACATTTGATAATATCGCGTGCTAAATTTCTAAAGCACATTAGAATCTTTCTCTTTCTCTTTCTCTCAAATGTCTACAGGTAGCCCTTGATTTATGACAATTGGAACCAGATTTCCATTGCTAAATGATGCAGTCATAAAGTGCGACCATGTTACTTAGCAATGCAGTCTCTGTTGCCATCATTAACTAGATCTCATTGTTGTTAGGTGAGGCATCTTTTTGCCAGCTTGTCACAACCAAAGTCAGTGGGGAAACTGGCAGGAGATTGCAAATCCCAGGCTGGTTGGCAGGTAGATAGCTGCTCTTGGGTGGGGGAGGGAATAAGGGGGTGTGCAGGGTTGTAGTGCAGGCTCAAAGAGCATTTGTAAGGGTGTGAGGAAGGCTGCATGATGGTGCATAAGAGGCATGTGGGAAGGATGTACAAGGGGATGCACGAGAGGCATGGTGTGGGTTTAGAAGGCTGTACAAGAGGCACATTATGAGTTGAGAGGGGTGTGCAAGAGGTACAGGTTGGGGGGTGTACTTAACCCTGAGAGGGGTTCACAAGAGGCATGGTACAGTTGAGAAAGGGATGCAAGGGAGGGTCAGGAGGAGGTGGTGGATTGGAAAGCGTGCATAAGGATGTGAGTGAGGTGCAGCAAGGGTTGGGGGGATACACGTGTGTGTATGAGTGAGTAGCTAGCATGGCTCAAGTGTAGATGGATTGTGGAAGGGTACATGGGTGGGGAAGAATTAGCCCAGCAACTTCCAACTTTTCCTGATGGCTTCACCATTGACTTTCTGGGAAAGCTAGCAGGGAAGATTGCAAATGGTGGTATATGATTGTGGGTTACTGCAACTGTTCATAAATGCACATTGATTGCCAAGTCCCCAGATGATCATATCGGATAGCCAGAAATCTGGACCAATTGCAGACATGTACAATGCCATTGTAATTTCAAACTATTGCTGAAAGGGTGGCTGTAGATAAGGGACTATCTTTGTCTTTATAATATAGATTTAAAATATGCTTGAGACTGAAAATACCTGGGGCAGTGGGATCTAAAGGAGGAAATAAATAACTTTTATTAAGAGAATATTTTACAAAGATTTAAAACAGAAACAGGAAGAAATAGGAAAAAGTCTTTACAAAAGGGGGGGGGGAAGTGAGGAATAACAAAAAATGAATAATAGCAATAGCACTTAGACTTATATACTGCTTCACAGTGCTTTGCAGCCCTCTCTAAGCGGTTTACAGAGTCAGCATATTGCCCCCAACAGTCTGGGTCCTCATTTTACCAACTTCAGAAGGATGGAAGGCTGAGTCAACCTTGAGCCGCTCAGAATCGAACTCGTGGAATGAGCAATGAATTAGCCTGCAGTACTGCATTCTAATCACTGCGCCACCACAGCTTTAAAAAAAATAAGATGTCTAAAAAAGTGACTTCCAATCTTCTTTACAGCAGTTACAAACATGGAGTTTCCATCTCCCCCCCCATATTTGCATGCCCTAGTATCCTTCTTCCCATAAACAAAACCTTTTAAATGAATAAAATATTGAAAGCTAATTCATTTTATCAATATTCAGCAAAAAGTCTATAAAAGTTTTCTAATCTTTTGTAAAACAGGTTGTAGTTCACTCCTTAAGCAAGCAAGCCAAAGAATTTCTGCACACTCAGCTATCATTGTTGATTCTCTGTAGGCTTCCCATCTTTGTGCATATAATAGCCTCTCTGTACTTATCATATATAAACTCAAATTGTCCATGAGCCTTTTCTAGGTGAGTGTCCATAAGTCCTAATAAAAAAGTTCTTGCATCTGCGTCACCATATGTATTTCTCTCCTGCATCTTTTCACTTTTTCACAAGTCCAGCATGCAAGATAAAATGTCCCTTCATGTTTTTCACATTTTCAACAGTGACAAGAAGTACTTTTATACATCTTAGAGCAGGGGTCCCCAACCTTTCTGGCTTGGCAGCCCAGTGGGAAAGGGAGAGGCAGGCACTTTTATGCGCGCTTGCGCACACAAGCTAATGGGGCTGTGCACGTGAACGGGGCCGCGAGCATGCGCGCTCCGCAAATGGGGCTGCTAGCGCCAGTGCACGGTTCAGCTAGTGCTGGTGTGATGGTCACTGCTCGGTTAGCGCTGGTGCGCAGTTCGCAGCTTGGCTAGTGCTGGCGCAAGGGAGGTGAGCATGCACACATGCACGTGCACACTGGCCAACCACTCACGCAGCCCGGTGGCCAAGAGGCCACGGCCCAGTAGTGGGCCGCGGCCCATAGCTTGGGGACCTCTGTCTTAGACAGAGTGCCATATAGAAGGAGATCATTTTCTGAAAGTCAGTTTTAAAAATATGATTAGTATTAATGATCAAATAAATTTGTCAATATTAGTAAAAAAAGAAAACACTTAAAAAATCCTTTCACTACATTGTGAAGAAAACAATATGGCTGGGTCTATGTAACCACCAAGAGTAAATTTCTGCTGAGGGGAAGCTTCATAATAAACATCAGAACAATAGTATTTTTCTCAAAAATGTTGGCACGAGTGTTTTATTTAGTCCTTGTAAAATGAGTTTTGTCAGCATTTCTCATCCTGGTGTCTCCAAGATGTATTAGATGGTAATGTTACCAGGAAATGCTGTCAGGAAATTCTGAGAGTTGTTCTCCAATACATCTGAACAATAGGATTGGGAAAGCATCATAAATCAATTCATCTGTTTTGAAGATGTTAATGTTCTACTGGGAAAGCAAAGTATTATGTAAATAGGTAGAGACTTCACCTCCCTTAAAATATACTTCACTATGATCTGTTTCGTTTAAAAACAGCACAAGAAAAACTGAATAAATAAAATTAGACTGGATTCAGTTACACTTTTAAAAATCATTGTTTGGATCTGGTGCTGGATTTATAAATGCATGCTATTGCCCAGATATTTCTGAACCTGTCTACTTTGTTTGTTTTAAGGCCTTCT
Source organism: Azemiops feae (assembly GCA_023970755.1). Classification (NCBI taxonomy): domain Eukaryota; kingdom Metazoa; phylum Chordata; class Lepidosauria; order Squamata; family Viperidae; genus Azemiops; species Azemiops feae. The sequence continues at coordinate 130,385 of JALGBA010001247.1, read as the reverse complement.
GAAAAATGTTTCCACTATGGTCTGTAAATATATTATATGACTGAAAGTACAGAGCAGTTGAAAAGCTTTATTCTATGAAATGATATGGAAATAAACCTTGGGAATAGGACATGTTTTTTTCAGTGTTCAACAAAATAAAGTAACGTATAATAATTATATGGACATTGCAGAATCAAAGCTTAACTAGTTAGGTTTTTGACACTGGCTTTGTTTTAAAAACATATAATTCTACATTGCTGTAGCAGAACTACTTGAAAAGAAACAAAAGACCTCTAGGCATCTGGGATAGGTTTGTGAGATTATTTGCAGAAAAACGTGCTCATATTTACCCAGGGTTGAATATATTCCTCAGAGTCGAGGGACATGCTAGTAATAATAGCTTATATTGTTAGTCTTTTGATCTTCTGGAGCCTGAGAAAGTGGTCCCTTTTGCCATCTCTGGGCTGGATTTATGCTTAGCTTCTTTCTTTTGTGGAACTAAAGGGGATATACAGATGAATGACTCTTTGGGGGAGATAGAGGTGCCAGCAGCCCTCAGAAGAGCACTGCTTCACTCTCTCTTAAAGAAACCAAATCTCATCCTCTGTTTTAAGACAACGTCTGCAAGAGGCATTGCTTAGTAAACCCACAACAAATAAAAAAAACTGGTAGAAGACAAGATATTTAGGTGCTATCACTGATGACAGAAGCAAGAGCTCGTAAGAGTTCAGACAGCTTTGATCATGCCCATCAGGCTTTGTAAAAGTGCCCTTCAAAAGTGCTACTGCTAATACTGGTCCAAGATTTGGTCTGAAACTCGGAATCACCAATTAATATTTCATTTCTGAGCTACCCAGTGATTATGTGCCAGTCTCAGATATATATATAAAATATTACTATTACAATGTCTTATTGACAGAATTTAAATTTACTATTTAAATCTATTAGAAGCGTCTAACAGTTAATAGACAAAATGAATGAATGTATTACAGCATAAAATGTGTTTGTAGTTAAATCTTCAGAGATATCAGATGTACAGAAAGTGGGAAAGCTGTCACCATATGTTTTTTTGAGGTCACCAAGGGTCAGTGGTCTGGCCACTTCTGGAAGTAGAATACTGTATTCTATTGGGCATCTCTTGCAGAATAGTTGATTTCATTTATGCCAACTGTTACAGATTCTAGTTACTGAAATTGGCTATGAATGTATTATTGCTTCACTTGTTGGGAAAGTAACATTTTCCATGTTCTTTATCAAAATGTTATATACTGTATAATAGTTTGAGCTGTGTAATATGCCTAGATGTGTTTGAATATGGGAATTGAATATATGTTTCTGTTTCTTGCTTGTAACACTGTAGGAGAAGAGCAAGCTGAGAACGTGGGGTTAAATGTGTCATCAGTTTGGAGTCATTGCGTTGCCACAAAGAGATCTAAGTCCAGCCACCTGTGAATTCTGTTGACACTTATCTAGTGCCAATTTAACTTTGAATATTTGTTGCCTAGATTCTTGTATTAGTGGTAGCAATAATAAAAGCTATGCTTTGAACTGAAGAGATGCTCCTGGTTATTTATGCCTGACAAACACTTGCACAATGGTTATAACTACAAGATAGCTTTTTTATGTATTTTAAATACATATGCACACACACACACACACACACACACACACACAGAGAGAGAGAGAGAGAGAGAGAGAGAGAGAGAGAGAGAGAAAATAAATTCATATTTTATCTTTATCTTAGCCCATATCTTTGGTCTTGCTATGGTCCTTGCTCAATAGGAATGCTTTGTGTTGCTTTGGGTGTCTAAATAGAAGTAATTATTAGACTCTTGCTTTAGAAAAAATAATAATAAGTAATAATAGGGATATGCCACAATCTATGTAGGAAAAATTTACTCTCAAAATTAAGGTGCACTCTCTAGTTTTTTTTTCTTGTTTAAATGTTCATATCTATATAGTCATTTCCAGTTGGTCAGAGGTATTTGGGTTAAGGGAAATTATAAAATTTCCCTTCTCCTAAAATGTTTTTTCATAATCAAGTTCCGATTATCATATTTCATGCAGGGTCTTTGATCCTCCCAATTCTCTTTGTAGATCAGGCCTTAGGGATGCAGCCTGCAGAATAAATGGGGTGTGAAAATATATATAAATACTGAGTGAGATAGATTCACTATAATTCAACATATAACTTCCAAAAACTATCCATAAAATAGAAGAAACCAGTGGAGCTCTATGTTTGCAGTTGCCTCATCATCTTGGTCTGGCCATTTAATGCCTGCAATAAAATTTTATAATGTGATCTCATATTCACATTCAGAAATCTCACTATTTTTTTTACATTTCATCAATACCTTTTCAAAAAGATTATGATAGTTGTAATTGGATTCTAAGGATATTACTTTTGAAATATATTTTGCAATTTCAGGCAAATAGCTGAAGAAGGTAGTATCTAAGACAGGGGTAGGCAACCTTGGCTCTTTTATGACTCGTGGACTTCAACTCCCAGAATTCCTCAGCCAGCCATTCTGGGAGTTGAAGTCCATGAGTCATAAAAGAGCCAAGGTTGCCTACCCCTGATCTAAGAAAACTAAAACATAGAAGAATTACAAGTATAGGCAATGATTAACACAAGATGTTCTTTCGCAGTTAAATTAACTGAATCCTGGAAAAGGAGAAGAATGTTGATTTTAGGATATCCACTTAGAGTGATTGTAGCATTTAATGAGAGTAGGAGTGAAATGAAGTGACGTACAAAAAATACAAATCTTGTTGAAGCTTGTTTTCAGACTAATACATTAACAAAATATAGAGTCATAAGAGGAAATTTGCATCAAAAATTAAATAGGTTATAAGAGGTAATGAATACTTTTTTACACTTGTTCTGCTTCAGTACTCTTAATATACAATACTAAAAATATTTTTTAAGTTTTAAGGAATGGACATTTTCGCAGTCCTCTTTGTTTGAACATGGAATGTTCCCTTTTTATTATTATTTTCCTTTAAGTAAATATACATTGGGGTACAGGTAATTGCTGAGTTACAACTGTAATGAACTCTGCTCATCACAATTGTAACTTGTGACAGTTGTAATGTAGGTCGGTCATGTAACTGACCTGATTTTATGTCAATTTTTTTGCTACAGTTATGAAGTGAACATCATGATTGTTAAGTGAACTCCTCAGTAGCTTTCAGCAAAACCATCATAAAACATGGTCACATGACTTCGGGATTCTACAAATGGCTGTACATGCAGTCATGTGACCATGGGAAGGAGTCTGACCATCAGAACTTTGAATCCGGGTTGTAAGTAGCCCCTGAAATTACGGACACTAAGCAAGCGGTCATAATTCCAAAACTAACTATATAGTTGTTAGCTTTAGGTATTGAAGAAATGGACAGAACAAAGGAAGGGAATGTGCAGGGACTATGTATTTTGTTGCTGGTGCAATAAATAAAAATATTAAGCCATATTGTAACAAAATTCATTGTATCTTTATTTTGTTACAGTTATTTCTGCTCCTGGTTACTTTAGAATTTTGACATGCTCGAGCATTTCCTTGTATTCAGTTTTGTTACTCAAAACTTTAGATTTTTCAAGCTAGTCTTCCACCAGTTTTATGTTCAGAGGAAGAGTACTAGTGAATTTCATAGTGATAACCTTAACAGTTCTATTTGTAAGATTCATAGGTTTTTAAGGAATGTTGATTGGTATTTGTTTTAGATGGATCTGGAAAAGCATCCATGTAAATTATAGCACTAGATTTCCCTTTTTGTTACCAATTATACATATCATATAAAAGTATATATTGAACAATCTGTTAACTTTCTCCTCAGAAGAGATTGCAATACTTTTAGATTTGTTAGCACCAAAAGAGATTTATTTATTTATGTACTCATTTATACATACAACTTATGTAGCCACCTATCTCACAGTGATACTAGGCAGTGAACAGAAGATTTAAAAACAAAAATGCAATACAAAATAAACCTACAGAACAAACAATATAACATATGTGTGAGGATTAAAATACTCCCACTTTTAGTACAAAGACCAAAGCAAACAATCAACCAACCAACAGGGCACATTTAACTGCCCAGCCCAAAGCCCTGAGAAATATAACCATATAAAAGGTTAATAAGGTCAGGGCCAACTTGATTTCTAGGGCAGGAACTGCAGGACAGAGAAGGCACAAGTCCTATAGCCCAGGGCTTTTCAACCTTTATACCGATTGTACCACTTTTAGGATATGGCAATATTCGAGTACCACCTAGCAAGGTGTCAAAAACTTGATGACCAAAAAAAAAAACCTGTTCAAAGTTGCAATTGCACTGAAATGACTTATGACCATTTTTCACACTTATGACCATTGCAGCATGCCCAGGGTCATGTGATTTATATTTGGATGCTTGACAACTGATTCATATTTATGATGGTCACAGTGTCCCAGGGTCATGTGATCCCCTTCTGCAACTTTTGACAAGCAAAGTCAATGGCAGGGCTGCTGGTGGCCAAGTGCTAAGGCGGGACTTCCTTCCCTCCCTCCCTTCCCCCCCTCCCTTCCCTGCCTCCCTTTTTCTCATTCCCATCTCCTTCTGAAGGAAGAATTTGAATCCCCCATATTTTCCCTCTTCATATATTGATCAACAAGGAAAGGCCTCAAGACAGAAAGACAAGCTGAGTGAACTAGCTTAAAAAGGCACATTCCCTTTAAGAATTAGCTACTGGCTAGAAAGGAAAGTAGGAGCCCAGCCGGCACTTAAGGCTGCCGGCTAAGGCAGCCTCCCCAAATGGCTCCATTCATAAGTAAAGGAATGCTACAGGCAAAATCCATTCAGGAGAAAAATACTTCAAAATCCCTTGCAGCAAAACTTACAGCTAACAACAGCAGAGCAATAGAAGCTAACACGAGCCATCAGCCAAATAGAAATTGCCAAACACTCCTTAAGAACACAAAGCCCACATTGCACAAATCCCAGAACTTCAAAGTCACAAAAGCACATAAGAATCCTTCCACTCTCCATCTCCCTCCCTCCCTCCTCCGTGCCTCACCTCTAGCCATTGCTGCCTTTTTTCATTCCTCGTGGAGGGTGACCCCTCCCCCGCTGCATTTCTTGCCTGTTTGCTGCTGCCAGCACAGATGGCTGCCACAGCAGTTGTAGATTGGCTCATGGCCGGCCTGCTTGATCTCCTCTCCCCCCACCCTTCTCCTTTTTCTTCTTTCCCTTTGGTGCAGCTAGAGCTGACTCCACCTCCTCCCAAGGCTGCTGCTTTTTTTCTCTCTCCCTCTCCCGCCCAAACTACCTCCTTTTATAGCCTCTCCTGTCTCCGCCCCCCTCCTCCTTTCTCATGGGGGAGGGTGAGCCAGAAGTGAGCCTGGGGCCTTTGCAGCTCCAGAGGACTCTCTCACTGTAAGTCTTTGCCTGTGCTGGCTCTTTCCCTTCCCCACTACACTTGGCTAGGCAGGGCTGCGTACCACCTGCCACTCATTAATGTACCACAAGTGGTACGCGTACCACCGGTTGAAAAGCCCTGCTATAGCCCATAAGATGGTACTCCTTAATAGAAGAGCCACTCTGCCAGTTCTGCTTGGGTATGCCGGGACAATTGGAGAAATGCAGTCTCACTAATAATCTGACATATGTGATGTAGGGCTTTATAAATAATAACCAGAACCTTGAATTGAACCCAGAAATCTACAGGAAGCCAACGGAGTTTTTATTACCTTGGGTACATGAGTCTATCACTAGATGCCACAAACTCAGTGGTGGGATTCAAATTTGTGAACAACCGGTTCTCTGTGTGGATGCCACTTCCGGAAGTCCATTCTGGGCCTGGGCAACAAAAAATTAGCTGCCGGTTCTGCTGAACTGGTGTGAACCTGCTGAATCCCACCACTGCACAAACTCCTGTATTCTGGACAGTTGTAGCTCCTGAATGCTCTTTCAAGAGCAGCACTATACAGAGAGCATTACAGTAATACAGTTGGGAAGTGACTGAGGCATGAGTCATTTTGAATAGGGTTTCCCAACCCAGAAACAGACATAATTCTCCTGAGAGGTAAATATGTCTGAAAACTCTTCTAATTATGGCTGTTACTTATTTTGAGTTTAAGAGAATCCCCAAATTGCTCATCACTTTTGTCTGAGGAAGAATAATCTCACTCAAAGCCAAAGGTGTAGAAAGTGTCTGGATTTAGAGAGTCTCAAAACCCATACCCTTTGGTTTTGCCAGGTGGAATTTAAGCGCATGTTCTTCCCTGTGCAGACCCTCACAGCCTCTAGACACTGGAAAAGAACCTCCCTGGCATCACAGGGTTAGCCTGGGCAGAGATGTATATTGATCTCATCAAAATATTGATAAAACCTTACTCCATGTCAAGAGATTATCACATTTAGCAGCTTCATTATAAGAAAAATATGGATAGAGAGACTGACCAGTAGGGGCAAATGGTACCAAGCTAATAACTGTATGCAAATAGAATGTGAGGATTAAAAATTGTGAGCTGTCCAGAGTTGCTGAAGATGGGTAGCCATTTAAATATTTTAAATAAAATGTTTTAGCAAAAGACTGGTAATAATTCAGATATCTTGGTGTTTAAAATTTAACAAGGCATTCATGCAATATATGGGGTGCTATCCAACCCGAAGAGAAAACATGTTCCAAAAAAGTTAATTTATCAGTTACTTTAGGATTGTTGCTGTTTTTGCTTAATGCTTTTATTTATTTACATTGAATTCACAATACTATGTGATAAACGAGGGTGTGAAATTTCTTCATGGCCCATCACCTAGACCCAAACAAAGCTCTAGAAGGACATTTTTCAGAAAGACTATAAACCTGATTAATGTGTATTAAAAGTACCATAATAATAAAAACCACTGTAAAGCACAGAACATTAAAATAAATATTAATATTGAAATCTTAAAATAGCAGGCAAATCCACTATCGATTCACTCACTCCTTTGATACAGTTTTAATTTTGATATGGTTGTCCAGATGAATACGTATTCAACACTTGAGAATTCAGGAGTCTAAACTTTTCAACTTAGCAACTTCTTTGCTATAAGCAACAATAAGCTTAAGACCGCTGAGTTAAATGTTTGCTGAGATGCTTACTTTGTTCAACTGTTGTGATGGTTAATTAATCTGTAAAAAGATATAGAGTTTGTTTTCCCATCTAAGTCAGCATCTTATTTTGTTTGAAGTGAACCCAGAAATTCATAATCTTTGTAATAATATTGAATTTAACCTGAGCAATAATATTTAGTTAAAATTACTCAGAGTTTGAGAAGAGAAATTCTATTATCAATATTATTCAAATTTTCAGCCGTAAAATATGTTCAGATATCAAAGAAAGCCTGTGATGAATAGAACTGTGGCCCATAGTGTTGAACCATTTGTTACCTCTTATCTCTTTTTTGCATTCATTAAACATGTTAATATAACAAAAAATGCAGTTGCAAAGAGGACATCTATACTACTGATAATCAATAGTGTAAGAGTTCTTAAAATATTGTAACACAGAAATATCATTTTTATAAAATCTAAAATTGCTTATTTTACAGTTAACATCTGCAAATAAACTACCTCAGTATAAACCTCAGTTTATACTGTAGCAATGAGTTGTAAATTTCCCATAATGGCAACACATTTTATAGAATAAACAACTATTGTGCATGCTTTTTTTGTATATAAAATTCTTTAAATTACTGCATAACCTTATGCCATAACTGCACAAGCTAGGAACAAAAAGTGTACATAAAGCATACTTCTGCAGTTATATTTTGGTAATTGCTTGACTGAAATGACACAAATTGCCTTTGCCTGAACTGTGCCAAGCTCTTACTGACCCAAGTAAGTTGGATATGTTTTTTAAACTCATGCTTGAATTTATCAATGCTAGATGTTAATTCCATCATAATTAATTCAGCTTTTAAATACAACTTTTAAATGCAGGCATTTAAATGAGGAATTAATATTTTACCCACCTTTTGTGCTGTTGTCTCAACATGCATGAATTGTTGTAAAAGGAATTTCATACATGTCTCAACATGTACAAATGATTGTAAAAAGTTAACAAATATTTAAGCATTGAATGTATTGAATTAAACAGGACTAAAACCAAGTTATCTACTATGCAGTCCACATATGCCTGACATCAGCATCTGTGATTTCTAGTTTTTTAGCCAAAGGGCAAGAGAACATTGCTCTAAAGTGCTGAATTTAAATTATAATAAAAACATCTGAGTTGGATTCTTCCAGTTGATTTCAACTGTATGCCTCTAAACAGATGTGCTGCAGCTCTCATTTTATTTCAGTCATGATTGGCATGCAGGACTATAATAGAGATTTGATAATAGAGTAATCTAATATATGCAGAGTGCACTAGATCTGGGAAGATTGCAAGAACATAGTCTCATCTTCTAAAATGAACCACAAAATGTATATTGGTTTCATTATCTAATTCAATCTCTTCCTTTCAATAACCATTATTACACCATGAATTCCATTTCAGAGCTAACAGCACAGTGGGTGGACTTCTGTTGACTGTGTTTTCATTGACCTTACAAATAATCCTGGAATTCTTTTTTCTATGATTTTGAAAACATAGTTTAACAATAAAATGAATGGAATCAGCAATGGGGTCAAAGCCAGCCTACAACTAGTTCCAAATTTGAAAGGACAATGGAAATATATACACACCAAAAAGAAGGTGGAGGAAGAATCAACCTAATCTGAAAAACTGGACAACACTAGATCTGTAAAATATTCAAGAAAGAAAATGATGAACCTGGAGTGACTTCTTAATCACCAGTGGAAAAAATATGCAAAGGTTATTACCCATTACAGCTAGATTTATTTTATAGAAATTTATGTTCTTCAACTTATGATTCAAACTAATTCTTATAATAAGGAATCCAAAGTTCTTACATTACTTTTGATAAGCTTAGATTATATTCAAATAAGAAGAGATCATGTGTTACCAATCTAAAAATATGCAACGTGCTTTTCTAAAACTAATTCCCAATGAATCAGTATGAGTTTTGAATAAACATTGAACAATAAGGATTGTCAATTTATTTGGTAGGTGACTACTAAAATATCTTCCCAAAGATGGCAGGGAACCAGAATTCTTCTTGATAGGATAGTACAGTTGCAAAGGAGAAAAGAGTACAGCATAGTTAGTTATATACAAAAGCAGCCCACCATTTTGAATGTAATGGGTAGGGGGATAAACTGCTGTAAAATGTCTAATTCAAGATGCAAATACTGTAAAGAAGAGAAAAACCGAAACTCATGCTTTTTATTATAGCCTTTGCTGCTGTCCAAAGTAGAGCAAGCAATTAACATTTCTTCTCCCAAGTCTTCCCATAAAATAGTTTTCTGTGTGAACAATTTATTCTTTATAAACCCTCTGAAGCACAAACTAAGCACAGGGAATAAACCATAAAGACCAATTAACTTCATCTCCAGTGACAAATGGTTTAAAAGCATTATTTCTATACATAGAAGTAGGTGGAAAATAAAATTGTAAAAGCAGTTTATGTACATGTGTGCTTGGGCACTGCAATAATCTCTGTTAATACACAGTCAAAACAAATACATGTTTATCTGAATGTGCATACCCGACATTAACAATGGTGCTTAAAAGTTAGTGGACTCTCTTGAAAATCCAATTAAACAAATGAAAAAATATTTTATTTGTTCATTGATTTAACGAAAATGATCCAAAGCTATATATTTCTGTGTTGAAAAAGTATGTAAACCTTTGCTTTTAGTAACAGATGTGCCCTCTCCCACCCCCTCCCCGCCCCAAATGTTCCCAATAATTGTTGATTAGTCCTGCACATTCTTGGAGAAATTTTAGTCTATTCCTCCTTACAGAAAAGCTTCAGTTCAGGGGTTTGGGGAGGGGGGCTTCCTTGTATGAACTGTCTGCTTCAGGTCCTTCCACAATATTTCTATAGGATTAAGATCAGGACTTTGATTTGGCCATTCCAAATGCTAACTTTCTTCTGCTATAACCATTCTTTGGTTTATAAGTGGTTTGCTTTAGGCCATTGTCTTGCTGAATGACCCATCTTCTCTTGAGCTTCAGTTCACGGACAGATATCCTGGCACGTCATGCAGATTTTGCTGCAATGATTCAGAATTTATATTTACATCAATAATGGCAAGTCATCCTGGTCCAGAGGCATCAAAGCAGGCCCAAACCATAATACTGCCACTATTGTGTTTCACAGATGGAAAAAAAATCTTATGCTGGAATGCAGTGTTTCTGATTCATTTGTTTAAACTGATCTCTTTATCTAGTTTTAGGATATATGGAGAACAGAATTTCATATTTTTAGTTATATTTTTGCAGAAATGTTGGAAATTCCAAAGGGTTCATAAACTTTTAAACATTGTATTTTGTTTTTTTCCTATTACCAATATTATAAAAAAAGCAAAACAAAAGAAAAAAATATTTTTGTGCCCAAACATCTGTTATGTGTGTGTATGTCATTACAGGGCTGTTTTCTACTGAAGGTCTCAGTTAAGCTTTTAACAGACCTAATGTTATGTTCTTAACCTATAAAAAGATACCACCAAAACTAGATCTACTTGCTGCTGTAATTATCATATTCTAAAAAAGCAATTGCAGCAGGTGATACCCAGGGCTGATTTTCTTGGAGAGTGGGAGGGAAGCTGGGCTTCCTCAGACAAGGAGACCTGTAGGATTTTAATGTAAACATTGGGACAGTTTATTAAAGAAAGTCTTCAGATTGCTTCTTCAATTTTCATATATTTGTGCAATCATAGTAACTTTTCTGGTTACATTTTCATCTGTATACAGATAGTGTTCAACTTAAAGCTGTTCATTTAGTGACCATTCAAAGTTAAAACTTCATGATAAAAGTGACATATGACCATTTTTTACATGTACAAACATTGCAGCATCTCCATGGTCACATGATCAATATACAGACAAATGGCAACTGACTCATATTTATGACATATTTATGATCATCTTTTGTGACCTGACAAGCAAAGTCAGTGGAGAAACCAGATTCACTTAACAACTGTGTTGATAATTTATATATATATAAACACACACACACACATAAACACATACACAATGAACATAAAAATTGTTATATGAGTAACTAAATCTAGTTAAACCTATATGCTTATTGAATATTTTAAAATATCTGCATATGTAATTAAAATGAAAACAGGCTTGTGTTAATTTTGTTTTTGTTTTTTAAATTGATATTGTGTTGTCTGGAACATGAATGTTGCAATAGATACTTGTGGCTTAAGTATTGTGTGGGCGGATGACTGTATAACTTATCTTTTTCAGCTATTCCTATGATGATCTGGAAGATACTGCTCCCTTTGAAGAGTCACCCTAAGATCAATAACATGTACTGTTCCTCCTCTAAGAAACAGATGTTTAATCCAAGATTTCCCTACTTCCTGCAGAGTCCTATATCCCAAAGATTATAAATCACCAGTTTAGTATAACAGGATTGTTTCCTTAGCTCACTCAAGCGTATGTTTGATCTTGTTCAGTCTCCTGTCTTTGAAAAACTTTTAAGTACAAAGCACAGAATTTAGAGCCTTCAATGTTTATTGTTTATTCCTATTTCAGGCAGAAATGTTACCAGCCTGTGACATTCATAGAAACCTATATTTTACTTTATAGTCTAATATTTTCTTTATTTTGTGAATTGTAAGCAATTTTTGTAAATTTCATTGTTTCTTTATAATTATTGTTTAACTTCAGATTGGAACAACTGTATATTATTAGCGTAAGCAATGACTTTTTTCATTAGTGAAGACACATGTCATTTCCAGGCATGAATTAAATAGGTTCATTGCAATTATTCTTATTTATGAGATATATTCTGGGAGCTAGATTTTATTACAATACTTGTAATACAAGTATTATTACAATACTTGTAACGTGTAGAAAAACTGCACATTGGGCTTACTGGAAATGGTGGAAGGAACTAGAATAAGAGGATAGCCAGCAGCAAGGTGGAATTTAGTGGTGATGATTGGAAGATCTAAAAGACCAGGTTGGAACCCATCATCTTGGAGAAAATCTATGTGGTTGCTAAGAGTTCTATACTGACTTGATGGAATATAATCAAGCAATAAGGTTTAATATCTTTCTTCTACACCTCTTCAATTTTTCTCTTGAGTTCTCTTGCTGGTGTGTTATTCTGAAATGGGAAGATTGCTATCTCATTTCACAGGAAATGGTTTAAGAATCCTTTTTAGCTCTGCCATCAGAATAGGTGGGAGGAAGTAATGACTTCAGGAGGACCTGTCTCCGCTGTAGCATAGTTGGCTCACTGTACTGCAGAATCAGGCTCTTTAATTTTAATTTTGGCTACTGTAAAGGCACTGTATGATTGGAAAACCGATGTCCTAGAGATGCAAACTCTTTAGGGGGATGGTGTTATTGAAATTGATAGTGTCTTCTAGCAGCAATCCCCAATCTGGTGCTTTGTAAATATTTTTGAAATTGCAGATTTCAATACAGATAGTCCTCAACTTAACAGTCCATTTAGTTCAAAGTTACAACGGCACTGAAAAAAGTTACCTATGACCAGTTTTCACACTTATGACCGTTGCACCATCGCCATGTGATCAAAATTCAGATGCTGGGCAATGGATTCATATTTACGACAGTTGCAGTGCCCTAGGGCAGGGCTTTTCAGCCGGTGGTGCGCATACCACAAGTGGTATGTGAGCACCTGGCTGGTGGTACGCGTAGGACGGGTTGAAAAAATATATAAAAAAAATGTAAAAACAAAAATGTAAAAAAAAGTGTAAAAAAAAGTGTAAAAGTGGATGAGGTGAAGCGGCAGCAGCGCCGCACAGGCTTGTGGCAAAGTCAGCTGGAACTGCACGTTGCATGGGTCCTACTGAGAGCCCAGGATCAAAGCGCGCAGCTCCAGCTGATTGGCGGTGGCCTTGGGGTAGCAGGCAGCCTCAAGCAGTCTTCAGTGGAGATTCCGCTGGAGCTGCGCAACGCATTGCCTGGGTCCCCCCGCCCCCACCCAGATGCCCTCACCTCCCCCAAGCGTTTTTTTTACTCACCTGCTTTCAGCAGCACTCCCTTTCTCCTGTCCTTCTCAGCCTTCGCCATGTGTTTATGAGACAAAAAAAAAATTTCCATGAGACTTTCTAAGTTCTTGCGAGAAGTTAGAAAGTCTCATGGAACTTTCTTTTCTTTTTTACCCATAAACACGTGCCGAAGGCAGAGAAGCAAACGAAGGCAGAGAAGCAAAAGGAGAAAGTGAGTGCAGCTGAAAGCAGGTGAGTAAAAAAATGCTTGGGGGAGGCGAGGGCATCTGGGCGGGGGCGGGGGCGCCAACCTTACCCTGCATGGTGGCGGGAGGGTTAACGGCGGGCACGGGGGGCCCAGGAGCTCCTGCCCATCTCCCTTGCAGAAAGCAAGCGGAAAGCAAGCGAGCCAGATGGGCAGGGGTGCGAATCGTCGTGTGCTCAGAAACGCCGATCTCATGCTCCTGCTCATCTCACTTGCTTGCAGAAACAAAATTCAGAAGACACGGAAAGGTGTCAAAAGCTGTTGATAGATAGAAAGCAAGCGGAAAGCAAGCAAGTGAGCTGGGCAGGAGCCCTCCCTGAAGGTCGGTCAGGACCGCTCCAAGCGAGCGAGATGGGCAGGGGTGCGAATCGGCGTGTGCTCAGAAACGCCGATCTCATGCTCCTGCCCAGCTCACTTGCTTGCTTTCCGCTTGCTTTCTATCTATCAACAGCTTTTGACGCCTTTCCGTGTCTTCTGAATTTTGTTTCTCTGCTGCTTGGGACAATCTGCTCCCTTGTTTGAATCCGCTTAATTGTAATTTCCTTGATTAGCTACAATTTTCAAGCAGTTATAATCTCTCTTAATCTCGATCTATTTGATTTCTCCAGAGTTTCTTATTTCTTCCTATCAGTTCTAATATGTTAAACATCAAGATCCTTGGCCCCCAAATTTTAATTACCTTACTTTTCATAGCAAATTTCTGCCAATTTGAATCAAAGGGAGGGGTCCTTAGCGCTCTCTGAGCTTTGTTGCAAAGAAACAAAAAACCTCTAAGATCAGTCCTCCCTATACTGACAGGGCAACCCACTACTAGAATATAAATTAACAGCAAACCCCATTCCCTACTAGCACTGCTGATGTTACCTAATTTGGGTAGTGAAACATCTGCAAGAAAACAACCAAGCTCAGAGAGCACCAAGGATCCCTCATGTCAACCCTGAGCTATAAATACTCTCCTTTATCAGTTGAATCAAAGTGTTATTCTTTTCAATATTTCTCAACTTTACTCCACCCTTCTGGGTTGCATTATCATTATCATCATCTTAACTTTATTGCAGTCATTAACCAGAACAAAAGAATTGCCATTCAAGTACTCAGAATATCCAAAACTAAAGTGACAAATTCAGGATAGTTAAAAAAGTACTTTCAGACAAACATTTTGGCTAAAAAACAATATAAAATCACAATATGTTAAAAGGCTTATTCATACTACAGATATACAACAAGATGAAATTTAAATACGCAATCTGGATAATATGAACTTGGAATAGCACTATAAAATATGAATATATGCACAAATGCATATTCATATACATTCTCCCTCTCCCTTTCTCACAGACACACACACACACACACACACACACACACACACGTAGCCCGCTGATCCTGGGGCTTCACTTAGCAAGCAGCATATTTGCCCTTCAGAGTATAAACAGTAACATGCCTATTGAAAAGTTTGGTTTCCCTCCTGCCCACTCACAATGGTAACAGCTTTAGGGGTGTCTTTTATGGGAGGTTGTAGTTCTTACACAAAGGCTGAGATTTCTTGCACCAGAATCTTGGCATGCAGTTTTTGCAACTGTTCCTGTATCAAGAGATTTAGTCATTCCTTTATATATAACACTGCTCACCTTAATTATTACAGTGCAAAAGGAAAGTGATTCAGCAAAGGAACCACCATCGAAGAAATTAAAACTGAGTGATGGAGGGAGGGAGGGAGGGAAGGACAATGAGGGAGAGAGGGACAATGGAAGGGAGGGAGGGAAGGAGGAAGGGACAAAGAGGGAAAGAAGGAAGGAAGGGACAATGGGAGAGAGGGAGGGAAGGAAGGCACCCACCCCAGTCCCACCCCCCTCCACCAGAGACCCACGGATTTCCCCCCACAGGCACCCCGCAACCTGAGTGATGAGCTGGCCGCGCCCCCCTGGCCATTGACTTCGCTTGTCAAAAAGTTGCAAAAGGTGATCACATGACCCTGGGACACTGTGAACGTCATAAGTATGAATCAGTTGCCAAGCATCCAAATGTAAATCACATGATCCTGGGGATGCTGCAACAGTCATAAGTGTGAAAAATGGTCATAAGTCACTTTTTCAGTGCCATTGTAACTTCGAACAGTCACAAAGCGAATTGTTGTAAGTCGAGGACTACCTGTACTTTATCATTTTTTCCTTTTTTGGGGGGGGTCAAGTTTTTGACACCTTGCTGGGCGACTGGTGGTACTCGGATGTTGCCTTATCCTAAAAGTCGTACAATGGGTGAAAAGGTTGAAAAGCCCTGCCCTAAGGTCATGTAATCACCTTTTGCGACCTTCTGACAAGCAAAGTCAATGGGAAGCTAGATTCACTTAACAACTGGGTTACTAACTTAACTGCAGTGATTCTCTTAACAACTATGGCAAGAAAAGTAACAAAATGGGGCAAAATTCACTTAAAAATATTTCACTTAGCAACAAAAAATTTGGGTTCAATTGTGGTCGTAAGTCAAGGACTATCTGTATTCCCACTCCAAACATCTGGAGGATATCATGGTAACAGTGAAAGCTTTCTCAGTACTTTTGAGATAGTATAATTTGCTGCAATTTTGAATATTTATATTTGAAAAAATAATATATTGAACCCCATTATATGACTACAGCAAGGTGGACATTTTAGAAAATGGATTTTCTTTTTTAAAAAAAGCCCTGCTTCTGAAAGCCACAAGCAGCTAGATGTTCCCAAAACACTATGCCAAAAATTGCATTATATATTAATATGAAAGACTGGTTGAAGATTGGAAATAAGATATTTGATTTGATGTATTAATATGACTTATTAACTCAAGATAATATATGTTAATGCTTGGAGTGAGATAAAGATTGAGGAACAATTTCCCCCCTCTATATAGTACGGATTAGTTCATGGCTTGAGCAATCTGCAGATTATTGTATCATTTGGAAATTGTTCTTTGGCCTGAGGCAGAAGCAATAGCATTCAGGCAGTTTTATTTTTAATGTTACTGAGGAAAAAGTTTGTTGAAGATGGTAACATCACCTCATCTCAGAAATTAGAAGAAATTAAGAAAATGTGGCAGAAATTAAGTGCAGTGGCTTGTGCCAAAGATGTATGCTAGAACATTGATATCCTTTTTAAAATTTCATATCTAGTAAGCTTGCTGTGGGTCTGTGTTTGGCTTCTTAAGGTACAAGGATAATGCAAGGTTTGGCTTGCTGAAGCTGTTACCTAGTGAACAGCTGAAAAGAAGTTAACCTTTTTAAATGTCACCTATTGAAAATGGAACAATTTAAGTGATAGAGCACTATTTGCAATTACTGCACTTAAACTGGAAAAAGTTGTTATATATTTTTAATGTAAAAATAGCATTAGAACTCACTGATACTTGTGTCAAGTAGCTTATGACATCATTGCTGGCTCATACAAGCAATTTTTGTTATTAATTAAAAGAAGAAAGTTTGGTTTTCAACTGAAATTTTGGGATGGGGCAAGATATTTACAGACTGTTCTATTTTCTGGCTGTAATGGTTTAAGTGACATTTAGCTGAAAAGCACATTTGATTTGTAGCTGAGGAAATGATTTTGGGGTAGAGCTGCTTCTTTTCTCTAGTTATGTTCATGCTACTTTCTACTTCAAAGTGACTGTAACCAATTCTTAGCTGTAAGATCACATAGCTTTACAGAGCATTCTGTTGCAACTGATCATAGGGAAAACAATGTAAGCATAAGAAATCTTAAAGAATCTTTATAGTAGAGGAAAAATAGAAGAAATACTTTCATCTATAGTATCTATGTTTTGAGGATCAACTGTTAATAGAGGCACAGATGACTTTTGTTTCTGACAGTTAAGTGACAGCTCACTTTGTGGGATTTTTAAATGCTTATTGTTTTATGACCTTAGAAAGTTTATAGGATTGTTGGCTTACACTGTAAATTAAAGGTGCTATGGTCATTGTGTGCATGGGTTGGAATTTTTTTTAATATTTATTGCACACTGCCAACAAGAACTATATTATAACTATAATATATATTATCACTATAATATAATTATATAAGTTATAACTATAATATATATTATATATATTATATAACTATAATCCAATATGATCTTTGTGTTATGGATGTGTATTGTGCAATAGTTTTAGTAAGCTATTCTACATTATTTTCAAATTGCATACAGAGACATATAATAAAAAGTAAATACAAAGCAAGAAGTGGGTAGCAGCCCCCATAGGTGTCTGTTGGGAAAATTAGATTAAGTATTTTAGTAAGTTTCTGACATATCAATCTCTACTAATTTTAAAATATATATCTTGATATTTAGATGTTAAACGTTTATGTGGAATAATGATTCAAAACTATTGCTTTTATACTGACCAAATCAAAACATTCTTAAAAGGATTAAGTCAGGGGTATCAAGCCCGATCACAACGTGGGCCGTGTGGTGATGTATGGGAGTTTTTCGCTGTTGCGGCTCGGGTGGGCGTGGCCTGTGCGGGCCAAATGCAGCCCGCGGGCCGCAGGTTTGACATGCCTGGATTAAGTCATCTTAATTAATATATATTTTGTGATAGTATCTGAATCGATCACTTTTATGTACAAAGGTTATTTGTTCATTACTACTTTAAGCAAAAGTTGTACACTTTTTTTGCAAAAGCTCACACATATGAGAGATTAGCAAAATTTACATTGTTTTTAATTGTGCAATTTCCATGTTATCCTACTGAAGTGGAGGATTTGTAATTGGATATTCAGTCGTTGCAACGTTGAATATGATGTGGGCAGAACAGTTAAAGATCCTTTTATCTGTGGAATTTAAGAGCTGTGTAAAAGCAAATTGGAGGCATATGTGATCTTGCATTCTCTTCTCTCAACAAAGATGAACCACAACAAAGAGTTGCAACTGTTTTCTCTCATACCAATAATTAGTTTTAAGGCATAATATCTCTGATACAAGTTATACAGTGAACAGTGAGCCTCTGTTGTGCAATTCCAATGTTTTGAATTAGTTTTCTTCAGTTAAACCCTGTTTGACCCCTGGTTAAAAATTATGGGATTTTATTGTAAATATTAAGATTTGGATATTTTTAACCTTTGAAAATAAAATAAGAGATAATTATAGTTACACCACCATAAACATGTGAAAAGAAAATTTGTTTTTCAGAAAATATGTATCATTCCCACCCCATATATGTAAGACTCCCTTAACATCCTTGCCTGAATACCTGGGGGAAAGCTCAGGTCTTAATGGTCTTCCAGGGCTTCTGAATAGTAAATAGTAAATCACATGGTCTGAGTTAATATCTAATAATACAAATAACACATAATGTAAGTCAAAGTTAAATAAAGAATAGAATCTATGGAAATTTCATAATAAATACAAATCCTAAACAGTCAAAAGTTATCTTAATTCTATTCTGTCAAACAGCATACAAATATAAATGTTTACCAGCAGTTCATATTAGCAATGTGTTGTTCAAATTAGATATAATTTAGTTTTCGTGTAATAATATTTTTTAAATATCGGAAATATAGCCTAACTTGGAAACTAAGAAGCAGTGATTACTAAAAATATATTTACAGTCCCATGAATTTCAGAGCAAATGATACTAACATTAATATTAATCCATATTACCAACAAGGTGCTTTAAACCAGTTTTTAACTGAATATTTTGTAAGGTAACCAATTTACAAACAAAACAACTATTTACTGCATTTTAAAATTAAAAAAAGAAAAGCAGATTCAGAGTGTTATAAATAAATTTCAAAATCATGCTATTCAAATTTTGGTTCAAAATATCACATAATGTATTTATATCAATTTCATACTTCAATTTATTGTAAAAATTAATTATTTGCTTAAGAGCCTTAGTTAGTGTTTCCAAAATTTAACAAGTATGGAACTTTTATACATAGAAATATAGAACTTCGGATGCAAAAGAGAGTCAGTGGGTCTGTACTGTTAAGCTGCTGGACTAAGAGTAGAAACAACCAGGAAGCTGCTGACTGACCTTCAGCTAGTCATTCTCTCTTAGCCCCCAAAAAGCGTTAGGCTCTGCTGAACAACAAGCTCCTTGTTGCATCCTGCATTCATAGGCCTCGTTGTAAGAAGCACAGTGCAAAACAGAAGCAGACTCTACAACCATGCAGGACAAATACTAAAAAACACAAGAAAACTTCAAATGTAATAATTGATCAGCATCAATGAATCCAAGGAACAAATGTTTAAACTGAATAAACTCAGTAAAAGCAATCAATTATAACTCAAACCCTGTTTGAAATTCTACCTAAAAGTGCTAGGAAAGGGCTAGGCCATTTCATTGTCATAACATTAAGAAATGCAAAAGTTTTTTTTTAAACCTTTTCTCTAGCTATTCTTAAAAAGCCTGATCACGTAATATAATAATTGGATTCACATATTATAAAATTATATTTCTTATATATAGGTTTACAAAATCCTAAAATAATACAGGTAAGCCTGTCCATCTTATTTATTTTCATTTAGACTGTAAATTTATATAGCCACTAAGCTCACAAATATGATTCAGGGTAGAGCAAAACAAGCAGTTAAAAATAAATATGTGTCATTATTAAAAATTATACATAAAATTATACATAAAAAGCAAGATTGTCTTGCAGACTATAGCTCTGCCCACTGCCAGGAGTTCGATCCTGATTGGCTCAAGGTTGACTCAGCCTTCCATCCTTCCAAGGTCGGTAAATTGAGGATCCAGATTCTTGGGGGCAATATGCTGACTCTGTAAACCACTTAGAGAGTGCTGTAAAGCAGGGGTCCCCATGGCCCACTATCGGTCTGTAGCCTCTTCACAACTGGGCCACATGAGTGGCTGGCTGGTGTGCGCACATACATCCCGGGTGCTCAGGACCCCATTCGCACAAGCATGCACTTGCCCCTCCCACAAAACCATTCCCTTCCCCCCCCCCCCCCAGGCCACCAACCTGGACAGGTTGGGGAACTCTGTTGTAAAGCACTATGGAGGGGAATATAAGTCTAAGAGCTGTTGTTTTTGCTATTGCTTTCCTGATAAGTTGTTCTAAATTAAGGGATTGCAGTCTTGAAAAAAAATGGTTAGAGCAGGGGTAGGCAACCTTGCTGGCTCAGGAATTCTGGGAGTTGAAGTCCACGAGTCATAAAAGAGCCAAGGTTGCCTACCCCTGGGTTAGAGTCTCCTTAATTTCATATAGTAAACCTGTTTCAAAATATAAATGAACTTTGGAATGAAATACATTTGGAATGTATTGGAATGAAATACATTTTAATTAAAATTATCTTTCCCCTGATAATCAAATGAATTCTAGACCATCTTTCTAAATCTTCTTGTGCCAACATTGCAGTCAAATTGTGTTTACCAATTTAAAAAGCTGTTTAAGAAATGTTATAATAAGGTTTTTTTAAAAAATAATCAGAACACAGCTTAAAAGCTGAAGTCTTGTGACATGAGGTCTGATTTATCCCAGTTGGCTGTTATCATCCAAAACCCACAGCTGTTTGCTCTTGCTGATTGTTCCTTGCAAATGAGTAAATGCCTGCCTTTCATTGCCTTTGCATTCAGAAGGATCAGTCACTGATCATAAGAAAATGTTTTTTCCCCATTACTGAACTATGTACATGGTGACACCATCTCATTTGAATGCTGCTGCTCAATCATTTTTAGCAATGACAACTCTTGTCTAACAACAGCAGCAAGATATTTAGTAAAGTTTCTCTTAAACATGCGTTACATATTTTCACTGGACACAAAGACACTATTCTATTGTGGTAGAACTCTTCCATAAGCTGCTAAAGGTGTTCTTCTGAACAGCCTGCAAACAGAAAGATGATTTTAGCTTTATTAAAGACAGAATAAGATAGGATACTTCAGTCTAGCTCTCCTTTCAGAGACCCATTTGTGTAGACAGTAATAACGATGGACTTGCAATGCTCCTTTTTTTGCATTACTCACATGGAGAAATTACACCAGTGAAACATGTAGTGCTATGACATTCCAAAGGGGAAAATATAGAATCGTATATGCTTATCATTTTTATTAAATAAATTATTTTTCTGCAGTGAAGAGAAATTAAGACTAAAACTTCTATAGAGGCATTCTTATAGGCTGCTTCATACTTGAATGTGTGGTGGGATAGTGTACATATAATTATCTGTGGATGTAGAGAGAAACTGTGAAGGCCAGTAAAGAACTATTATGTATTATACAATTAATTGATTATACAATTAAAATAGTAGCATTTGTTTTTCTGCAATATGTTTATACAGAGATCTGCATTGTTTTTAAGAAGACAATTCATATGCCAATATACTCTTGTTTGTTTCTTGACTCTATTTGAATTCTAAGAAGCTCTTCTAATAATGGAAGATGGGCCTTTAATTACATAGACATACATTACATAGACATAGACATTATCTAGATGTGTTTACTGTTCCAATTAGTTAAAGCAAACTTTCCTAGGGATATCATGGAAGTGTCTATGTAACTGTCATGGTGATTACTCTATAAGATCTAGCATTCATTCCCCTGAGATTTGTGTGGCTCTCAACTGTTGATTTCTGGAAGGCCAAAACCTAACTTTTCCTTCAGGGGGTGATACTGGACTGTTAATAGAACCTGGTGTGGATACCCTGTTTTATCAAATAGTTGTTAGGGGCCTCAATAATTATCATGTCACCGCACGGAAGAATTATGGCTAAAGGTGTTTTACTTTCGTGGCAGTGATAACTTCAGTCATTAAATGACCAGTAATAAGATGAGGACCACCAGTATATTGACATTATCAAAATGCTTGATTTTAGCAGGGTATATTTATAATTTTTTACATTTCAAGACCTAGTATTAGTATTATCATTATTACTGGTATAATTAAATACAAAATACAATATAATTACATAGTATATTTACTAAAAAATTAACATTAATATCAGATTTTTCCTTGTATGTGTAATTTTTTTCTTAAATTCAGCATTATTTATATACAGAAGTAGTTTAGAGAGATGTACAGCAAAACTGCTTTAGTTTCTCAATGTTGTTTTGATATATGCTCCTTGCTTTTTTTACAGAAACAAAAAGAAACGAGAAAAACACAGCTTAGGAGGCCAATTCAAGTTAGCAATCTCTACAACCCCATTGCATCCTGAGGCAGGATGATTGCAAGGGGGAAAATATTGCCTGGAAACTTTATTGATTTTTAAGATGTCTTCCCGACATCTGTCTTATCAGCTGGATAGATCATATTGCTGATGTGTAATTAGATAAATCAATTCATTTTGTATTTTAATTTTATGGTCCAAGGAACAAGTGAAGAAATAAATGCATTAAATTTAGTGGCATGTTGAATCCTGGGGAAAGGAAGAGTCTGTGAAAGTAAACTGAAAGTGAATTGATCTTGTGATAGCATTGTATGTGCTTCTGTAGCCAATCTTATAATCTTCCATATTATTCATACAATATCAAGTCTTTCATTATCAGGGTAGTTAATGACTCCTCCTAAGAGAAAACAGGATGATTTATTTATATCATATAAAGTAAAAGCTTTTAAATGATATCAAGATAATAAGCTGGTACAATGTACAGTATTAGACTCCAGTGAAATTAAAAAAAAAACAATGTTTTTAATGGGAAATCTGCTTTTTCCCCTTCTCCCTGTGATAGCACTAGCACTAGCACTTAGACTTATATACCACTTGATAGTGCTTTACAGCCCTCTTTAAGCAATTTACAGAGTCAGCATATTGCCCCCAGCAACCTGGGTCCTCCTTTTACTGATCTTGAAGGATGGAAGGCAGATTCAACCTTGAGCTAGTCAGGATCGAATTCCTTGCAGTGGGCAGAGTTAGCCTGCAATACTGCGTTCTAACCACTGTGCCATCATCACCACTACTGTGATATTATATACTGTCTGTATTCTGTTCACATTGGACTCTGTAGTACATCATCTTCTGGATTTGAAAAATTGATCTATCCATCCAGTTTTGGTTGGATAAAAATAATAACTAGTGTGATTTCTTGTAATTAGGTGTCTTAATGCACTGGGTAGCAGTTTTCAAGCTAGACATTGATCAATCCATAATACTAACAATAATGTTGCAAAAACTGACTGAAATGAGGGGAGGGAGGAGAGACCTTCCTGCTTTTTCTCACCCATTGTTTTACAATTGAATTTACAATCCTTAAGTTTTAGTGATCCAAATAAAAATATAAATAGGCCATGGTTTGGGGATTCTTTCTCAATGTATTATTGTTTTTGTAGGTCTGTTGATGAGGGAAATTACAAAGGCCCTTTTCAATTCTGTATACTGAAACAAGAAAGCTTATGAGTTTGAGGAGGTTTTTGCAGTGTTGCTTTTTAAATGCATCATGTTTTATATAAACAAGTTTGGTTGTATAAGCAAAGATGGTATTTATGACATTCATTTTCTAGGTATACAACAGCAGAATATTGGAAACAGCTGTGTACAAAAAGACTTTTGGTTCTTCTAGCTCACTATATTATTTAGACCCAGATTTCAGACAAAGGCTTTTACAATAAGTGGATCTTCTGGTTACTGACCTAAGCTTTTTTGCATAGGAAGCATGAATTTTGCTCCTGAATTATGGTTTTTCTTGAATCACAAAAGAATACCAAAACAAATATTGAAAGATTTGTCTCATCCTATTCTGCAGACTTATTAGTTTTCAAGCAAAAAGTACTTCAGTGTAGGTTTCAGTTGAAAAATGAAGTAAGCAGGCTTATTATCTTATTTTTGTACAGATGTTACACTGTCATCAGCACAACAGACACACATCTCTAACCAGAAACTATTTCACATTATTGCCCTAAATAAGGACAGATTTCATAATCACACCAACCCAACCAATCCATTAAATACCTAGAACCAAATGGGAAACTGTAATTGTGTGGTGAGATTTGAATTAGCAGGAATAAATTTGAGAGTAAATAGTATAAAAAAATAGAAAAGTTAATATGAAAAGACTGGCGGAAGAAGTAATATTGATTTTCATAGGATCTGCTGTAAATTGTGGATCTGTGTAAGTTCCCATTTAAAGCTCTCCAAGCTATTGCCTATATGGGTTTGTAGTATAAAGACAATAATAAAGATAATTGTAAAGGACTGATTAAGAGAAGCATAGATGAGTGAAAAAGACAGGTTCTGTATTAAGCTTAATGGGAACAACATCAGGGATTAGTTGGAGAAGTATTACAAAATTTTCCTGAAAGCAAACTATTATCTTATTTTAGTATCATGGTGATGTAATTTTGCCTTTTAGGATTCCACATATTAATATCTAGTTAAGTAAGTTGCATTATGGACAATCTAATTTTGGCACAAAAGCGTTTCTCTTTAGTAACGTAGGCTGAAAACTGGGTGTATGATTCTGTTTGCATTGGCTTGAGTTCTACATCTTTTTACCATCTGCTTATCAGTGTGCATCTATGTGGTAGTACTTGATTTTATTTTCTTATCCTAAACCTGTTAACTTCTGAAAGTTTAAAAAACCCTTAGTATAACTTCACTGTCTGCAAGATTTTGTTTTTTTCTAAGGATCCATTTATGTTAGGTTGTCAGTAGCCTTTGTGTTTGAATCTTGGATTTGTTCCACTTCTGCTAAAAGAACATACTGCCATAATGGGAATGGTTAACTTATATTCTTGCTGGTGGATTTCAACTCCAATAATTCTTCACTGGACCTGCTGATTTGGCATATTGCAGTTAAAGAGAGGTAAAACACAATGGTATTATAATGATGAAAATATTATAATTATAGCAGTGTGGAATAAGACATATGCAATTAGTAGAGATAAGCAGCACACAAGATACAAAAGTCTTTCTTCCAAAAATAAGGAACTGTTTATTGACTTTCAGGAGTAATTTCACATGAATCTTAGTAAATTAAGATAGTCATATCTTGATTTATATTTACAGTATCTTTAAATAGGAAGTCTTTTGTGCCAGCTGGTTGCTTGGCAAGGGCAAATGGACTTCTGTGTTCTTTAATTAATAGTTTGAAGCATTGCAGAAACTATTCTTTTTAAAGTTGTATGACACCTTAAGTAGTCAGACATTTAAATACATGCTATGCTGCAATATGATGTGCTGAAATATTTTGGAGCCTCTATCACAAGGTTATGAAGCATTTATCTGAACTGAGATACTTTGAGTATTGCACTTCCTTTCCCACAGTCTTAACTTCCCATTCCACAGCTTCATAATATTTTCCTGCATGGGCTGAGGAAAGCAAAGTAAACATAGATCTTTCCTTAAGGGAATGAGAATGAAATTTGCTTCAGTGCACTTTTGTGGCTTATAGCTGGAACCTCAGGACCTTTGAAGCTGCTGGGTTTTACTTCTCCATCCCCAAGGAGGAATGTCTTCTGATTGTAATCAGACTTAAGGGTGGGAGGATAAAGTAGGGATGATCTTGATCAAAGACTCTGAAGAGATGTCTGTTTTTCAGTACACTTCATATCTTTTCTTCACTTACCCAGTTTTTAAAATACAGGTAGCCTTCAATTGAGCCCAAAATTTATGTTGCTAAGTGAGAAATTTGTTAAGTAAATTTTGCCCCATTTTACGACTTTTCTTGACACATATGTTAAGTGAATCACTGCAGTTGTTAAATTAATAACACAATTGTTAACTGGTTTCCCCATTGACTTTGCTTGTCAAAAGGTTGCAAGTGGTGATCACGTAAGCGTAGGATACTGCAACGATCATAAATGTGAGGTGGTTGTCAAGCATCCAAATGTAAATCACGTGACCATGGGGATGCTGCAACTGTCATAAATGTGAAAAATGGTCATAAGTCACTTTTTTCAGTGCCATTGTAACTTTGAATGGTCATTAAATGAACTGTTGTAAATCAAGGACTACGTGTACATTATTTTAAAATTAAATGGAATTGTGAGCAGATTGATTAGCACAAATAAAGAAGGAAAACCTCTTGTTCTTGGTGAGTCCTTTGTCCAATGCTTTCTTGAGAATTGAACAATTCTATTATATTTTCCCTTCACTGGTGATAGGATAAGAGAACATGAGTCACTCTTGGCCTTCCTGTCACTTTACTTCCTGCAATAAAATGAAAGGCATAGGAATCACTCTGGGAACTAAATGACCCAGTCAGCAAGGGTTACTTGAGCTGCCTTCCCTATTAGGTTTTCCAGCAAAGAGAAAGAAAAAGAATTTGCCTCTTAAGTCTTGAGTGCTATGGCTGTAATTGCAGGGACAATTCTTCTATGCCCAGTTTACTTGTTGGAAATTGCCAAAAATGTCGTTTTGATTCTTTATTACCATTTTAAAATGCTTAAAAGCATGAACTTATGTCTTTCAAATAAAATGCCTGTCTCAGCCTTCCTGATCTGAAAATAATGGCAGTGTATCTTTAAGTCCTTAAATTGGAGAAGTCTAACAATACTTAGTTCAGCATCCTGTTTCTTAGAGTGGTCTGCAAAGAGATCACAAATCCAATTGTGCTTTTCCGTGCTGTGTTCCATGATTCATATTATTTCTGTTGGCTGTAGAAATACTTTTCAGGGAAATGAAAGGCACCAAATACATGCTTTTCATCAAATCACATCTTTTCAAAGAATTGCCTAGGAAATTACACCATCAAAATTTGAATGTGTATGTTTACTATCAATATTCAAACAGATATCTGTTTTTTGCATATTGGAGCCACTATTAAGAGTTCAGAATAATGAAGAGGTTCAAACTGATCTAAAGAGATGGACAAAATCACTAGTTTCAATAAAAATTATTTTTGTTTTTCTGTAGTGGTTTAGCATCCAAAGAAAACAAATTTCACTGAGGGCTCATTTTAATATGAAAGTGGACTATTAAATTTTACTTTATAATAAATTATGAATTGCAAACAATAGTAAATCATTGTTGTTTTTCCAAGAAATATATTCTGGATGCCCTCATTTATAAGACATACAGGTAGTCCTCAACTTACAACTGTAACTGAGCTCAGATGTAGAGTCATAAGTTATTGGAGTTGTAAGTCAAGGCATCACATGACTGGAACTGATTTTTTTCAATTTTTTCCAGTAGTTGTTAAGTGAACACTGTGGTCATTAAGCAAACTCTGTGGTCATTAAGCAAATCAATTCTCTCCAATGGAATATTTTTGTCAGAAACTGGAAATAAATCTGGGCAAAACCCCCCACAAATCGTGGTCAGGTGATGACAAGATACTAAAACAGCCATAAAGACAAGCTGTTGCCAAGTGTCTAAAATGCAGTCACATGACTGCAGGTGTATGTGTGTGTGGCTGTCGTAACTTCGAAACTGAGTTATAAAAGCTTTTGGGGATCTGTTGTAACTTCGAACATTTGTTAAGTGACTGGTCATAAATTGAGGACTACCTGTAAATGTATTTTGTAAACTCATACTTTAGTTTGAGATTTTTGGGGGTGGTAGAGCTGTATACTGAGGCCTTAATGTGTTCTTTTGAACCTAAAACATTAGCAGATGGAAGAAGATTGTGGAATGAGAAATTAAAGATTGACACTTCTGATGCTTGTCTTCAGGCTCATAGTAAACAATGTGGCTGAGGACTGATTATTGTGGATTAGAAGAAAGGTTCACCGATGACTGTCTTTATTAACACTTAACAGCCACCTTTGTGGGAGTCCACAAGATCTTGATTCTTTTGTCCAGCTCTGCTCCCTGTATGTGTGTGGAGCATCATGACATACTGTACATGCAAGAAGGGTGCACCAGAATGACAGAATGCTCCCTCCAACTGCAGACACCACAGGCTGCTTTTATTGACTAAAGGCTGAACACTATACAAATGTTTCACTTACAATACCAGTTGAAGAATATATTTTGGCAATTCTCTTAAAAGGACAATATTGAATTATTTTTATGTTTAATTTTACATTTTTTTGCTTGTAATAAATATATTGAATAAAATAGATATTCTGTGAAACAATGAGCTGCAAATGATTTCATGTCTTTATTAATCTTCTAATTAATAATGTGAAGTCTAATTCTTTCTATTTTTTATTAGGGTCGACATGTCAAGACAGGTCAGTTGGCAGCTATTAAAGTCATGGATGTTACTGAGGTAAGTTTTGAATTAAGCTTTTTTTTTTTAAAGAACAATATAAGAATTGCCTTGGCTCTGAACTTCATGTTGTGAATTCTTTACTCAGTCATGTGTATAGATGTTTGGAGTGGGGCCAATGTGAAATACGCACCAATCTGAGAATAAATGCATGTCCTTTTTTAGGTTGAAAAGGAAATGGACCTAATAAAGATCCCAAAGGCCTAAATGCAGAACATCTGCTATAATATCCAGCAGATTGTTGTTATAATTCAGCAATGAAAAGCAGGAGTTGTAGTGGACTCAGGGGAATTTATTGTGGAGCGTTATATGAGAATAGGGAGGAATTAACGCAGCCAGAGAGACAAAAGTATACATCTGTAGTTGAACCATGATTTTTCACAGTATCAGTTAAAAGCTCTGGAAATCAGTTTTTAATTTCAATAGTATTTTAAACATTAGAAAATAGACAGTTTTATCTAGGAATGATATATCTATAGTTATCATAGACTTATATATTCATCAACTATGTTTTGCTAATGCAGTAGTCTGTAAAATGTTTGAATTCAAACAGCTTATTGCAGTGGTGGCGAACCTATGGCACGGGTGCTAGAGGCGGCACTCTGAGCCGTCTCTCTGGGCACGCGCGCTGTTGCCCCAGTCCTAGGCCTTCAGCTGGGTTTTATAAAACCTTTTCACTTTAGGCCTCCGCCATCGTGTGCAAAAAAAAAAAAAGGTTCAATCAGTCAATTTCAACTTCTCGCGGGAAAAAAAAAGATCTTGCAAAGTTGGAATTGATTGATTGAACTTTTTAGTCCCACTCAGTCTGCCGTTACCACCGCAGCGATGCCCACCCAATGGGCCACACCCGCCCGGCACCCGACAATGCATAAGTGGGTTTTGGGTTGCAGTTTGGGCACTCGGTCTCTAAAAGGTTCGCCATCACTGGCTTATTGCTTCCAAACCTATTTAGTACATCAAATTTAGCCTGAACCATCTTTGTTCAGTTGGCAGAACAGTTGTCAGCTAAATAGCACCTCCTAGGATCTCATGTTCATTTACTTCATAACTTTAATCTGGACATTTATTTTAGTCTTGATGTATATATTTTTTAAAAATGTTTGGATCTGCAAATTGATTTGGTCTACCAGCAGGGCCACTAATTTGTAAATGAACAGCTTTGTTGCTCATTGTGAAATTCCTATATTGTGAGATGGTTAGTATTCTATATGAGAGCCATACAGAATCATACAGAGACACTTTGTATGCACAAATTTTATTTAAACTCTGCAGTAATGCACTTGAAAAAGAAACATCATTAAAAGAAACTGAAAGGGTCAAAATATTGATTTGTAAATAAATAGTTTGCGTTAACAAAAATCTAAAAATAAAATAACTCTTATGTTGAGCTATGTTATTATAAGATTTTTAATTAATCTTGCCTTGAAGATTAGGGAAGGAGTATTCTGATAAGAAAATTCCTAATTTCCTTCAGGGAAAGAGATACGATAATTTTACCTAGACATGTATTAGTGGGCTAACTAGAAGGAAAAGATCTTAATCTTACAATAATGTATTCTAATATTCTGGCTTAAGTATGATTGCATTCAACTATTTCTTTTCTCTAATAGGAATTGTTGTTCTTCCATGCACAAAAGGGAAAATCTTAATTCAAAAATGCTAATACATATACATAGTACCAAAAAAAAATATAAATCTCAGAGATAGCAGTAGAAAACTGGAAGATTTTGTGATTTTTTAATTTTTTTATAGCATACCTTTCTTCAAAAATCCAAGAACAGTTGTAATCATTACAATTTTACAACACATGAAATATTTTGTGTTATTTTGTTCAATCTTTCAATAGTAGTTGAGGGACCTTGTAACTAAATTAATGTCTTTGGGGGAAAAATACTTCCTGCAGGTCAGCTTTTAAATCTCCAAAAACCCAACATGGTTAAGGTACAAATTATTCATGGTGATTAATCATTAAGCTGACTTGACTCTGTTATGAAGAAATAATTTATATTTACATAAGATATAAATATGAACTTTATGTCATCAAGTTTGTAAAAGACCATATGAGTGATATCTGTCACACAAGTGAGTTGCATTATAATGAATTTAAGGGTATTATGATAATAATATTTTCCTCCCCAAATTTATATTTGAATGTTAATATAGTGCTTTTTTGTGCTTTTGAAAGTTGTAAAACTCATTTTATAACGGATTCAATGGAATTGAATCTGTTTGAAATTTCTAGTGATATTTGTCAGCTGTGCGCCAATAACATTGTGATTTTGTTTTATAAATTTATCATCCTTAAGACAATATTTCTGATTCAGAAATATAGTCCTGTTTTATTTTCCTTGTAGTAGCATAAATGCATTTAGAAATTTTAGAAATATTGTTACAGTTCCCATTGTCATAGCATATAAATATTTGCTACATGGGCGGCATGGAAAAATGAACAACACTGGATTAAAGAAAGTTTGCCACTTACTTGAAAAGTTTGGAAAACATGTTTATTGAATAAATGTGTATATTGACTAATAAATAGCTCCATAATATCTGCACAATGACTTAAAATGTTTGTTAGAGAACAGCTTTCAATATACCTAGTCGGCAAGTCCAACTGAACTCTGAGAGTGTCAGCCAAACACCTCTGGAGTTGAAAAATGTTCTTAGGGATGTGTATCTGTATGTAAAAAATGGAGGCATAATGCCAAGAGCTTTGTAATGTGATCCTGCAATAATGTGAGAGGCTAAGTTATCCCTAGTATTGTCTAAGTTTCCTTTCTTTTATTTCCAATCTAGTAAGTACTTCTAAGTAAATAATCACCGAATGCTATAATTGCTTAATTGAAAAGGAAACACTGAATTATTTTCATTAACATGCTGTTTCTTGTCCTAGTCCTTCTTATTCAGTCAGTTGTCCTGAAGTGAGCTTTATTTAGCTGAAACCATCAAGAAAGCACGTCATATTATTTTATCTGTGGATAATGCTGACATCTGATGTATTGCATGAACCATTTTTAGTCTTTTTGCCACCACCACCCCATATTTTATTAATTTTGTTGTAACTTTATGTTCTGTGATCATTTTGGCTGAACAGGCTTGTACTTATATTAGGTTAATGTTACTTTAAATGAAGGATATTTTTTCAGTGTATAAATTGGGAATACCTATATCTGAACCTAATAATTTTTGTTTCTTACTGAGAATTAGAATTAGAACTTTTTATTTATCATTATTAAAAATTCATACAATGGCAAGTAAATGAAATTATGTAGGCTGTATAGTGTGTATTGTATTGCACACTGCATATTTATTCATAAAACTGGAAAGACTGAATGAATTAATCAGTTACAGGTGCAGTTGTTGAGGCAATCACCATAGTATTTCAGTATGTTGTTACATGATCATGACTTGCAACTTCCCACCATCTTCTCAATTAACTTTGTTTGTCAGAAGCTGGCTGTGAAGGTCACAAATGTTGATCACATGACCCTGTGACACTATAATTATCATAAATATGTGCTGGTTACCAAGCACCTGAACTGTGACCATGGGACACTGTGAAGGCTGCAAGTTCAAGATCTGACTGTAAATCTCTTTTTTTCAGCGTTGTCTTAACTTTGAACAGTTGCTGAACAAACAGTTGTTAAGCTAGGGCTACTTGTATTTCTAACACATAAATATTAATTTGTGTATTTTTTTGCCTAGTAGAGAAGATGACAATTTTAATATTCATTATAACATTACAAAATGTTTGATTGAAAATATAAATCTCAGGTCACCCTTTTTATCTACCACTCCACTATGTTTATATCAATTGTTGCTAAATATAAATCAGATATTTTTATATATGATAATAAGATTTTAGATATTCATGGTTTTGGAAAATGGGTTTGGGGCATGTGTAAAGTTTGTTTTTTCAAGGTTTCATCTAGAATTTTCATATTTCTAGATGTTAGTCTGGAACAGACAGCTGCACACATGTATAACATAAACCATAAAAATATAACATAAAACAGGACACAGCATGTCTAAACACAGAGTTTGTTAAAATAATCATATGTATACCAAATAATATTATAGGTTAAAAATCCTTCTGAATGTCATTTATGAAAAACTGCATAACTGCCTGGTCTCAGTGACTGTGATCCTTGAATAAAGTTTCAAATGCTGATCTTAAAGTTTAAGTAGGCACAAACTTACTATAGGTAAAACACATTCCTTTGGATTGCCTCCACCCTTTTTTTTAGTGGCAGATGAATTCAAACAACCTTATTTATCTTAAATATTTAACTAAAATTATCAACCACTTCAATTTTCCATAGACCTTAAAAATAGGAGCATTATTGTAAATAGGTATTTCAGTAAGAGTACTGTAATGTCATGGCATCTTGACCATTTGGCTAGGATCAAGTATAGGGTAAGAGTAATGTTTATTCTTTGCACAAAGTTATGGTAGGGATGGAGAGAAGTCCATTTTTCTATCCTAAATAAAAAGCCTCTTATTCAGATAAAATCACTCTCCTTACTGTTAATTTCTTATATTTTGGTTTCTAATTAGCACAATTACATATTGTGTGGTGATTGGCATCTTTTAAATTAGGTCCAAGATATATGTAATAGCACTAGATAAACAACATGTAGAAGGCTGTAACCTTAACTATAATGCTCTTGCTGTATCCAGCTCATTAATCTTGAAATTGTCATAATGCTTTGAATAAATACTTAATACTTATTGCTCTTGAATGGTGAAGTTCATAGAGCTACATTTTGCAAGCTGTAACCTCAGCTGAAATCCCTTAATCTCTCTCAGCTGCTGCAGTCTGTTCTGAACATCCTTACAGATGAAAAGAAGTCTTTGATAGCTTTCTGTCAAGGTCCAAAGGATGCTGAATCAGGGCAGCATCTAGCCGTTAATGGGCAACTATGGATCACAGCAGTAGTGATACAGTTACTCTTTGTAAGTCCGCTCTGGAAATGTATTTATATAACTTCCTTCCATGTCCTTCTAAGAGTCTTTTGTTTTCAGAGGTAAAGCTAAGCTCATGAACTAAGTTCATAGTACTAAATTTGCTTAATGGAGATGGAAGCGGACAATTTAACACTGGAATAAATGAAAAATATCTTTTCTCTTGATACTTTGCATTAATTATTTAATTTCATCTTAATTATTTTAAACTAAACACATCTGTTCTCAGGCATTGATCATACCAAAACATTTTGATAATGTTCCAATTAACCTTTACAGCTTTCTAAAATGTAGTTGCTCCTGATGCTCAGGGTCAGTGATGCAAATTATTAAAATAACTGAATAGAAAGGTAAAATAAACATGATGACATTTTAGGATGTTATTCTGTCCTTCATTCTCCTCACTGGCAACTGTGCATGTTCTCTGTATATTTAAGAGGAGAAGGAAATTCCTGTTGACTGTCAGATTTAAACTGTTCTTTGGTCCTTTAGTCCTGCATTCACAGTTGCGTTTGTTTTGAGCCAAGATGTCTTGGAACATTGTGATTGAAATGGCAAGAGGTAGAGTTTTCCCTGTCCTTTAAATAAGTCCAACACTTTGCTTTTATGTAGAAGCTGTAGCCATGGCAACCAATGCATGGAAGCACAAAAAGGCTACTTTTAGAATTTTAAGATGTCACCTCTTTCCAATAATAATTTTCTTGAATGAGTGTTGTGTATCTTAACTCATGCTCTTCATTACTAAGGAAATGTAGAAATTAACAATTTTAAAGAGTTTATGGATGTGATTTTCTCTTTAAAAGGTGATTATTCCGAGTTTTAAATTTGTAATAAAAAATCAGTTTAGGAAGAAAGATGGACATACTTATCTCGTTTTACAGGAAAGTGTTCTTGCAACGACTGAGGCAAATAACTTTTTAGATGCAGACGACTTTGCTTAGCCTTTGGGTGGAACAGCACTGCAGAATAAGCATAAATTGGCCCCCAAAAAATCATGAGATAACTGCTTATGTACTTTATGCAGTGAGGGAAAAAATTATTTGATCCCCTGCTGATTTTGTACATTTGCCCACTGACAAAGAAACAGTCTATAATTTTAATGGTAGGTTTATTTTAACAGTGAGAGACAGAATAATAACAACAAAAATTCAGAAAAATGCATTTCAAAAAAGTTATAAATTGATTTGCATTTTAATGAGTGAAATAAGTATCTGTTCCCCTATCGATCAGCAAGATTTCTGGCTCCAAGGTGTCTTTTATACAGGTAATGAGCTGAGATTAGGAGCACTCTCTTAAAGGGAGTGCTCCTAATCTAAGCTTGTTACCTGTATAAAAGACACCTTGGAGCCAGAAATCTTGCTGATAAAAGATACCTGTCCACAGAAGCAATCAATCAATCAGATTCCAAACTCTCCACCATGGCCAAGATCAAAGAGCTGTCCAAGGATGTCAGGGACAAGATTGTAGACTTACACAAGACTGGAATGGGCTACAAGATTATCGCCAAGCAGTTTGGTGAGAAGGTGATAGTTGGTGCGATTATTCGCAAATGGAAGAAACACAAAATAGCTGTCAATCTCCCCGGGCTCTCTGCAAGATCTCACCTTGTGGAGTTTCAGTGATCATGAGAACAGAGGAATCAGCCCAGAACTACAAGGGAGGATCTTGTCAATGATCTCAAGGCGGCAGGGACCATAGTCACCAAGAAAACAATTGGTAACATGCTACGCTGTGAAGGACTGAAATCCTGCAGCACCTGCAAGGTCCCCCTGCTCAAGAAAGCATATGTACAGGCCTGTCTGAAGTTTGCCAATGAACAGAATGATTGGTCAGATGAGACCAAAATCGAGCTCTTTGGCATCAACTCAACTTGCCGTGTTTGGAGGAGGAGGAATGCTGCCTATGACCCCAAGAACACCATCCCCACCATCAAACATGGAGGTGGAAATATTATGCTTTGGGGGTGTTTTTCTGCTAAGGGGACAGGACAACTTCACTGCATCAAAGGGATGATGGACGGGACTATGTACTGTCAAATCTTGGGTGAGAACCTCCTTCCCTCAACCAGGGCATTGAAAATGGGTTGTGGATGGGTATTCCAGCATGGCAATGACCCAAAACACACGGCCAAGGCAACAAGGGAATGGCTCAAGAAGAAGCACATTAAGGTCCTGGAGTGGCCTAGCCAGTCTCCAGACCTTACTTCCATAGAAAATCTGTGGCGGGAGCTGAAGGTTCGAGCTGCCAAACGTCACCCTCAAAACCTTAATGACTTGGAGAGGACCTGCAAAGAGGAGTGGGACAAAATCCCTCCTGAGATGTGTGCAAACCTGGTAGCCAACTACAAGAAACTTCTGACCTCCAACAAGGGTTTTGCCATCAAGTACTAAGTCATGTTTTGCGAAGGGGTCAAATACTTATTTCACTCATTAAAATGCAAATCAATTTATAACTTTTTTGAAATGCATTTTTCTGGATTTTTTTGTTGTTATTCTCTCTCACTGTTAAAATAAACCTACCATTATAATTATAGACTGATCATTTCTTTGTCAGTGGGCAAATGTACACAATTAGAAGGGGATCAAATAACTTTTTCCCTTACTGTGCATTTCCCCTTTTGTCACATTAAAATTTGCATCTGTCTTGCATGCTCTGGTGTAGAATATCATTTACATAGTACATAGTATTTTATATCTCTTCTTTATATTCACTGTGTGGTATTCATTATTAATATTTGTATTAATATATTCCAGCATGCCTTGCTCTTGTCTTTTGTGGTAAAGGCCTTATGCAGAATTTGAAAAGACATTGAACCAATATTAATTGATTAGGATTCTTTGTTATCAATTGCTGTTGGAAAAGACTCCTGAAAATACCCTGGTCAGCCAAGAAAATAAACTAATGGATCATCAAAAGGATCATCCGGAATTCTCACTCAAGGCACAAATAACCAATCTCAAATTATCCTACTTCAGGCACATTATGTGAAGATTTAGCATTGAATGTGAAAGAAAAGAAAATGACAACTAGGAGCAAGATATTATAATAATAATAAAGTTGGAAGGGACCTTGGAGGTCATCTAGTCCAACCCCCTGCTCAGGCAGGAAACCCTGTACCATTTCAGACAAATGGATGTCCAGTCTCTTCTTAAAAACTTCCAGTGTTGGAGCATTCACCACTTCTGGAGGCAGGTTGTTCCACTGGTTAATTGTTCTAACTGTCAGGAAGTTTCTCCTTAGTTCTA
Organism: Azemiops feae; assembly: GCA_023970755.1. Lineage (NCBI taxonomy): Eukaryota > Metazoa > Chordata > Lepidosauria > Squamata > Viperidae > Azemiops > Azemiops feae. Next base: position 93,782 of record JALGBA010001247.1, on the reverse strand, counting down.
GGTTGCCTCTTTCCTTGATTAGTTTCCATCCGTTGCTTCTTGTCCTGCTTTCAGGCGCCTTGGAAAATAGCTTCACTCCCTCTTCTTTGTGGCAGCCCCTGAGATATTGGAACACTGCTATCATGTCCCCCCTCATCCTTCTCTTCATTAAACTAGACATACCCAATTCCAGCAACCGTTCCTTATATGTTTTAGCCTCCAGTTCTCTAATCATCTTTGTTGCTCTTCTCTGTACTCTTTCTAGAGTCTCAACATCTTTTTTACATCGTGGTGACCAAAACTGGATGCAGTATTCCAAGTGTGGCCTTACTAAGGCATTGTAAAGTGGTATTAATACTTCACGTGATCTTGATTCTTTCCCTCTGTTAATGCAGCCTAGCACTGTGTTGGCCTTTTTGGCAGCTGCAGCACACTGCTGGCTCATATTTAAGTGATTGTCCACTAGGACTCCGAGGTCCCTCTCACAGTTACTGCTATTGAGCAAGGTACCCCCTATACGATACCTGTACATTTGGTTTTTCTTGCCTAAATGTAAAATCTTGCTTTTTTCACCATTGAATTTCATTTTGTTAGATAGTGCCCAGTGTTCAAGTCTGTCCAGATCCTCCTGTATCTTAAGCCTGTCTTCTGGAGTGTTGGCTATTCCTGCCAGCTTGGTGTCGTCTGCAAATTTGATGATTGCCCCATCTATCCCCTCGTCCAAATTGTTGATGAAGATGTTGAAGAGCACTGGCCCCAGAACAGAGCCCTGGGGCACCCCACTACACACTTCCCTCCATGTAGATGCGGTTCCATTGAGGACCACATGCTGAGTACGGCCGGTCAGCCAGCTACGAATCCATCTGGTGGTGATGCTGTCTAACCCACATTTTTCTATCTTATCAAGTAGTAGGTTGTAATCTACTTTATCAAATGCCTTACTGAAGTCCAAGTAAATTATATCCACAGCATTCCTCTGATCCACTAATTTTGTCACTTGGTCAAAGAATGCAATAAGATTTGTCTGGCATGATCTGTTTTTGACAAACCCATATTGGCTTTTATTAATGACTTTGTTTGCCTCTAGGTGTTCGCTGATTCGCTGTTTGATTTTCTTTTCCAGAATCTTCTCAGGTATTGAGGTCAGGCTGATAGGTCTGTAGCTTTCTGGGTCCATTTTTTCCCCTTTTTTGAAGATGAGAACTACATCAGCTCTTTTCCAGTCCTCCGGTAGTTCCCCAGTGCTCCAGGATCTTTGAAAAATATAGTTCAATGGTTCTGAGATCACATCTGCCAGTTCCTTGAGAACCCTGGGGTGTAATCCATCTGGTCCTGGTGATTTGAACTCGTCTAGGCTGGAAAGGTGCTCACTTACCGTTTTCTTGCCTATCTTAACTTGCGTTTCTATTCTGTTTTTTATGGCACTATTTTTGGTAGGTTGGTCTGTTTTTTCCCTTTGTGTAAAGACAGATGCAAAAAACGAGTTAAATAGTTCTGCTTTCTCCCTGTTGCTTGTCACCTTCTTGCCACTTTCCCCCACTAATGGACCAATCATTTCCTTCACTTTTTTCTTGTTTTTTACATGTTGAAAGAAGCTTTTTTTGTTATTTTTGACTTTTGTCGCAAGCCTTAGTTCATTTTGAGCCTTAGCTTTCCTCACTTTATCTTTGCAGGCTCGGGCTATTTGCTGATATTCTGACTTAGTTATGTGCCCCTCTTTCCACTTTCTATACTTGTCCTTTTTATCTTTCAATTTACCAGAGAGTTCTTTATGCAGCCATGCTGGTTTCTTTTGAGAGCTGTTATTTTTCCTCTTTGTTGGTATTGTGCTAGACTGGGCTTTTATTATCTCACTTTTTAAAATTTCCCAAGTTTCTTGAGTTGTTTTCCCCTTGAGGATTCTCATCCATGGAATCCTTCCCAATCCTTCCCTCTCTAAGTTTATTGAAATTAGCTCTCTTAAAGTCCAAGACTCTAGTTTGACTGTGTTCTGTTGCTTGTGCTTCCATAATATTGAATTCCAATATTGCATGATCACTTCCTCCCAAGGTTCCTATGGCTTCAACACCTTCTATCATTTCATCTCTGTTAGTGAAATTAGATCCAAAATGGCTAATCCCCTAGTTCCCTTCTCTACTTTTTGGCAGACAAAGTTGTCTGCTAGGTTTGCAAGGAATCTGTTTGATCTTCCACTTGGTGCAGAGTTTGTCTCCCAGTTGATGTCAGGGTAGTTAAAGTCCCCCATTACTATTGTGATGTGCTTCCTACATACCTTAGTTAGCTGACTAGCAAAAAGTTCATCTATTTCCTCTGTTTGGTTGGGTGGCCTGTAGTATACACCTATGGCAATGTCATCCCCCCCCCTTTTATATTGACCCAAATGCATTCAAGACAGTTTTCATCATTGTTGTGCTCTATTTCTGTAGAGATGTAGTTATTTCTTACATATAGAGCAACTCCTCCTCCTCTTTTATTTGGTCTGTTTCTTTTAAATAATTTAAATCCCTCTAGCTGTGTGTTCCATTTGTGGGTTTCATCCCACCATGTTTCCGTAATGGCAACAATATCATATCTGCCCTCATTAACCTGAATTTATAGTTCACCCTGTTTGCTGTTCATACTCTGTGCGTTGGTGTATAGACATTTGAGTCCTTTATGACTGACCCTGTGTTTACTTTCTACGTAACCTGTGTGGTGCCTGAGTTCCCCTATTGTCTTACCACCTATTTGGTTAGTGCACTTTGTGTGGCACTCGCTGTTAGAAGCTTGATTTTGCTTGACAGCAAGGTTGATATTCTTGTCCACACACACATCTATGTTACATGGACTGATAGCCCTATAATCTTTAGATTGCCGGGGACAGGGATGTTCTGTATCAATTAACTCACTGTCCCCGCTGTTTAGTTTAAATATTCCTCCAGAAAATCTGTGAATTTATAGCCGAGTAACTCAGTCCCTTTCTTTGATGGATGCAAACCATCTCTTTTGTACATTTTTTCATTGGACCAGCTACAGACATCGTGACTAATATATCCAAAGCCTTCCCCTTTACACCACTCCTTTAGCCACATATTGATTGTGCTATACGCTGGCCTTTTCCATTTTGCTCCTTATATACTGGTAAAACTTCTGAAAAAATAAGCCTACAGCCTATTCTGCTAAGTTCCTGCCCCAAGCTCTGGAAATCGTTCTGCACAGAGAGTACATCTTTTTGGGACAGATTGTTAGTGCAAAGATGTACAATAGCCTCCACATCACAGTCCTTGCTGGCATTCTTGATTATTTTAGAAATACGCTTCTTTTCCCTACTGGCAGTAGCACCTGGAAGACACCTGACTTCTTTTGAAACTTCTGTGTCCTTTCCTAAATTTACATCCCTTATAATTGAATCACCTACCAGAAGGTGGCTTCTCTTTTTGGATGCCTTTCTGTTCTTGCATGACTGATGTGTAATACCTGATTCACACTTCTCCCTGTCAAAAACAAGTTCTTCATCTTGGACCACGATCCCCTGCTTATTTGAGTTATCATCACAAATACCTTTACCTGTCTCCTTAATGTCCCTATTAAGGTCAGCAAGGGCATTGTATCTGTTGTGCAGGGACACAGCAAAAGCTTTGCGTTTATGGTTCACAGCTCTCACCCTGCCAGATCCCACGGTTGTCCACACTGCCCTTCTCCTGCAGGATCTTTGTGGTAGAGGGGGCTGATAGCGCGGAGACTCAGTAGAGTAGTGGGACTGAAGTGGACACCTAATTTCTGCCTGAAGAGCACAGATTACAGACCCTAGATAAATAATCTGTCCTTGTAGACTAGTGTTGTTGGAAGACATGAAAGACCAGGTCAGGGACAGATTGCCATGGAGAAACTATAGGTGGTTTCTGAGTTGACACTGATTTGGTGACAAAATCCACTTTGAAACTATTTGTGGAAGGAAATAAAAAAGTATCAGGAGGATATACATATAGATTTTTAATCTCCAAATGTAGCAGCCCCAATAGCATGATCCCACCAATTTGTGGTTGAAATCTTGGCATTGTAAGATAATATAGGGTAATCAAGTTGCAAATATAGGAATTTAGTTTATTGGAATCTGGCTCAGACATGAAATAACCATGTCTCCTAGATGCTAGAATCAAATGGCTACAAAGTACTTTGTGTACTATTGCGAGCAATGAAATGGGAATACAGGTGGCTTGAGCAATTGTGGTACAACTGAATAGATGCAGTGAATCCTATTGAAACTAGTATGGGCACCATTATAAAATCGGCAAAGGAAAAGAAAGGACATGGATTTTCTACTTAATTGCTTCTGTTAAAACTGCCCAAAGGAATTCTTCAGAGCTGAGCCAGGCTCCAGATTTCAAATAGTAAAGTCAGCCTTCTTACTCCAACTAGGCTTGTGAGATTTTGCAAATACAATTGCTTGGAAGCAATTATAACTCTTAGTTCTGTTCATGCAACTACAGGCCTGTTAGCGCCATTTCTAAGTTAACTTATAAGACTGTCTAAACATTCTGCCCTGCCAGTGATTATTTAGATCATTAATATTTTTCTTTTCTTAATCAAATGCCTTGCTAACTTGGATTTGGATTCAATTTTTTCATGAAGGCAGACTTGGCTTGTCTAATTGATCAACTAGATAAGAAAGAGACAGGCAAAGTGAAATACTGGTGATATTCCTGGTTTTCTTGGTTAACCTATGCAAAATACATTGTTTCAGTACTTAACTGTTCTTTCCTGTCCCTGGGCTCAAGCTGAAAGTGATACTGAGAGATATATGCTTGTCCCATCTCAAACTGTCCTAAGGATGAATGAATAGTGTCATGCAATGTTTTATCTTATCTTCAGTGTTATCTGAAATCTATATGAAGTTGCTGTCAAGGCTTACAGATGCCTTGGGAGATAGTTGTCATTAACAGGCTGATGATGCTCAGTGCTAATACTTTACTGTACACCTTTGTCTCCAGATTCCCAATAGCTGAATTCAGGCAAGATAGAACTCTTACCAGTTCTGGAAATGGATTGGAGAATTCAGAAATATGCCTGTTCTATAGGGATTATTCTTCCTTTTAAGGTATGAGTTTATAGTCCGGGAATTCCCCACCATCAACCACTAACATTAGTTGAGTAGCATATCAGATAAGAGGTGAGAAGAGTTGTTTATCTGCTTTTGCTGATAAAGCAGGCATATCCATATATTAAGTGGCCAGCTATATACTCATGACTTCTAGCAGCTCTCCAGATTCTGACTCATTACAGAACTCCAGGTCTTAGTCAGTCACTACGAGTAGTTTCAGATCTATAATGGCCCTTTCTGTTCCCTGCTCTTCCCCATCCCTCTCCCAGTTTCATTGAGTAGCAGTTCTGAATGGGCGGATTTGAACAGGCCATTTTGTTTTATTAGAATAGCAAATCACAAAGTCCAGTTGTATTGCACAGAATACAGTAGTCAAAATAGCACTTTGAACAGCCCTCTGTTCAAAGTACAGTACAAAAGAGCATTTTTGTTACTATTTTGTTACATACTGGAAATGAAATTCAGTTTTGTTTCAATAAGAGGACACTCAAAGCTGTTGCACTCAAGCCGTTTTTCAGCCCTATTTATTTGAATTTGCACCTCTCTAAAGTCTACAATTTATAGTTGCTACCGGTAGATATATGAGCAAATTACATCCACTTTGTAATCCTGTGAATTAATAAACTGGTAGATGTAAAGTTAATACTACTCTCAATGTTGCTCAGTAGCAATTGTACACATCTGATTTGTAAAACAAAGTATGCTTCAAAAAAAGTACATTGCAATGTCTGGTATAGCCCCAAATAACAAGTAGGATAGTGCTTGCGGACTTATTTTTTATAATTTTTATTAGGTCATCAATTAATATTGGTATAACAAGTTTAACATATCTATATATAGAGGGTTATATTAATGTATTTATTTAGCATACGGCAAGGATTATTTTAAATAGAAAACAAATCCACTGAGGAAAATCAGACTGCAAATGAAAGGCTACATTTTGAGCGAAATCAGCACATCACCAAAACTCAACTTAGGACACTAGAGTGCAGTTCCTAACTGCTAAATCATTATCTGGGACCCTGCCATAATGTAATTACCTTACAACACATGTACAAATTACAACTTTATAATTTTCATTATAAACTGCATTATTGTATCACTCTATTACATTTTTGTTCAAATTATAAGAACAATAAAGAAGCATGTTTTATCATTAGCTGCAACATTATCTGCTTTTCTGGGTTTACTATTTGGTCATATATTTTTTTCTTTCAGCTATGATATTTGTCAATAGGAGGAGACAAAATAATTTTCCTTATTTGTCTCCAGTGTAATAACTTCAGTTGTACATTGTCATCTACTATATGTATTAAGATGTAAATTATTTTTAAGAGAACATTAATGAAACTAGGACATTTGTTACTTAAAGTAACTTTTTCAAGTAAGCCAAAAATTGTTTTAAAGCCGGTTCATACTTTATAATCAAACTTTGTATTGACAGTTACAAATATGCTGTGCATTTGTGCATTCTGTTTCTATCTTTGCCTTGCAAACATCAATACCCTTTTCTCTTCCAAGTTTGCAGTAATCATGTTTTGCTTTTCACATCTGAAATGCACAGGTAGCGGTTACAATTAAGCCTAAATAATTAACTGTGAAAATTACGATGTACTAAGCCAGATCATTTGGCCCTTAATATCTGTACGCTGTTCACATGTTCTCAGTTTCAGTTCCTTTGTTATCCCTAGCCAGAATAATCAATGGCAAAAAATAATAGGTATAGATCACGGGTGTCAAACTCGCCACATCACGTGACGTGTCACAATGTATCGCGACTTTTTTTGCATTGCCGGAGCTGGGGTGGGTGCAGCCTCCGTATGATGCAACCGGCCCATGGGCCGGCAGTTTGACACCCCTGGTATAGATCATATACTTGGAGGCACCATGTTTTTTAAATGTTTGAGAGAGACGCACAGACAGAAACTTGATAGAATAAAATTAAAATTGTGTTTTAAACTTTCCATATTTAGTGGGATTACCTAGACTGTGGTTGAAAGACAGACAGACAAGTATGGTATGGAGAGAGATATGAATGATATTTGTTTCATTAGACAACAAGCTTTACTTTTCTCCTGTCTGGTTAGTCAAAAGCTCTTTCTACTTCTTAGGCAAGTATGGTAAATGTAGATGCCTGCTTATTGTCAACAGCTCTTCTATTGGTATGAGGTCATGTCTGAGATAGACACGATTACCTTGTGACTCTGTTCATTATTGCTTATGTCTACATTTCAGCTGAAAGGTTTCCATATATGCCTGGCAGCTCTGATGTAAACATCTGACCCAAGAATATACTCTTATCTGTCCTATGACTGCTGGTACTGCACTACAAATCTGGTAGAGAAGACTTTCTCTGTTAATATAGGCATGTCAAAGTCCATTAAGTACATCAGCACAAAATAATCTGATGCTGAATAAATTGATATTCACAACTATACAAAGCTTACTCGAATACAAAATGAATAATAAATAGTTATTTGTTTAAAATATTTGTTTATTTTAAATCTGACTTAATTTGATTCAGATTATTAAGAGTTATTAAAATATTTGGCAAAAAATAAAAATAGCTCAAATTCTATGATGAACATATACATTTTATTGCTTGCTATTTTGGAAAAATAAGTTAACAGATCTGACAACTGATCTGTTACTCAAAATGCAAAGATAAACTTAAATGAACACAAGTTTATTTGGTTGCTCTGACTCTCTTCATGATCTGATAGACATTATTTTACCAGACTTGTCTGCTGGTACAGTAACTGTTTCTTTGAGTTTGAATTAATGCTTGATCATTAGTGATTGTATCTAGTCAGCTTGTCTTCTGTCACATCTTTTTAGATTGCCTTCCATTGTTCCAAATATCAGGAATTTTCCCAATGACTTACTTTTCTATATGTTTTCAAAATATTTAAATTTTCATTCCATTACAGGTGCTTTCAGTAAACAATTTCTTTTACTTCATTTAATATTAAATAATTTGTTTTTTAACTATATTCTACACATTTTTCATTAATCATCTGTTATTCTTCATTCACTATTTCTACTGAACCATCTTCCATACCCATATGTTGAACTGGAATGACATATTTTTGCCATTGACAATATATATTTTTATTGTCAGTGCGATGCATCTGTGCCTGAATATTTTGTATAGATCTGTCATTCTCTTTCTCCCAAATAACGATCTTTTATTTGATTGCCAGAATCACCAGCGATGTTTTGACCTTAGGAAAATAAAGCCTGATCTTCAGACTTTTCTCCATCTACTTGGATTGGGTTGACATTGCCTGTTGACACGATCTTAGGATTGGTTGTTGTTGTTTTTTCAATCATAAGTAGTCGATCAGCTTTTGTACTCTCTTGCATCTTCAGTCAGAGAATCTTAAGTCCTTTTGGCTTCTAGCCACAAAACGTACGAAGCAAATTGAGGGTTGTTGCTATCCCAGAACTGTTAATACCAATGTATTATATATTCTGTATATAAGCAAAATATAGTGTGTTCCATACCTACTTACAAACTGCAAATAGAACTTTTATAATATAATAATAAAGTTGGAAGGGACCTTGGAGGTCATCAAGTCCAACCTGCTCAGGCAGGTAACCCTATACCATTTCAGACAAATGGCTGTCAAGTCTCTTCTTAAAAACTTCCAGTGTTGGAGCACTCATCGCCCCTGGAGGCAGGTTGTTCCACTGGTTAATTGTTCTAACTGTCAGGAAGTTTCTCCTTAGTTCTAGGTTGCTTCTCTCCTTGATTAGTTTCCATCCGTTGCTTCTTGTCCTGCCCTCAAGAGCTTTGAAAAATAGCTTGACTCCCTCTTCTTTGTGGCAGCCCCTGAGATATTGGAACACTGCTATCATGTCCCCCCTCATCCTTCTCTTCATTAAACTAGACATACCCAATTCTAGCAACCGTTCCTTATATGTTTTAGCCTCCAGTCCCCTGATCATCTTTGTTCCTCTTCTCTGTACTCTTTCTAGAGTCTCAACATCTTTTTTACATCGTGGTGACCAAAACTGGATGCAGTATTCCAAGTGTGGCCTTACTAAGGCATTGTAAAGTAGTATTAATACTTCCCGTGATCTTGATTCTATCCCTCTTGTTAATGCAGCCTAGCACTGTGTTGGCTTTTTTGGCAGCTGCAGCACACTGCTGGCTCATATTTAAATGATTGTCCACTAGGACTCCGAGATCCATTTCACAGTTACTACTATTGAGCAAGGTACCCCCTATACTATACCTGTATGTTTGGTTTTTCTTGCCTAAATGTAGAACCTTACTTTTCTCCAGCGTGAAAGAATGGAGAATCCACCAATGGGTTATCTTGGACCTCCTGCCCACTTAGACCAAAACAATCAAAGCTGCCACGCCTCTCTGGTTGAGGGCACGCCCCCAGTTTCGTTTTGGTCTTCAGCCCAGACAGACGTGGTAGTTTTGGCTCCCAGCGATTTGAAAATCAGGTTTTATTTAAAACTATTTGAGAATCAGGCTTTATTTAAAACTATTTGAGAATAAGGCTTTATTTAAAACTATTCCATTGGTGGATTCTTCATTGTTTTTTCTCCTCTGGACAGCGCTGGGATCAGCGCTGTTCTAGAAGGGAAAAAAGGTTTTATTTGTTGTGAGTGCCTTTTCGTTGAATTTGTGTTCCCCCCCCACAGCTGATCGTCGCGGCTGCCGATCCCAATCGGTTTTTTCCTACTTCTCCTTGCTTGTTTAGCCTTCTAGGCTTCTCTGGGGGGTGTCCCCTGGGGGTGGGAGTGCATTCCCCTCCTCTCCGGACTGCTTAGAGCCTTGGAAATTTAGGCCGATCGGCTGCTTTATTACAAGCCAATTTGGTCAATTTGGGAGAGCTGTGGATGTAAGGGGGCTGCTCCCTATTCTCCAGCTGTCCCAGGGTGCCCAAATTTACCTGTGAGTTGCGGCCTCCGTTTTTGGACCGCGTGGAGCACAGACTGAATTAGTTTCGGTTTCACCTTCCCACCTCACCAGCTTTCAGGCCGGCCTTCTCCTGACTAAGAAGAGGCCGATCAGCCTACTTTCGTTTTCCCTTGGCCCAAACATAGAAGCATTTACTTGAGCTTGACTGAGCTTAGAAGCTAAGAAGGATTGTGCCTGGTTAGTACTTGGATGAGAGATTGCCTGAGAGTTCCAGGTCTTTAAACACAATCACAGCCATTGAGCATTGCCAGTCATAGCCTGCTGCCATAGTCTGCATCTAGTGAACGGTCAATACTGAGCTTGCCGTCACTAAGTGAGACACGTGTTGATCCCGTCACTAAGCGCGAAATTGGCCTCAAAGTAGGTCTCACGCTCAGTCTTATCATCGCTGGTGACCCGCGACAGCCGTCGCTAAGTGTGAGTCCGCGCTTGCCGGTGGGCCGGACCATCACTGATCCACGTGGAGGCAAGTCCCACTCAGGTGGGGAACAGCCGCATCTCTTGCAGACCGAGACGCTTCAGCACCCCACTGAAAACTCTCGCTTTACAATGGCAGATAACACCGAGCCACAGGCTTCCACCTCCAGTGGGCACGGAAAGCGTAAGTCCTCTAGTCAGGAGGCAGCCGCAAAAATCAAGGCCAAGACCAAGGCTGGCCCAAAGAAAGCAGCCTCCAAGGCGGCCGACAAACAGGCCAATCGTAGGCATCGTGCCCTGGAGAGACAGTTCTCACGTGCGCAATAACTGGCTGTAGGGGAGACGGTTAAGCCGTCCCCTACCACAATGGTGGCACTCCCTTGTGACCCTCAACCTGAGCCTCAGGCCCCATGGTCACCAGAGCGGGATTTAGAAGGGGCTCCTTCAACTGGTCCTTATCAGGAACTCCTTTCCCTCTTTGAAGAGGAACAGGGACTTCAGGACCCTAAGGCTCCAGAAGCCACATTTACATGGGCCTTGCCAGTCATAGCCTGCTGCCACAGTCTGCATCTAGTGAACGGTCAATACTGAGCTTGCCGTCACTAAGTGAGACACGTGTTGATCCCGTCACTAAGCGCGACATTGGCCTCAAAGTAGGTCTCACGCTCAGTCTCATTATCGCTGGTGACCCGCGACAGCCGTCGCTAAGTGTGAGTCTACGCTTGCCGGTGGGCCGGACCATCACTGATCCACGTGGAGGCAAGTCCCACTCAGGTGGGGAACAGCCGCATCTCTTGCAGACCGAGACGCTTCAGCACCCCACTGAAAACTCTCGCTTTACAATGGCAGATAACACTGAGCCACAGGCTACCACCTCCAGTGGACACGGAAAGCGTAAGTCCCCTAAATGTGCAACTGGTAGGATACACTCGGCTCAGCCTTCGGTACCTGAACAGGTGCCTGAACAGCTTCCTGGCCAAGACACGGATCCGCTGCTTTTAGAACCGGTGGTGTTACACAAACATATACCTTGCCCCCCCCATGTTTTTTAAAAAAATAATAATAATAATAATAAAAAAAAGAAAAAAAAGAAAACATCCATTAGGGGTCAATGGGAGGCCCCAGGTGCTCCCCCCTCTACTGGGGGAATAGACCGCAGGCTGCTTGACACGGAACCAGCTCTGAATGAGGCCCTGGAGGTGCCTGAGGTTGATGAATCCTTACTACCCTTATATTCTGATTCCAGGGTACCTGGAGATATGGTGGAGGCGTTGAAGCCCGAGGATAAAAAATCCGAGGCTTCTTTCCGCAGGACACACCAAGCTTCAGCTTGGTCTATAAGAGCTTCTACCCCGGCCTCATTCTTCGCCAGGGTCTCTCTTATGTGGCTCCGCCAATTGCAGGCTAGAATTCCCCCGGAAGAGGTAAGAGTCCACCAGGACTTGATAAAGCTCATGGCCGCATCACAGTACATGGCGGACGTGTCCTTGCAGGCGGCAAGATTTTCTGCCCGGGCCATCGCATCCAACGTCTCCGCACGCAGGCTTCTATGGCTTAGAAATTGGAAGGCTGAGACTAGACACAAATGGTGCGTAGCTTCCGCCCCTTACCGCGGTGCCCGCCTCTTTGGGGAGGTCCTGACCCCCTACTGAGTTGAAAACAAGGAGAAACGAAGGGTTCTCTACCACCTTTCCAGGAGACCTGGCCGTCGTTTCTCCCCGTACACCCGTCGGCAGCCCTTTCGGATGGGATCAGATTCGGCCTCAGCACAGGTCACCCGGCCATTTCCCGCAGGCTCGGACCGTTCTTTTGACCGGTCCAGGGACAGGGACAGATACAGACAGCAGGCTCAGGGTAAGAGACCCTTTCGAGGCAGAGGCGGCTGCCCCTTCCGTAGATCCAGGTGACTCGGGGAGGGAAGCTCCCATAGGCGGCAGACTAACTTACTTTCTCCACCAATGGGAGACCACCACCTCGGACTCTTGGGTGCTAAGCACCATCAGGGACGGGCTGTCTCTGGAGTCCGTGGCCAGGCCACCCTGGCGCCTTGTTTCCTGTCCCCTCCTCAGGAAGCCAGTCAGGAAGACCCTCCTGGGGGAGGCCATCCGGCATCTATTACACATACGAGCCATAGAACGGGTTCCAGTCGATCAGCTGAAACAGGGTTTTTACTCCATCCTATTCGTGGTTCCAAAAGCCTCAGGGGGACGGAGGGCGATACTAGACCTCAAGGGCCTGAGCTCTCACCTGTCGTACCGAAAGTTCAAGATGCAGACGCTTCGGTCCATCTTGGCAAGCGTACGACGGGGGGACTTTCTATTCATCCAAACCATCGGCAATATCTCCGGTTTTTGTTATTCCAACAATCATTACCAGTACAGGGCCCTCCCTTTCGGCCTATCCCCAGCTCCCAGGGTCTTCACCAAGATCCTGGCGGTACTTGCCGCACACCTACGACTAGTACCGGTGCGCGTCCAATGTTACCTGGACGACATTCTCATCCAGTCATCCTCTGCTCTGGCCGCCCAAGCGGAACTGGCCCTCACCATAAGGATCCTCCAGGGTCATGGTTTCTCAGTCAACTTTCACAAGAGTCAATTGACTCCCGCAACAGGCCTACTACACTTGGGCGCGATAATAGACACAGACCTTTGCCGGGTCTATCTATCTCGAGACAGACAAGACGACATTCGAGACATGGTTCTCAAGATCCGCAGGGAGCGTGTAGCAACACTGGCTGTCTTCTCCCAGTTACTGGGAAGATGATATCTTGCCTAGAGATAGTGCCTTGGGCCAGGCTACACTCCAGACACCTTCAATGGTTCTTGCTCCCATTCCAAAGACTGGGCACAAGCTCTTCCAACCAAAGGGTACGGGTCCCCCTTCAGACCCTAAGATCCCTTCTGTGGTGGGCCTCCCCAGAGGTGGCAAAAGGGTCACTATTCAAGGAGCCCAGCAGGCTGACATTGACCACAGACGCCAGTCTGTTTGGTTGGGGGGCCCATTTCCAATCTCAGTTGGCTCAGGGTCGTTGGTCCAGAGCAGATCTGGCACACAATATCAACTGGCTGGAACTGAGAGCCATTCATCTGGCCCTTCGCCACCTCTGCAACCAGGTGGCGGGGCAGCACGTGCTGGTCCTCACGGACAACGTGGCGGCAAAGGCCCATGTGAACCGTCAGGGCGGTACCCGATCCCGATCTCTCATGGCCGAGGCCATGTTACTGGGGTCTTGGGCAGAAAGCAATCTCCTCTCCCTGAAAGCCGAACACATCTCAGGGAAGGCAAACCGTCAGGCGGATTTTTTAAGCTGGGCATCAGTGGACCATTCGGAATGGAGCCTACATCCGGATCTCTTCAGGGAGATATCGGACAGATTCGGGTTGCTGGTCCTAGACTTATTCGCCTCTCCGGCGAACTCCCAACTTCAAAGGTTCTGTTCCAGGTTCCCCTCTCCGGGGGCGGAGAGGACGGACGCTATTCGCAGCCCTTGGCCAGGGGGACTACTGTATGCCTTCCCACCTCTCCCTCTGATCCCAGCAGTTATCAGGAAGGTATTGCAGGAACAGGCAGAGGTCATATTCATTGCCCCGCACTGGCCGAGACGACCGTGGTTTGCCGACCTCGTGAGCCTCTCCATGGTCCCTCCATGGAGGATTCCTCCAAATCGGATTCGCCTAGTGCAGGGGGCCATACAACAACCGAGCCTCAGTGGCTGCAGTTAGCCGCTTGGCACTTGAACGCAGGGCCTTGACCCAAGAATCTTATTCCTCGGGAGTGATTTCTATGATTCAGGCCTCCCGGAGACCGGCGACCAATCGCATTTATGACTCCACTTCGAGATATTTCTGCCGCTGGTGTGACAGCAATCACTTAGCTATCTCAGAGGTAACCATTCCACGGATATTAGACTATTTGTTGGAGGGTGTTGATAAAGGCTTGGCGCCCAACACTATTCGCCGACTGATCTCGGCTCCAGCCACGGTGTTTACCTGTGACACCTTAGAGCCACTGGCCCATCACCCCAAGGTACGATCCTTTCTAAAAGGGGTCACCAACAGTAGACTGCCGGTAGTACATAGATATCCCTCTTGGAATTTGCCCCGGGTCTTTCAGGCCCTTACTCAGGCGCCTTTTGACCCCCTTAGGTCCTGCACTTTTAGGTCCTTGTCTCTTAAGGTTGCTTTCTTGGTTGCAGTTACCTCGGCTAGGCGCATCTCGGAGCTTGCAGCTCTTTCTGTCAGAAAAAACCTGTGTGTCTTTCACACGGACAGAGTGGTCCTACGCCTGGACCCCTCATGCGTTCCTAAGGTGAACACCATTTTCCACAGGGCACAGGAGATCGTGTTACCGAACTTTTGTCCTAATCCGTCTCATACTTTGGAAAGGCAATGGCACACTCTCGATGTTCGCAGGGCGTTGCGCTGTTGCGTCAAGCGGACGGAGTCCTTTCGTAGATCTGAGGCCTTTTTTTGTTTCCTTCCACCCGGCCTCCAAGGGTAAGAAGGTATCTTCCTCTACCGTTGGCAGGTGGATTAGGGCCTGTATTTCCGAAGCGTATCAGACATCTTCTTTACCAGTTCCAGGTCACTTGACGGCCCATTCTACTCACAGTGCTGCTACCTCAGCAGCATGGGCCACACAGGCCAGCATTGAGGACATTTGCAGGGCGGCGACATGGTCCTCGCCTTCCCCTTTTGTGTGCCATTATCACCTTGATAAGTTTGCCTCGGCGGAGGCATCCTTTGGCCGCAGGGTACTGCAACAGGTGGTGCCGGCGGCAGGGACACTGGCCCAGTCTGCTCCCCTCCCATTGGGACAGTAGGGCTTTGGTAAGTCCCATTGGTGGATTCTCCATTCTTTCACGCTGGAGAAGGGGCGTTGTCTTACCTGAACGCCTTTTCTCAGCGTGATGAATGGAGAATCCATGCCCATCCCTTGGACGCAGTCAGGTCCAGTGTTTAGAGTCTGGGAGCCAACACGTCGTACAGTCATTGGCTTCGCCCTTTCGAAACTGGGGGCGTGCCCTCAACCAGAGAGGCGTGGCAGCTTTGATTGTTTTGGTCTAAGTGGGCAGGAGGTCCAAGATAACCCATTGGTGGATTCTCCATTCATCACGCTGAGAAAAGGCGTTCAGGTAAGACAACGCCCCATCCTAAGCCTGTCTTCTGGAGTGTTGGCTGTTCCTGCCAGCTTGGTGTTGTCTGCAAATTGGATGAGTTCCCCATCTATCCCCTCGTCCAAATCGTTGATGAAGATGTTGAAGAGCACTGGCCCCAGAACAGAGCCCTGGGGCACCCCACTACACACTTCCCTCCATGTAGATGCGGTTCCATTGAGGACCACACGCTGAGTACGGCCGGTCAGCCAGCTACGAATCCATCTGGTGGTGATGCTGTCTAACCCCATTTTTCTATCTTATCAAGTAGTAGGTTGTGATCTACTTTGTCAAATGCCTTACTGAAGTCCAAGTAAATTATATCCACAGCATTCCTCTGGTCCACTAATTTTGTCACTTGGTCAAAGAATGCAATAAGATTTGTCTGGCATGATCTGTTTTTGACAAACCCATGTTGGCTTTTAGTAATGACTTTGTTTGTCTGTAGGTGTTCGCTGATTCGTTGTTTGATTATCTTTTCCAGAATTTTCCCAGGTATTGAGTCAGGCTGATAGGTCTGTAATTTCCTGGATCCGTTTTTTCCCCTTTTTTGAAGATGGGAACTACATCAGCTCTTTTCCAGTCCTCCGGTAGTTCCCCAGTGTTCCAGAATCTTTGAAAAATATAGTTCAGTGGTTCTGAGATCACATCTGCCAGATGGGGTGTAATCCATCTGGTCCTGGTGATTTGAACTCGTCTAGGCTGGACAGGTGCTCACTTACCGTTTTCTTGCCTATCTTAACTTGTGTTTCTATTCTGTTTTTTATGGCATTATTTTTGATAGGTTGGACTGTTTTTTCCCTTTGTGTAAAGACAGATGCGAAAAACGAGTTAAATAGTTCTGCTTTCTCCCTGTTGCTTGTCACCTTCTTGCCACTGTCACCCACTAATGGACCAATCATTTCCTTCACTTTTTTCTTGTTTTTTATATGTTGAAAGAAGCTTTTTTTTATTTTTGACTTTGGTCGCAAGCCTTCGTTCATTTTGAGCCTTAGCTTTCCTCACTTCATCTTTGCAGGCTCGGGCTATTTGCTGATATTCTGACATAGTTATGTGCCCCTCTTTCCACTTTCTATACTTGTCCTTTTTATCTTTCAGTTTATCAGAGAGGTCTTTATGCAGCCATGCTGGTTTCTTTTGAGAGCTGCTATTTTTCTTCTTTGTTGGTATTGTGCTAGACTGAATCACATTTCAGGATTTTAAACTATTTAACTGGAAGAGTGTATGACAACTCGCCACGGCCAATTCGCCATGGACAACTCGCCACAGCCAACTCACTGCAGCTAACTCACCGCGGAACAACTCTCCATGGCCAACCTGCCATGGGACAACCCGCCATGGGACAAGAGTTACACTAATATTGAAGAAAGAGTAGAATAGAATAATTTAAAAAAGGATGCCAAAGGGGGAACAAAATGAAATGTGAATGATAAAAATTAAAATATTTTTAAAATTATTTTAAATAATTAAATTGAATTGTTGAATCATTTCACAGTGAGTTGTCCTGTGGTGAGCTGGCCATGTTGAGTTGTCCCGCAGTGAGTTGGCCATAGTGAATTGGTAGCGGCGAATTGGCCACAGCAATGGCGGCTTGATCATGGCGAGTTGGCCATGTCAAGTTGTCCCGCGGCGAGTTGGCTACGGCAAATTCTCCCATTCCATGACTGGAATTACATCCCCTTCCTCCTCCCATTTGGAATCTGGATAATTTTTTCTCCAGCATGACGAATGGAGAATCCACAGATGGGTTGATCTTGCCTTTCTGCCCTAGAGACTAAGTCAATCAACCTTTGCCACACCTCTCTTCCTCCGGCTAGGAATCCCCAGTCACAACTTAGTCTTAGCCCAAGAGAGATGTGGTGAAGATTGGCTCTTGTTTCTAGCAGAAAGACAAAACTGTGGATTTTCCCAGGTTGTACCCTTCCCTTCCCTTCTCTGCGCTGATATCAGCGCTGCTTTTCAAACCGCTGAATGTCAGAGTGGTTTTGTATGCTTCGGCTGAAGCCTCCAGCTATTTATAGCTTCCAGGCAGGGCAGAAGTGTAGCGGTCGCCATTTTGAGTGCCACTTTTACTGTTCCTGAGTGGGGCGGACCCTCTCTTCCAGCGAGGGCCGTTTAGACTCAAATAGAGTCAATTTTGGCCAGAATTCAGTCCGCAGTCTTATTAGTCAGCCATAGAAGCAGCTGCCGCATTTATTAATTCGGTCATAACGATGGAGCAGGAGGTCGCTTACTAGCGGCCGCCATCTTGAAAGCCTTACAAACACTCTCAGGCCGTTCAGAAGGCCAGGAGCGGCATTTCGAGGGTGCTGCTTCTCCAATTCCAGGCTCCTTGGCTGCTCGCCGCATACCATGGCTATTGCAATTAGAGGCAACAACAACTGCCTCCTTCACGGTGTCTAGACGCAATTTCCAAAGACTTTATGGCTGAGTGCCCGCTTTAACTGCCACCATTTTTAGCGCCTTCCACCACAATTTTGCTGCTTATAAGTATGCTGGCTACCCCATTAAGTTGGTCTTGCCGCCACTAACAGGATCATAAGTGTGCTGGCTACCCGATTAAGTTGGTCTTGCCGCCACTAACAGGATCATAAGTGTGCTGGCTATCCCATTAAGTTGGACTTGCCGCCACTAACAGGATCATAAGTGCGCTGGCTACCCCATTAAGTTGGTTTTGCCGCCACTACTAGGATTGTGAGTTTGCTGGCTATCCCATTAAGTTGGTCTTGCCGCCACTAACAGGATCATAAGTGTGCTGGCTATCCCATTAAGTTGGACTTGCCGCCACTAACAGGATCATAAGTGCGCTGGCTACCCCATTAAGTTGGTTTTGCCGCCACTACTAGGATTGTGAGTTTGCTGGCTATCCCATTAAGTTGGTTGCATCGCCATCACTTCTAGCCACCACTTGGCTCCTTGCTACTGGGATCACCTCTCTGCTGCAAACACATTGAGATTGATTTTGCAATGGCAGATAAAACCACAGAAGCTCAAATATCTCAAGGTGCCTCCAGCAGTTCCTCCAGGCACAAGAAATCCAGATCAGCCAAGCAGGAGGCTGCTGGGAAACTCAGATCCAAAGCTATCTCTGGCAAAAGGTCTTCCAAAGCTGCTGAGAAAGAAGCAAGCAGGAGGCACCAGGCATTGGAAAAACAATTCTCCAAAGCTGCAAGGCAAAAGAATAATGCAAAGGTTGGTCAGATTACTTCTGTTCCCATGGAAGCATCGGTTTTTGGCCCTCAACAAGCTCCTTCAACCCCTGCTGCTCCAAGTGCCTGGTCTCCAGAAGGGGAAACAGGTCAGTTCATTTTTCCCATGGCAGAACAGGTGGAGATGGTTCCCCATTCCAGTGAGGGGCTTGGCCTTCATATCCCTGCTCCTCCGGGTACAGCTAGACCTCTGGGCCCAGAGGCCACATTCACTCCTACAATGGCAGGGCTTCGCCCTCCAGAGGATCAGGAAACTGAACTATCAGAACGAATGCAGCTTCTGATTTCTCAGGCTATTGCCCAAGGTGTAGCTTCGACCCTACACCAGAGAGCTCGACCTGAGTCGATAGCATCAGGGATCCCATCTCACAGCAATGTATCGTATCTCTCCCAGATGGAAGCAGCCGCATACCAAGGGCCAGTTTCCCCCTCCAATTCCTCCAGGAGTAGGAGGTCGTTCATAGGGGACGACGAACAGAGAGAGCAGGGGATGTCAGAAGATAAGGACTTATCTTCTGATCCCCCTCCTTTCATAGGCCTGTTTAATCCGGCCCTCTTTAAATCCTTACTTCACAAGGCCAGGAGCACTGCTCAACTTGGTCCTGAAGGGGTCCCTCAGGCTGAACCTTCCACCAGCCAGGGACCTACCAGTAAGGTCTTTTCAGAACCAACGTTTACCCAACATTTGTGAGGCATTATAAGTTAGATAAGTTCGCCTCAGCAGATGCTTCATTTGGCAGGAGAGTTCTCCAAAGGGTAATAACAGATAGTGGGACACAGGCTTCTTCCCGCCCATAGGGACAGTGAGGCTTTGGTATGTCCCATCTGTGGATTCTCCATTCGTCATGCTGGAGAAGGGGCGTTGTCTTACCTGAACGCCTTTTCTCAGCATGACAATGGAGAATCCACTCCCCTCCCTTGGGTCCATCCGGTCCTGTGTCAGGGGAATTTGAGCCACCACCACCTTGAAAAATCATCAACTGCTGCGCCTTCGTCGTGACTGGGGATTCCTAGCCGGAGGAAGAGAGGCGTGGCAAAGGTTGATTGACTTAGTCTCTAGGGAAGAAAGGCAAGATCAACCCATCTCTGGATTCTCCATCGTCATGCTGAGAAAAGGCATTCAGGTAAGACAACGCCCCTTCTCCTCATACCTGGAATAAAAACTGGTGGTGGTTGAAGCAATAATGTTCTTTCTTCTCCCCCCATTACAGTCTGAGAGAGAAAGATCCTCCTCAGATGGGCCAGGCAATTCTTTCAACTCGGGACTGCTTTCCCAAGAGTTAGGGATGGATGGCTGCAGGAGGTGACTCTCATAATGCTAGAATTAGGCAGAGAAGGGAGAAGAGTTCAATTTAAGGACTTGCAAACATTTTCTCCCTTTGCGCAGCTATACCACACACATTTGGTATACAGCCCAACAAATACAAAAAAAGCTACATTGTAAGAATTTGCTGTTTATGAACCATGGATTCTACAATTACTTCATGTTTAAGTTGAAGTCACTCAACTATCAGAGATGTCTTCTGATTCATCATATTTGAAGGAGGAGCAGGAGGGTGACACCTTAAAACTCAGAGATAGTAGATGGTATAATAAAATTAACAGTTCTTTTTAAATATTCTCTGAGATATGGAAAAGGTTTGTTGTTGTTTGTTGTTGTTTGTTTATTTAGATGCATAGGCCATCAGGTCCAAAGAGTAGGTGGCATAAAAGTTTGAAACAGCATAAATATGATATAAAATTACATACATGCAAGCAACATATGAAAAAATATAATTTAATATCAGCCATTTATCTTCCACAAGGCCAGGATCACAAATATCCCTGTCTATTGAAACACACACACACCCTCTCACACTCTCTTTCTCTCTGCTTTTTTTGCTAACCTTTAGAGTTTTAAACCAAATACCTTATATTTGGGTTATGGAATGGATTTGAATAGAAAGAAAAAAAGGAATTTCCAGGACATCAAGGCCTTTTCAGACCTCCTCATTATCTTCATTCCCTCAGCTTCAGGGACCCAAGGCTATTTTCTGTTTGAAATGAATAGAGAATAGCTATTGTAGTTACTTTTTCTGCAGGTAGAAGTATTTGACTGATCTTGTCTGGGCCAACAAGCTTTGCAGGCTGAAAATTAGATCTTGGATCTTAGTACTTAGGCTATAAGTGCCAGACTAGGAAATGGGAGGAAAAAAACCCAAAAGATGACAATGATAAATCACTTTTATATTAGAGCCAAGTAAATTGCATGGACATGTCCAAGAAGCCAACTCCAAGACTTTGTTTTAAAGATGGCAGTTTTTTTTCTTCTTATGTCTGGGATTAGTGAAAACTGTGTGGTGGAGCTGTCTGCTAAAAATAACACTTCCTTTGACTGATTCACTCTTTTTTTCAAAGAAAGCACTTCAACGGTTATTTACATGTTCTGAATAAGCTACGTGTAGCATAATTTAGGCCAGTGATTTTCAAACTGAGAAACTTTACAATGTGTGGACTTTACTGCCAGAATTCTCCAACCAACATATTACAATTATGAAATTAGAGTGGGTGGTGCCTTACCAGTGACAACAAACAAAAGAACTTTTCTCAAAGTAATTACTAATGAATTGGGGGCAATAGCCTCTTGCGTTTGCTAATTAGACCAGACAAAACTCTGTAAAATAAAGAAGGAGGCATGTGGATAGTAGAAGACTTCAAGGTGTGAATATTGTTATTTTGTTCCTTGTCAGCCCACCCATCCCTTGCTTTTCCAGCTTGATTTTCAATTTTATTGTTATTGGCTTTACAACACACTGTCTAAATGTGTTCAAATACAGTTTAAGGTGCTAAATAAAGGGCTACTTACATGCTTCTGATCCATTTGAAAAATATTAAGTGTGAAAGTTAGTGCTGATGGTCTCTTTAGTATGTTTTCAGCTATGTTTTAATCTTATCTATTGTGTATAATTCCCTAACATTATTTGGTGCTGATTATATATAAGGTTAATGAGTATTCTGAAAACAAAAGTAAAGAAAAGTACCTTTTAAAATCAGCAATGGAACTGAACACTATACTAAAAGAATTCAAAATGGTTTCTATTCATGCTTGGAAAACTACTTTCAAACAGATTCAAACATTGGACATGGCAACCTGGTAACAAAAAAGGTTGCATTCTTTAAATTTTAAGAAAAAGGAACCATAATGTTTCCATGCTGACGTGAACCACACTATTAACATTTTATATCATTGTCTTAAATCTGTCTGACTTGTCTTGTCTTCAATTAGAATCTGTTCCTTATGAAATAATAGTTTTCTCTGGTGTCATCACTAGTGCCACAGGGAGTCTTTTGTCATGTTTGATCCTGATATAATTCAGGCACCTAGTTGTTTTAAAAATAATGTTAACCACATGTATCCTGAAAAATTTGTGTCCTTATTATGTAGTGACTGACTTAGTTTTAAAAGAATAGACAAATTCACTGTCAACAATTTTTAAGTGGAAGCTGCTCTTATGCCCTTGGATCAGATGCAGCTTATCAATTGCCATCAAACAGGATAACTGTTGCTGTTAGGCTCCTGTTTGAATTTCTCATAGACAAAAACTTAGCAAGAGATGCAACGTTAGATAGGTGTCTGGTCTCTTCCAGCAGATCAAATCTTATTTTCTTCATGATCTGTTTGCTTGAGATCTTGGTAAACTGGATTACATATGCTTTTGTCATTTTAGTGTAGCAAGAAGTTTACTTTATAATCTTGGCTCCTGAGAGGCTCAGGAAATCCTTTCTAATGTCTCCATGGTATTAAAAAAATAGTATATTTTTTTAAAAATATCATAGAGACATCAGAAAGTGAAGCTGTTAGCAACATGGTATTAGACTACAAGTTATTCTTAATAGTTTTCCCAAATTACAAGTTTTGTTATTTTGAATTCCAAAACATACTTCCCAGTGTTCCTGATACCTTATTTATATGGCATCTAAAATATGCCTCAACTTCCTATTTTCTTCTCTTTCTATACAGGTTAATTTAAGGTTTCCTCCACTTGCCCTAATATAATTCCCAGGCCTTTTATCTTTGCTCATGTAGCTGGCCAAAATAGATTCATGGACATGGCCATTTGGGTATAAAATTAGAATATAATATTAATATGTTCTTTTCACTGGATTTTGATTTTAATTCTTTCTATATGAAAGAATAATATTATAAAAAATTGAAATAACTACTTAATTCATGGAGCTTTTCAAATTCAGGTCTGTGGAAAGATTTAATTTCTGTTACTGAAACTTTGTTAAGCTAAGCAGGTCCTATTTTTTCTTTATTTTTGTCCTGCTTGTATTTTGCTCCCTTAATGTGGATTATATTCTAATTCATTATTAATTACAGGTAGTCCTCAAGTTACAAATGTAATGGAGCCTGCCCATTCCATTCGTAACTCGAGGATTCATAGGAGTAAATGGCATACCTTGAATGCCATCACTCCCTGCTTTCGCCACGCATTCGCTAATCAAATGCATGGGTCATTAAGTGCACAGGAGGTATCTCAGGGTGGGGAAGGCCATGGGGGGCCTAGTGATGGAATAGGCCCCCAAGTCCTCCCCGACCCACTAAGATACCACATGCTTCTACTTCCCTTTCTGCCGTGCCGGACTCACTTACCTTGCAAACATCTGTCTCCTCTGTGGAGGAGCAGAGAGAGGAGACAGATCTTTGCAAGGTAAGTGAGTCTGGCGCAGCAGGAAGGAAGGTGGAAGCACTTGTGGGGAGCGGAGGGGAATAGGGTGAATGTTGCAGAGCCTCTGCGGTCGTTCATAAAGGCGAACAACTGCCATGGTGCTGTAACATTCGTATTTCTGGGATTTGTTCATAAACACTAGGGGGCACTTATTGCATAACTTCAAACGTTACGAATACTAAGTGAACATTCGTAACTCGGGGATTACCTGTACAACATACTTAATAGGTTTTTATGAACTAGAATCAAGAGAAAAATGCAATGAGTATGTAAGAAACAAGATTTTTTATTCTTCAGATGCATCCCTGGATAGGAAAATAAAAAAGTATTAAGTTATAGCTTATTTGTGTTTCTTAAAATCTAAAACATGGAGTGACCACAAGATGTCAGTGCAACAGATCCTATCTTAAGCTGATTGTCTTTTTTTCCCTGATTCTATTTTGAACAGAACATATTCTGTAACCTACAATTGTGCAGTAACTATATATTAAAGATTTAGATACATTGATTCGTGACAAGTATCTAAACTATTATTAGAAGGTAGTATAAAATATAGTCACTTAAATTAAATAATTATTAATTCAAAAAGTATTGGTATTTCTTTGTTTCAAACATTTGACTTCGGTTGGAAAAGATGTTTTAAAGAATGCTTCTTTTGATCTGTTGTTTTTTTATGAATAATGAAGAACATATTTTGGAGCGAATATTTCATTTGCTGCAGAATAATACCCTATATTTTATCATCTTCCTTTTGGTGCTAGCCAATAGTTTTATAAATATAGCCATCTACAATGCTCTGTATGCCATGTAACATTTAAAATGTTTAGCTACATGTGTAGAAGACCTAAGTCTTATCCTAAACTAAAAGTGTTGACTTTGTATTTGAATCAGATATCATCTTTCCTTGATTTCAACTTTCACCAGACTCAAATCAATTTTAAAAAATCAAGTAGGACATAAACAGTTACAAGAAATATAAAGACCTACTTCAGAGTTTAAAATGTTAGTTATGAGACAATTTTTAATTATGGAGATCATATATTATAAAGAGCTTTTGCAACATTAGGATTAAAAAAAGCTATTGTACTAAATGTGTGGAATAAAAAAATTAAGCCAAAATATATTCAGACTAATGAAATATATGTAATCACTTTCTAAATAAGGGGATAAAAATATCACCCATTTGCTGGGTAGCTAATATACAGTTACTTTATTTTAAAGGACGGTGTGGGGTTTTATTCCCGTTACAATCCTTTGTAAAATATTATTTTTTTCTACCCATTTATTTAACATGTATCATATCTCTTTTTCTATATAAAAAAAAGCAAAGTAACAAAGTAAAGTAGTATCTGTCATTTTTAAAGAGTTCTGCTTGGTTTAGATAGTGAAATACTTTCTGTAACTAAATTAAGATCCTGTTTTATGGATTGCTTGCAGTCCTGCTTTGCAATATACTATGGCATAACATTGCTTACTATAAAGCTAATAAGATAAAAATATATTTGAGAATGTATCACATATATTGCAATAGGCTCATTCTTGTTGTTTTTCCAAAGGATGAAGAAGAAGAAATAAAGCTGGAGATCAACATGCTGAAAAAATATTCCCATCATAGAAATATTGCAACGTACTATGGTGCTTTTATTAAAAAAAGTCCCCCAGGACATGATGACCAATTGTGGGTAAGGACATCTTTCATGAGTGTGTACATAACTCTTTCTCGTATATCTTGAGAGCCATCAGGTTAAATAAACAGGATTAGAATGCAACAAAGTCTTTATGATAGATAGATAGATAGATAGATAGATAGATAGATAGATAGATAGATAGATAGATAGATAGATAGATAGATAGATAGATAGATAGATAGATAGATAGATAGATAGATAGATAGATAGATAGATGATAGATAGATAGATAGATAGATAGATAGATAGATTTAGATAGATAGATAGATAGATAGATAGATAGATAGATAACCTTTATTGTCATTTTTATATTGTGGGCACAATGGCACACATAAAAAAATGAAATTTAGTTGCCCGCTCTCAAAGTGAAACATATACATGACACACACCTAAACATACTATGTACAACATATATATAGACCCACATCACTACATATACATAGCAAATAAATATTAAATGCTGTCCATCTTGAATATATAATGGAAGGAGGAAGTTTGAGAGTTCGCAAGGTTAATGCTGTATGGAATGAAACTATGGCTGAATCTGGATGTTCTGCTACGGATACCACGAAGCCTCCTCCCAGAAGGTAACAAGGAAAACAGGTCGTGAAGAGGATGTGTCCCAGATTTATGGACCCTGCTCAAGCAACGCTTCTGTGCTATGTCCTGGATGGGAGGGAGGGAACTGCCAATGATCTTTTCGGCCATCCTCACCACTCTCTGCAGCGCCTTCCTGTCTGAAGCAGTGATGCTTCCAAACCAGACTGTGATGCTGTATGACAGGATGCTCTCGATCGTCCACCTGTAGAAAGTGTTAAGGATAGGAGAAGGAAGATGTGCTTTTCTCATGCAACACAGAAAATGTAGGCGCTGCTGTGCCTGCTTCACCAGTGTCTCGCTGTTGAGTGACCAAGCCAGCCTACTCGTTAGCTGCACACCCAGGAATTTGATGCTGGTAACCGCACAGAGAAGTGTGGCTGTGCCTGCCTTTTCTGAAATCAAGAATGATCTCTTTGGTTTTTCCTGTATTTAAAACTAGGCTGTTTTCCTTACATCAGTTCACCAACCCCTCAACCTCCTTGCGGTAAGCTTCCACCTTGTCATCCTGAATAAGGCCCACTACTGTTGTATCATCTGCGAACTTCACAATATGGTTGGTGGCAAACCTAGCACAGCAGTCATGGGTCAACAGGGTGAACAGCAGCGGACTTAAGACGCAGCCCTGAGGAGAACCTGTGCTCAAGAAAATGGTATTAGAGGTATTTGTTCCAACTCGCACATATTGGGGCCTGTTGGTAAGAAAATCCAGAATCCAGTTGCACAAAGGAGTGTTTAAGCCTAAAAGGCCCAGTTTGTCTACTAGATGCTAGGGAATGATTGTGTTAAACGCCAAACTGAAGTCGACAAACAGCAAACGCACATGAGTATTTCTTTCCTCTAAGTGCTTCAAGCTCAGATGGAGAACGGAAGAAATAGCATCCTCCGTAGAGCGATTTGGTCGGTAGGCAAACTGAAGCGGGTCAAATGCTGGCGGGAGGCTAGATACAATAGTGTCAGTCAATTTATCAGTTTGCCATACAGCATTAACCTTGTGAACTCTCAAACTTCCTCCTTCCATTATATATTCAAGATGGACAGTATTTAATGTTTATTTGTTATGTATATGTAGGGGTGCGGGTCTGTACATATGTTGTATATAGTATGTTTAGGTGTGTATCATGTATGTGTTTCACTTTGAGAGCAGGAAACTAAATTTCATTTTTGATGTGTGCCGTTGTGCCCACAGTAAAAAAATGACAATAAAGCTTATCTCATCTCATCTTTTTTTCCCCCCAAGTTTTTTATTAATTTTCCAATATTACATTTACATATTTGAAAAGTAGCGTGGCGGCTGGGCACAGTAATTCCATTACATTTGAATATCATCAGTACAAATCTCAAAGTATTACAACAACTAATTCCCTCTCTTTCCCCCATAATATCTACTGTCTCATATTCAGACCAATACAGTTCTTATTCTATCAATCAAACAAAAAATACCTTTCTAGTATTCATCAATAATCTTCAGTCTATACATGTCTTAATTGATTTGACATTCCATCTTTTAGACAATAACCTAGTAAGTTTTTCTTAATTTTAATTTCCCATTGATATTTAAATTTAACGTTTAATCTTTATCATTTCCAAATTTTAAATGACCCCAATTTCTAAGTCTCCTATCTCATATTTGGGGCTAATAATTTTTTTTCTTTTCTTCCTTCCTTCCTTCCTTTCCAAAAAAAAAGAAAAAAGGGGGAAAAAAACATCAGCATTTGTACCACAAACCAATATACAAATTTAATTATTAGTATTTATACTTCTAAGTTTTACTTAACCTTTGTCTCAACTCATAACAATATCATAAATTCAAATCTTAATTATTTTTAAACATTCAAACTTTTAGCCAATCAGTGACCTGATAGTTAATTTTCCCTTAATATTTTAATTTAACGTTTAATAATTTTTTTCCAAGTTTTTGATTAAGCACAATTCCTCATACAATCTAATATTTAAAATACACACCTTATATATAAATTCTACCATCTATCTTAACAAACTAATAAAACAATATAATAATCTTATTTCAATATTTATATTTCTAGATTTTATATAACCAAAATTTTCTTTATCTCAAATCGTACACTATCTCAGTGATGGCGAACCTTTTAGAGACTGAGTGCCCAAACTGCAACCCAAAATCCACTTATTTATCGCCGGGTGCCGGGTGTGCGTGGCCCACTGAGTGGTCGTGTCTGTGGTGGTCATGGCAGACTGGGTGGGTGTGGCCAAGGTGGGCGTGGTCACCTTGATGTTGCTTGTGGGGAGGGACGCCTGTGGGGACCAGGCAGGGTTGGGGGAGATCCATGGGGTCTCTGGCGGATGGGGCGGTGGGCAGGAGGCTCGTCCTGTGGGGTGAGGCGAGGCAGGGCAGGGGGCAAGGCGAGGCAGGGGATGGGGCGGCTGCTGCCTGACACCATCGGCCCTCGCACACAGAGGCCAGCGAGCGCATGGGGGCCTACGGTGTCCATCAGCAACCACAGCCTGCCGGCCCCTTGACCGACACATTCTGGGGCTCCGCAGCCCGCCACCAGCAGTTCAGAGAAGCCGCTGGACAGCCGGCCGACAGCTGAGGAGGTGATGCAATGGGTTGTGCCCGGGAAAAGGAGAGCATGCGAGGCCAGGAGGAACGGGACATGGGGAGGGAAACCTCCCGTGCCGGGATGCATCCGGCCACGGACCTTGGCCAGTTAGCGGGCGGCTGGTTGAAGAGGGACAGTTGCCATCTCCGGGGCATGGCGCATGTGCCCACAGAGAGGGCTCTGAGTGCCGCCTCTGGCACACGTGCCATAGGTTTGCCACCACTGATCTAAGTCTTCTGTCATAGCATTTGGTTGTTTCACTTTCTCTATAGAATTCTGTATAGATGATTCTTTGGTTGAAGTTATAATTCAAGTTTGCATATCCAGACTTATACGGAGAGTTTGGATAATCGCTTTTAGCATAGAAAGAATTTGTTCCTGTTCTTCCTCTGTAGGAGAAATCCATTCCTGTTCTTCTTCCATTGTAGTATATTAAACTAAAAAAACCCTTACAGTCAGAAAATCCACCAAGTGAGGAGTTGAGCTAAGTTTCTTGCAGCTGGTGCTTCAAGGTTGCTTTATATCTTATCTATTTTCAAAGCTGTCAACAAGTCTCTCTTAAAGAATAGCAGGTTACAGTCTCAAATTTAGCCACCAGATGTCATCTCAGAGTTAGTTGGATCTTTTCAGGTTCCCCCCCCCCTCTATTTTAAGGGGGGGAAAACCCAAATCTTCCATAATAGTTAGAGTAAAAATCAGAAAAAAAAAATAGAGAGTAGAAAGTTACAAATCTTATAATCCACCAATTTTAGGAAATAAAATTCCAATTAGGATCCCAGTATTTTCCCAACGTTTTAAACTTCCGAGTGGTTGATTGCCACTGTTTCTGGAGGGAGGGCTAAAATCCCCTTCCCTCACCACAGGGGAGAAAGTACTTTAGCAGCTTATGCAGGTAACTAAGTAATTAGGATGTAAGAGAGGTAGATCTCACCCAGTCTCTTCCACACTGCTTTAGAGTTGCTAGATGGTAAATGCGACTTCGACTGTTAGCAGCCTAGGGACGAGCCATATTTCTATGGCCGGTCCTTTCGTCCGCCAGTTTGGAGGGATCGCCAGCTGTAATGGGAGAGTTGCTGCTCTTCCGCGATCCAGCGAAAGTCCCTCCTTGCTGGTCGCCTCTTTCGGGCGACTCGGCCCTTTTCAGGGTCCCCCAGCGATGCGAAATTGAACGAGGGAGAGAGAGCAAATCTCCCAGCCGTCCATGGCGGCCGCGTGACAAACCGGAAGCCCTTCTTATCTCATCTCATCCCATCTCATCTCATCTTACCTATCTTAATATTTTAACTGAGTTAAAAAATAAATTGTACATTTGTGTGGCACATTCTTATACATTTTTTGTGACATGATTTATTAACAGCAAATATTTATTTATACCTGTGTTCTCTAGCAGACCAGCAATATGACAGGAACTGTTATCTTTCTATTCTTAATAGAAACACTCTGTTAAGTTAGGGTTAATTCTTTCAGCACAAAAGTTTTAATAAAATTAGTATTATTACAAAATAAAGAACAAAATGCTTTCCAGAGCCAGGTTTGTTACATCTATTTAGACAGTCCAATTCTTTACTTAAAATAAGGAGCTATTTATTTACTTCTATTTACTTTGTGCAACAAAAGTAATCATTGCTCAGTGTCGGACATTTTTTTAAAACTTAAAAAAAAAAGGATTTCTCAGCTGCTTTGTGAGAAACTACGCTCTATGATGTCATGCTGGCCACGTGACTGCAGAAATGACTTCGAATAGTGCTGGCTCTATAGGTTTAAATGGAGACGAGCACCGCCCCCTATAGTGAACTATGTTTAGCAGAGTAAAATTTGCAAACACTCCTTTCCTTTGTGAGAAAAAAGAATATTGATAGAATTTCCAAAGGCAAGATTCACAATTTTATCGTCTTTTGTAATAGTATATTATTTGTTCATAACAATGTGAAATCTCAGCTGACAGTTCTTTTGTGGGTGTTGGCCTTAATATGCATTGAGTTCTTCCCCCAAACGTAAGAATGTATCATGTGTTGGCATAATATATGTGTGGATCCAAACAGCATGGCCTTTTATAATTGACAGATAGAAATAATGTGAATGCATAGATAATCTAATTGGAATCAAAGATTTTTTTGGTGTAGCGCTTAATGTGCTGATAGCTACTAAGACCACTACAACTTGTTTATATCATAGTTTTTGACTACTTTTTCAACTATATGTTCCCACCAATTTTTCATTACTAGAACAGATGCAGTACCAAATGTGGTGTAAATTGTTTCAATCAAAGGTCTTCGTATATAAGCACCTTAGTTTTTTAGTAGTATCATACTTTATGTACTGCATGATTATCTGTATCATGCAGTACACAAGCAAGGTTTGCACATAATGATAAATGAGCAGTCTTGACACATTATTAACCTTGAAAAGTGTACCTCAGTAGTATTGTTTGGTATCACTATAAGTAGGAACAGTTACCAGAAAAGGATAAGAAAAATTAGTTAATATTGGGGGAGTACTAAAGAGGATGATGTTATGGAAGGTTCTTATGACTGGTTTGTCAAGGTAATTATAATTTAGTAGCTGTCCGGCAGAGATGATATACAGAGAGTGAGTCAGCAAAGTATTTTGAGGTTAGTATCCCTTTAAGACAGGGGTGTCAAACTGCCGGCCCACGGGCCGGATGCGTCATGCCAAAACCGCACCCACCCCATTGCCAGCAATGGAAAAAAAAATCACGATACGTCGCGGCACATCACGTGACGTTGCGAGTTTGACACCCCTGCTTTAAGAGACTGTCTGAGGGAAATGACAGTTGGAATCTTTAGCTCTCTTGAACCGTTTGTACATAACTGACTGCCTTGTATTCTGTATGCTCCCTGAATGTTGTTGTTTCATGTTGTATATTAAACCACAGTTCTTTTGATAAACCACTGTCAGATGTTTGTGATCCTGTGTTGCCACAAGAAGAAAACAAGAAAAAAGCTGCGATAATTTCTATTTTTAAACAAACAGGTTATGGGCCCTGAATAAAGAAAAAGCCAAGAGTGAAGGAAAGCCAAGAGAAAACAAGTGAGAACCTGACCAGAGTCAGAGGAACTGGGCATTGTGATTTTGAGTGTGGTTTGTAGTTATACAAGGTATCAGTCAAAAAATGGCCTCTGTCAGTGTTATGGGAGGAGGCTTTGTGGTATCCTGGCTGAATGAAACAAACTATCTCTCCTGGAGTTTAAAAATGGGAATGTATCTACGAAGAGAGGAGCTGTGGATAATAGTTACTAATCCTCCAACAGAATTGGATGAAGGGGACCAAAGAAAAAGTGAGAAAGCGTTAGCTAACATTATCCTGAGTTTGGAGGATAACCAACTGATACATGTAAGAGGTCTCCAATCTGCAAAAGAATGCTGGGAGGCTTTGCGCAGTGTGTATGTAAGAGAGACTGCGGGCAGCAAAGTAATGTTGACAAGGAGACTGTATAAAGCACAACTTAAACAGGGAGAGAGCATGTCTAAGCATTTGCAGGACATGAGAAAAACATTCCTAGAATTGGAGGAAAGAGGAATGACCTTTACTGTGGCACACAAAGTATACGTGATGCTCAGTTCATTGGACAATTCATGGGACATTCTAGTAACAAGTTTAGAATCCATGAATAAACAGGATTTAACCATGAGATATTTAACTGGCTGGTTACTGGAGGAAGAACAGAAATGGTTGGATAGGCACCGAGGAAAGGGAGGAGAAAATGCTCAAACCAGACCTATGACAGCAACATCAGAGAAAGAAAAAAAAGGAGCTGAGACCGTTTGCATTGTAAAACATTGCTACGCGTGTGGTTCTACAGAACATCTCCAAAGACACTGTCCAGAGAGGAAACACAGAGGTACAGCAAGACAAGGATATAGAACTATGCAACCAACCAAAGATGGGACGTTATTTACCCTGGCAGCAACGAATAAAAACACGCTCAACAAGTGACTACTAGACAGTGGAGCAAGCCAGCAAGTTTCAGCAAACCCACATGCATTTATTGGTTTAAGACCAACTAACCAGGATTTTGTCAGCCTGGCTAATGGTCAACGGTCAACAGTTAAAGGGGAAGGAAATGTCTATGTACCTGAACTAGGGGTAACATTGAAAAAAGTGTTATATGTGCCAGACATAGACCATAATTTACTAAGTGTTGCATGTCTAGATAACAAGGGATATATATGAAGTAATGTTTGCTAGTGGGCAATATACTATCAAGAAAGATGGGAGGATTTGTGCACGGGGCATTGGACAGAATGGTTTATACATATTAGGAGAACAGAAGGATGTTTGTGCATGTACTCTGACAAACACACCCACACATGATAACTGTGTGCATCTAATGCATAGGAGATTAGGTCATGCCAGCTTTAGAGTCCTACAGAAAATGTCAGAAATAGCAGAAGGACTGAAAGTGAAGAACTGTGATGTGTACCTAGATTGTGCCGTGTGTAAGGAGTCAAAATCTAGGGTTTATCCTGTAAGCAAGAAAAGCTTAAGAAAGATAAACAAAGTTTTACAGTTAGTACACTCTGACTTAATAGATCCTATGGCACCATCTATTGGAGGAGCAAGATATGCTCTGGTAATTGTAGATGATTACACCAGATATGGATTTTGTTATTTACTCAAACACAAAACAGAGGTATTGCAACAATTTAAACAATGGATGACATTTGTGGAACGCAGATATGGCAGTAAAGTATGCCAACTGCAGGGGAGCAGAATTTACGTCCGACAATTTTCAACGTTGGCTTAGAAGTCTAGGTATTAGACACAGATGAACAAACCCATATACACCAGCTGAAAACGGAGTAGCTGAAAGGAGGAATGGTGTATTACAGACAATGAAGGACTCACTACTTGCAGATGCAGGCATGAGTAGAGGGTACCGGGGAGAAGCCATAAAAACGTCTAACTATTTAATAAATAGATTATGGAGTTCTATTCCATATTTTTTGTTATACAGTAAGAAACCCTTATTGGTTCATCTAAGAATTTCTGGTAGTTATGTCTGGGTCCATAATCCTAAGAGCACTAGAAGGAAGGAACAGAAAAAGACCAGAAAACTGAGGTTTATAGGATATGAGCCAGGATACAAAGTATATAGGTTTACTGATGGAACTCAGAAAGTTGTGATTTCATGTTCTGCCAGCTTTGCAGAGCATAGTAATTGGGATAGAGCACATGCCAACACAGAGGTGTTTATTCCATCACATAGTAATAGATCTCAGGGAGGAGAAGCTACAGAAAACCCATCATCAGAGAAAATGGGTAGCAGGTCAGAAACTGTAAACATAAAGGAGGACAGACCTGACATGAAAAGTGAAGACACAGAAGCACAGGAACAGGTGTTACCAAGGAGGTCAGAATGAATTAATAAAGGAGTACCTCCTGATAGATACAAGGCAAGTGAGGTTAGAGTATGTAGTGTGCATTATGAACCTCGCAATTACCAAGAAATTATGTCCTTACCAAAAACAGAATGAGAAAAATGGAAGGAAGCCATGGACAGGGAAATGGAATCTATGGATCAGCATCAAGTGTTCTCGCCCATGAGATTACCAGAAGGAGAAAAGGCGTGGGATGTAAGTGGGTATATAAAAAGGTGTTACAAAATAATGCAATACAAGGCAAGACTAGTAGCACAGGGATTCACACAAAGAAAAAAATGTTCATTATGATGAGGTGTTTGCACCAACAGTTAAGAATGAAACAACAAGGCTAGCATTAGCTTTAGCTGCTGCATGCGATTATGTCATATATCATTATGATATCTCCACTGCATATTTAAACGCTGAATTGGAAGAGCAGATATATATGACACAAGCTCCAGGCTATGAAACAAAGCAACCTGGATACGTATACAAATTGAAGAAAGCCATCTATGGGTTAAAACAGTCAGCAAGGAACTGGAATCAGTGCCTAGACGCTGCTCTAAAGAGATTAGGACTTAGAAGCAGCAAAGCAGATCCCTGCGATGTATGAGGGTGCAGAATGCTTGCTGTTGGCATATGTAGATAACATATGTTTAGTTACAAAACATCATTCACAGGCCCACTCTTTTGCCAGACAACTGGAAAAAGACGTTTAAATTAAAAAGCCTAGGAGAGATAAAGTACTACCTGGGTGTAGAGATACAAAAACTAAAAAAATGGAGGATTTATAATAAGCCGAACAAAAAGATAAAACAGCTATTGGAGAAGCACAACATGCTTGATTGTAACAGTGTATCTACTCCTATGGTTTTAGGCTTCCAGAATAATGTGGAGATGAAAAATGACACAGAATATGACAAAGAGATATATCAATCAGTGATCAGTAGTTTATTATATTTATCCCAGTGGACACAGCCTAATATAATCAATGCAGTGTAGACACACATCAGCACCAAAACAACACTGGATGGGGATAAAAAGGGTATTACGATATTTAAAGGGAACAATGGACCTAGGGTTATGGATAAGACCAGACATGTCAAACACAAGGCCCATGGGCCGGATCTGGGCCGGGAGGGGCCCAGATTTGGGCCCCAGAACTGTTCCAGATATGGCAAGGGACCGCCCCCCATTACCCCAGCTCTGGCCCACCCCAACCTGGCTGGCACCCTCCCGGCACACGCAAATGAAACGGTGAGCACTTGGGGGCTGGTGGTGAGCAGCAGTAGCTGCAGCTTATTTGCCTCACCCAGCCCCGCCTGGCCTCACTCCATCATGCCCAGCCAGGCCCCGCTTTGCCAGGCCTCTCTTCATCTGGATTTGCTTTGCCGGGCCATGCCTCACCACGCCCAGCCCCACTTTGCAGGGCTTCGCCTCTCCTTGCTGGGGCCATGGTGTTCTATAAGCCTAGCACCCCAGGGCATACCGGCCTGTGGGAAGAAAGGTGCGGAGATGGGAGTATGCGGTGGCACAAGCCGAGCATCGGCCGGCTTCCAGTCGCCATCTCCGCCACGTGGTAGGGCCGGATGCAGAGCCGCAGCCTGGAACTGCCGGCGGCCGGCAATGTGTGAGGCTCTGTGACGGCTGGAAAGGGCGAGAAGGAGGAGAATGCAGGAAGGGTTTCTCTGTGTGTGTGTGTATGTGAGAGAGAGAGAGAGAGCGAGACAGAGAGAATGAGAGAGGTTGAGCCAGCAGGGAAGTGAAAGTGTGGGGAACGGGAAGCGTTGCAGAGCAAGCAAACTTAATTTACAAAAAGGGGATCTCTCTCCTCTCTCTCTCTCTCTCTCACACACACACATACACACACACACACACAGAGAGAGAGAAACCCTTCCTGCTTTCTCCTCCTTCTCGCCCTTTCTCTCCAGCTGCCACAGAGCCTCACACGTTGCCGGCCGCCGGCAGTTCCAGGCTACATCTCTTTATCCGGCGTGAATGCTGCGTTCCCCTCTCCAGCCCTACCACATGGCGGAGAGGTGACGCTCGACTTGTGCCTCCGTGCTCTCCCATCTCCCTGCCTTTCATCCCACAGGCCAGGCGACGGACAGGCTGGGCCCCTTCTTTCGGTCCCCTGCAGGGTGGCCCTGACGATCTAAAACTGACCACATTCTGGATGGCCGACACGAAGTTTAGATCAGTGCTGCCCCCGCCACCAGCACCTCCGTGGCCCATTGCCTGGCATCACAGCCTGTGAGCACTTCTCTTTCCCTACCCCTGCGTGGGAAACCCACTGCCACCAGCAGCAAAGAGAAGCAAGATGACAAGACTAGATGCCACGCAGTTTGCAGAAGACCAGCGAGAAGGTGAGGCCGTTTGGAGGGTCAGGTTAGTCACATTGCAATTCTCAGAAAAGTGAGAGGCCCGAAAGAAATATATGGAATTATCTTCAAAGGACTTCTGGGGAGATGGCTTGGAGCCATGTGCTGCATTGGGAAGGTGGTGTGCAGGCAGGTGAGAGAGTAAACTTGCAGATTGGCTTTGTGGTCTATTCTTGCCGCCTCCCCTCCCTAAAATCCAGCCAATAATAGAACTCTTTGGATTGAATGGAAAGTTAAGAGGTATTGGCGTGAGTTGAAATTAAAAGGCCAAGTCAATTGCCCCCCCCCATTATTTTGTGGGAGACGTGGAAAGTGTTTCTCGCTTCTACTTCCCCTCATCTGCTCTTTTATAATTTAATCCAAACTTACCCAAACTAATGTCTTTTGGGTGTCATGGACCACAGTTCCCATCATCCTGTGGCTATGCTGGCTAGAAATTGAATGCCTTATTTTCTCTGCAGTATGTGCCTAGGAGGCAGTAGGTTTGTGGGATTTAGATGTATTTAAACATTTGTTTCTTCTGCCTAATTTATTAAATCAACGTCCAATTCGAAATTAAATGTTTCGGAGAAATCCTGGGTGGTTTACAAGAAAATTGTCAAAGACAGCTATTGCAAAGCATCACCAGCACTGCTTAAAAACAATATTAAAAGTGTGTATTTTAAGAAAGAAAAATAGTAGTAGTAATTTACTTAGTGCTGTTTGACCATAAAATGTGTTGTTGTTCTACATATGCCTGGCTGAACAGTGTGTTTGGAGTTGCCTCTAAACGGGTGAGGGATGCACTATTCATATTTTCCTTGGGAGAAAGCTCTATAATTGGGGTGCTGTCTCTGAGAAGGCTCTGCTCGTGGCCACTGTTCTATAAACCAAACAAGGGGCACCATCTGGTCTTAATGGATGGTAAACAAAGATGATTAGGGGTTTGGAGGCTAAAGCATATGACAAATGTTTGTGGGAATTGGGTATGTCTAACTTAGTGAAAAGGACTAGGGGTGATGACATGATAGCAGTGTTCCAATATTTTATGGGCTGCCACAGAGAAGAAGGGGTCAACCTATTTTCCAAAGCATCAGAAGGCAATAATAGATGGAAACTAATCAAGAAGAAAACGAGCCTAGAACTAAGGATTGTGAAAACAACTAACCAGTGAAAAGGCTTGCCTTCAGAAGTTGTGGATGCTCCATCACTGGAGGCTTTTAAGAAGAAATTGGATATTCCATTGTCTGGAATGGTATAGGTCCCCTTCAAACGTCTCTTCCAACTCTCTTATTCTTTGAGAGAAGTGTTGCCAACCTCTCCCCCTTCCCTTGTCCCTTCCTGGGCACAGAGAGAGGGAGGGAAGGAAGGAGGGGAGGGAAACGGGAAGAAAGAAAGGGAAGGAAAGAAGAAGATGGGAATGAAAAGGAGGGGGGAGGGAGGGAGGGAGGAAAGGAGATTGGAATGAGAGGAGGGAGGGTCTGAGAGAAGCACTTGGCCATCAGCAGCCCTGTTGCCCTTTCGCCATCACCTGGTGGTGGTCTCCCATCCTATTGCTGAGGATGCTTTGGTTACAAAGCCAGGTCTCCTTGCATGGAGAGGGAGTGGGCCTCCCTCTGATCCACACACTTTGCCCTCCTGCACCCACCATGAGTAACCTGGCCAAGGAAAGAGAGCACAGCAGCAGCAACCTCAAGGAGGAGGTAAGCGCAGCTGGGCTCCCCCTCGAAGTGCGGCTGGGCTAGGCAAGGCTGTGAGGTCCTGGTGACGTGGGAGCTCAAAAGCCAGGCTGGGTGCTTGACCTTCGCTACCCAGGGCTCCGGGCAGTCCATGCCACTGTCCAGGGGCCCCCCTGTATGGCCTGAAAGGGACATTGAGGCTCCTCTAGTGGACCATGCCCTGGTGCTCGCCCGGGTCCCACCCACCCCTCTGCCAGAGACCCTTGGATCCGCTCCAGTCCTGAGCTGGCCACACCCACCCAGTAGGCCGCACCTACCCCAGCCAAACCCACCCGGCCCCCCGAGGGCAACCACAATGCTGATGCGGCCCTCAATGAAATTGAGTTTGACATCCCTGGATAAGACCATCCAGTAACCTATCGATACAATGCTATGTAGACAGTGACTGGGCAAAAGATACGAATGATAAAAAATCAAACACAGGTTTTGTAATATTATTTGCCGGAAATGTAATTGGATGGAAATCTAGAAAACAATCCTCAGTGGCACTTTCAACTGCAGAGGCTGAATTTATAGCATTGTCAGAGGCGTGTTCAGAGTTAACTTGGTATGTACAACTACTAAAGGATGTAAATGTTTACATAAAAGGGGCTACACCAGTTTGGGAAGATAATGTTGCATGTATAACAATGGCAACAGGAGAACGCATCGGAAGCAGGAGTAAACACATAGATATCAAATATTGCAATGTAAGTGAGGCAGTAAAGAATAAACTAATAGAGTTAAAGCATTGCTCCTCTGAAAATAATTTGGCGGATATATTAATGAAGATTTTGAGTTCAGACAAGTATCAAAATTGGGTAAAGGCGTTTGGACTAGCAGCCGTTCAGCTCTAAATGGGAGGAGTGTCAAGGTAATTATATTTTAGTAGCTGACCGACAGAGATGATATACAGAGAGTGAGTCAGCAAAGTATTTTGGGGTTAGTATCCCTTTAAGAGACTGAGGGAAATGACAGTTGGAATCTTTAGCTCTCTTGAACTGTTTGTACATAACTGACTGCCTTGTATTCTGTATGCTCCCTGAATATTGTTTCATGTTCTATATTAAACCACAGTTCTTTTGATAAACCACTGTCAGATGTTTGTGATCCTGTGTTGTCACAAGAAGAAAACAAGAAAAAGGCTGCGATAATTTATATTTTTAAACAAACATGGTAATTCAGGTTATGTTAGCTAGTTTTCACATTGGGAAGAGCCAAGGCAGAGTAGTTAGGCAGCCAGTTTTTACTTAAGAATTTTTTATAATATAACCTATAGCCTTGAAGTGCACAACTTATTCTCTGAATGCTAACAGGCTGGTATGAAATAAACTTAAAATTGTCACTGATGTTTAGATTATAATACATATGGTATATTCTTATGGGAACTTATTTTATTTCAGTAAATTCATCCAAGTGGGTATGTGATATATGGACTGAAGGTACTTTGAACAATTGTTTTGTTTGCAATAGTGGCAAATATCTGTAGCTTGGGTGTAGGATGAGGGTGAAGGTTCATTCTTCAAGCTTGTGGGCTGGTTTCTGAACATTTCGTTACCAGGCTAGGTAACATCTTCAGCAGAGTTCAGGGGATGTCAGTGTTCTTCTGTTTATAAGGGCTTCAGATGTGGGTGTGTCAAGTGAGGGTCTGTGATGAGTCTTGTGATGGGTCAGGTGTAAGTTATCAATGAGTCTTGTGATGGGGAGGTTACATCAGGTCAGGGTCATTGGGAGGTGCACTGCTGGTGAGGGGAGGCTTGCATGGGTTGGTTGAGGATCGGTGCGGTCTCTGGTTGGCTGTGTGGTTGATTTGGATTCTGAGTGGTTCATAGGCTGCTTGTAGGTCGATATATCTGTTGATGGAATTGCTTGTGGAGTGCTAGTCATCAATGAACTCATGAGCGTGGCGGGTGGTAGCATGGCCAATGATTTTTGTGGTGTTCCAATCGAACTGGTGCTGTTTGGTGTCAGTGTGGGTAGACCTTAAGGATTTGGGATCGTGGTGTTTGATTACCAGCCGGTGTTTGTGAATCCTGGTTTTTAATTGACGTGATGTTTGTCCCACACAGAATTGGTTACACATAATGATAAATAAATTGCAGGAGATGTACATAATGATAAATTGTTTTGTATTCTGTTTTTTAGCTTGTTATGGAGTTTTGTGGTGCAGGCTCTATTACGGATCTTGTGAAGAATACAAAAGGAAATACTTTGAAAGAGGACTGGATAGCATATATCTCCAGAGAAATTCTCAGGGTAAGAAACATGAAAAATGTACTTCTATTTAAATGGTTAAGTTTTAAATTCTGCTTTAACTTTCATCTTATTTTAAATTGCTATCTACCCCAAAAAAGTAACCAAGATACATATACTGCACTTCTTATGAAGGAAATACCTTGAAGTTATCCGAACCATTACTGTTATCAGTTATTATTGACAATAAAAAGGGTTTTTTCTATAAGAGAGATTGCAACTGTATGAGACTTCATACACATAAATGCATACACACACATAGAATAGAACTTTGCATTCCTGACCAAATAGTATCTTTAATCTGCAAATAACTAGGTAAGGTTATATTCTCCCTTATACAATGAGAGGAAAAATTATTTGATCCCCTGCTGATTTTGTACGTTTGCCCACTGACAAAGAAATAATCAGTCTATAATTTTAATAGTAGGCTTATTTTAACACTGAGAGACAGAAAAACAAAAAAAAATCTAGAAAAACGCATTTCAAAAAAGTTATAAATTGATTTGCATTTTAATGAGTGAAATAAGTATCTGATCCCCTATCAATCAGCAAGATTTCTGTCTCCCAGGTGTCTTTTATACAGGTAACGAGCTGAGATTACGAGCACTCTCTTAAAGCGAATGCTCCTAATCTCAGCTTGTTACCTGTATAAAAGAGACCTGTCCACAGAAGCAATCAATCAATCAGATTCCAAACTCTCCACCATAGCCAAGACCAAAGAGTTGTCCAAGGATGTCAGGGACAAGATTGTAGACCTACACAAGGCTGGAATGGGCTACAAGACTATCGCCAAGCAGCTTGGTAAGAAGGTGACAACAATTGGTGCAATTATTCGCAAATGGAAAAAACACAAAATAACTGTCAATCTCCCTCGGTCTGGGGCTCCATGCAAGATCTCACCTCGTGGATTTTCAATGATCATGAGAACTGTGAGGAATCAGCCCAGATTTTGTCAATGATCTCAAGGCAGCTGGGACCATAGTCATCAAGAAAATAATTGGTAACACACTACGCCGTGAAGGACTGAAATCCTGCAGTGCCCACAAGGTCCCCCTGCTCAAGAAAGCACATGTATAGGCCCATCTGAAGTTTGCCAATGAACATCTGAATGATTCAGAGGAGAACTGGGTGAAATAGGGAATACAGAGAATATTAATATAAAGAAAGGCAAAAGACAAGGATGTCCTCTATCCCCATTGTTATTCATATTGACTGGAAATTTTGAATAGAAACATCAGACAAGACTCAGAAATCAAAGGAATCAAGATAAAAGATGAAAGCTATAAATTACAAGCATTTGCAGACAACTTGGTATTTATCCTAGAACAGTGATGGCGAACCTTTTAGAGACCGAGTGCCCAAAAACTGCCCTGCCGCTGCTCCGCCCCTGCTCTGATCCACCCTGCCCCCCCACCCACAGGGCCATCCACCGCCTCCACGGCTCGCTGCAGCAGATCGCCCAGGTGGCCCAGCAGCACCATGTGCACACGTTGGGGCGTGAGGGTGGAGTCTTGTCCCCGCTGCCCGGCTGCCATGTCCTTGGCTGTGCTGCTCTGCGCGGGCCGCGCCTGGGGTGTGACTCTCCTCCGGGGGGGCTGCTGGTGAGGAGGGGGCCGTGGGGGGAGGCGGGGCTGGGACGACGGCGCATGTGCCCACAGAGAGGGCTCTGAGTGCCACCTCTGGCACGCGTGCCATAGGTTCACCACCACTGTCCTAGAAGAACCGCTGGAGACAACCTTGAAATTATTGAAAAAGATAGAGGAATTTGGAGAAGTAGCAGGATTGAAGATAAATAAAGCTTGCATCGTAGCACACGACTGAGGGATTGCGGGGCTCCACACCCCACGGCTTGTTTTGCCCTGCCAGGGGACCCTAAATGGGTCTAAAGTCGCCCCGACAAGGCGAAGAAGGAGGGCCCCCGCAATGATCGCGGAATGATGGTGGTCGGTCTGTTTGATCTGGGGGAAGCCCTCCAAACCGACAGGAGAAAGGCTAGCTACACCTTTCTAGCCTAAACTACCAGCAGCTGAAGTCCAAAAGCACTAACCAGAACAACTGTGAACAGCGTGCTTGGAACTGGGTAAGAATATTGATCTTCTCTCTTCTATTTTGTAACTGATTTCCTGGAAAAGATCCCCAAGAAGCAAAAAAATCCTCTGAAAGTGAGAAGGGAGGGGACTGCACCCACCCCCTT
This sequence comes from Azemiops feae, assembly GCA_023970755.1. NCBI lineage: Eukaryota > Metazoa > Chordata > Lepidosauria > Squamata > Viperidae > Azemiops > Azemiops feae. The sequence continues at coordinate 51,508 of JALGBA010001247.1, read as the reverse complement.
CCATAGAAGGAAGCGGCGATTTAATTTTTATGAGGGACAGAAATATATTGAAATGAAGTTAATACTACAGTCTGGATAAATCTGAAAATTATGAAAACTGTTAAGATTTCACATCTGAAAGAGTATTGGTGAAACTACAAGAAAACAATTCTTTGTATTAAAAAGTTGGAAAATGAATAGCTACTGACATCTAGTGGAGGATTAGAGCATAGAACAACAGCTGCATTGACTCAAATTGGCAAGACACCCAGAAATAAAGAACAATTTGTTCCTTTGAACCTCAGTGACTTCTAGCCAAATAGAGAACAGCTGGGAACAGAGGAAAGAAAACACACTGGGCCACCTACTACAGAGTGAGAACTATACTTGTTTTAAAAACTGCTGACCTTCTGGGATTATAAACACTTACTGAGCTGTGATCTCTAGGCTCAAGAATTGTTTGTAGAGAAAGAAAAACCTTGACTTTTGGCTAATCTTCTAGGGGGAAATAAGCACATTTTTAACCTAAACTTATAATTAAAAAACTTTCAGAAAATGACGACAGAGAATGAACAAACAAATCAGAAACAGAATACAAACCAGAGGACAGTGACCCAAAGAGGGAAGCTACAAATGAAGAGAACCACAGCTTAACACAAACAAAAGTAAACTTGCAAGATTTTGCTACAACAATGGAAATGGAAAAGATATTTTATTTTTCAGGGCCTCAAAACAAACTTGAGGATAAGAAAGAAGATCTAACAAAATGGATTATAGAGCAGCCAGGAGAATCATTAGAGTTTGGGAGACAAAAAACGCACATCCTACTAAACTTGTCTTTCCTATTACCAACAACACTCACAAAAATACCGGAAGAATCCCCTGGCAAGCTGAACACACTGACTCGGAAAGCTACTTGGCAAAAGAAGAAGGCTAGAGTTAGATTCAAGAGATTTGATTCGACTTACAAGATGGAGTACTATATGATTAAACACCTGTTTGAATATGGTTAAAAGAATAGATAAATTATGGATATAAAGGGGCCCTACAGTAAGTGGGATAAGATATACAAGTAGTATAGTACTTTTTATAATATATGAAATGTAAAAATATTGGGATTCTGTATGTGAATGAAAAGTTTGGATATTTAAAGATAATTAACTTTGAGAAAATTATAACTGATAAGAATGGTTTGAATACAGAGGGGAAATTAAGCTTAAATAAGAATCTTGAAAACAGGACATATAGTGACTTAATAAGATGACTTTTATAAATACAATTGAAACATAAGCTGATCAGAAAAGATGTTATATGCTGATGTTATTGTTATTTGTGCAAACACAATAAAAATGTTTATATCCAACCTTGTATGTATCAAAGGTTTTAAGAACTATATTTGTTTAATGTTGACAAAAGGAGAATACTACTGGAAGAAGAGAAGATCAAGTAAATATTAATTAATATATTGATTATGGAATTATATAAATTAATTATTATTGATTGTTTTTAAATATATGAACCCAGATAACACACTGTTTACTAAGCACTAAAGATTGTTATTGTAAAAAATCAATAAAATATATTAAAAGGATTGAAGATAAATAGAGAAAAAACTAAAGTTATAGTTTAAAACCTCACATCTAATCAAAAAAGGCAATTGTCAGAAAAAATGGACTTCCAAATAGTTAGAAAAGTTAAATATTTGGCAATATACTTAACAGCAAGATGTGCAACAATAAAAGGAGATAACTACACAAAACTACTTAATCAAATAAAACTAGATTTGGAAAAATGGAAAAATTTACAATTATCCACTGTATAATAGCTACAGTGAAAATGAATACCTTACCAAAACTGCTTTTCTTGTTCCAAACAGTACCTATAAAAATAGAGAAGAAATTTTTTGATGTTTTGAATACACTGATCTTAACATTTATTTGGCAAGGAAGAAAAGCTAGAATTAAACTGAAAATGTTACAAGATTCTAAAGAAAATGGAGGATTTGGATTACCAGACTGGGTTTTATATTATCAAGCATATGTCTTAATATGGCTAAAAGAATGGATAAGCCTCAAAGATAAAAAGACTGTTATACTTAGAAGGACATGATTTGCAACTCAGATGGCATGAATTCTTATGGTATGAGAAGAATAGAATTCATAGATACTTTCAAAATCACTATGTTAGAAACTCACTACTTCATGTCTGGGAAAAGATAAAAGCCAAAATATACCGGAAAATCCCAAGATGGCTCTCAACGATGGAAGCATTCGTTCACCCTAATCTATTGAAATTTGAGAAAATCTGGACATATAAGGACATTTTGGATAGGAATTTAAAATCTAAACAAGAGCTTGAACATCAGGGCACTGAAGTATCATGGTGGCTTCAAGTGCAATTGCAATCTAGATATGATAGAAATCTTAAAATGTATGGTTTTTATAAAGACCAGACAATGTTTGATCAGATATTGCTGACCTCTGATGAAAAATTGATTAAGAAATTATATATATTTTTTATTAAATTTGAAAATGGAAGGTGAACAACTGAAAGAAACAATGATACAATGGGCAAAAAACTTTGGACATAATATAGAATTAGAGAAATGGCAAAATCTGTGGAAAAGAAATTATAAATTAACAATGGCAACTTCTTATAAAGAGAATTTATATAAAATGTTTTATAGATGGCACTTACCACCGGTTAGATTAGCAAACGTATTTATAAACATGTCTAGTAAATGTTGGAAATGTAACCAAAAACCGGACACATATTACCATCTGTTATGGACTTGCAGGGAAACTTTGGGTTAAAATACACAGTTGGTTAGAAAAAATGTTAGAGAAACATACAGATTTTAAACCTGAATTTTTCTTATTCGGTATAGTACCAGAAAAATTTGATAAACAAAGTATATATCTAATATTGCATGTATTGACAGCAGCGAGGATTGTATTTGTTCAGCATTGGAAGAAGGAAGAAACACCATCAGATGAAGAGATAATTAAGAAGATATTAGACTGCACTGAAATGGACAGACTCACACTGAGGATTAAAGAAAAAGAAGATACAGAATATTTTCAAATATGGAATTTATTTTATCAATGGCTGGAAAAATGGTGTAGGTAGAGACTAGAAATATAATTTGTATTATTAAGCAAAACAAAAAGTAACCCAGATAACACGATGTTTATCAAGCACTAATGAATGTAACAATAAAAAACTAATAAAAAATAAATAAAAAAAGAAAAGACAGCACACGTACAGGCCCATCTGAAGTTTGCCAATGAACATCTGAACGATTCAGAGGAGAACTGGGTGAAAGTTTATGGTCAGCTGAGACCAAAATCGAGCTCTTTGGCATCAACTCAACTCGCCGTGTTTAGAGGAGGAAGAATGCTGCCTATGACCCCAAGAACACCATCCCCACCATCAAACATGGAGGTGGAAACATTATGCTTCGGGGGTGTTTTTCTGCTAAGGGTACAGGACAACTTCACCACATAAAAGGGACAATGGACAGGGCCATGTACGGTCAAATCTTGGGTGAGAACCTCCTTCCCTAGCCAGGGCATTGAAAATGGGTCGTGGATGGGTATTCCAGCATGGCAATGACCCAAAACACACGGCCAAAGCAACAAAGGAGTGGCTCAAGAAGAAGCACATTAAGGACCTGGAGTGGCCTAGCCAGTCTCCAGACCTTACTTCCATAGAAAATTTGTGGAGGGACATGAAGGTTCGAGCTGCCAAACGTCACCCTCGAAACCTTAATGACTTGGAGAGGATCTGCAAAGAAGAGTGGGACAAAATCCCTCCTGAGATGTGTGCAAACCTGGTAGCCAACTACAAGAAACTTCTGACCTCCAACAAGGGTTTTGCCATCAAGTACTAAGTCATGTTTTGCGAAGGGGTCAAATACTTATTTCACTCATTAAAATGCAAATCAATTTATAACTTTTTTGAAATGCATTTTTCTGGATTGTTGTTGTTATTCTGTCTCTCACTGTTAAAATAAACCTACCATTATAATTATAGACTGATCATTTCTTTGTCAGTGGGCAAACGTACACAATTAGAAGGGGATCAAATAATTTTTCCCCTCACTGTATAGAAAAATCTCTCTCTAAGAATACATTTATATAATAACTTGTGTAGTGTTAATTATTGAGTAAAGTTATTATCATTGCTATTTTATATTCTATAATGTCTTGCTATAATGTCTTGTCTTTTTGTACAAGAACCTAATTTTATTAAGTTCTCTTATCAGCCTGATTCAAGTAATTTTTTCTTTTTTCTTTTGGCAGAAAATTCATGATTATTGGTGGTGGTAATATTCCATTCATAAAAAGCAATTGGCTCAAAGTGTATTGCTTATAAGTAGCCCTTATTTCATTGATATAGAAATGAATGAACAGAAGCAAAGAATTGTTAGGATTTTTATATTTATAAAATCTTTATAAATAATATTTTACAGAATTTTTTCCAACTTTATGGATTATTCAGCCTTACAAAATTTATATTAGCACTATCAGTTATAGGTAATATAGCAGATAACTAGGTTTCCTTCCTAATTATACTTCCTTCGCTTGTTATATATTTTTTCTAATCTTGCCAGTAATGTTCCATAAAGATCTGTAGATTGGTTTGTCATACAGTACCATAGATATTATAAGATTAGCTCTCATCAAGTATGTTCCAGAAATGTTTTAAAAGTTATGATGTTGTTATATATATATATTAAACAGTGTAAAATTATTCATGGTCCTTTGTAACTTTCCGTATGTTTTATGATAATCTGGTTAATAAAACATCATCTACAGTTCCTATTGTTAAAGAACATAGAACTAAAAAGGAATAGCAGTAATAACTTAGGAAAAACATGGACTACAGTATGCCATACTGCAAGTCTGAATGTTGCATATTTAAGGAAAAAGAAACTGAATTGTTTCACATGAATTATCTTGCTTTTTTTCTCCCCAAAACAAATGCAGGGATTGGCACATCTACATGCCCATCATGTGATTCATCGAGACATCAAAGGACAAAATGTATTGTTAACAGAAAATGCAGAAGTGAAATTAGGTAAGTTAATTAGACTGTTCTTAATGTCCTTCTGGCTTATTTCATCTCAATTATTCTTTCATCTAGTAACAGCATAGCTGGAGAGTTATTGAGAAACTATCTGAATAGTTAATACTATTCAGGGAAGTTTTAGAGACTGTGAATTTATCATAATTTATTTAGTAATAAAAAAAATTAGTCCTCTAACTCAAAATCAATGTTTAGTTGCTTTTTAACATCTCGTGTGCTTTTTCTTCTTTTGAATTTTAATATCTTCCCTTTTCTGAGAATACTAAAATTGTTGGATTTGAATATGTTAGGATATCCTTACATTAATGCTTAAGATCAAGCTATTAGGTACATAAAATGTGTTGAAAGGCCCCAACCCTGCAGCCATAATAGAGCAAAATCATTTAAAGCTCATCTAGCTCACTCTGCAACTTAAGACATGAGACCTATTATTTTCTGTCATGGTTGTTAAACAAATCATGTGATTGTTAAGCGTGCATGGCTTCCTCATTGATCTGCATTTTAGAAGCCAGCTGGAAAGGTCACAAACTCTGGTCTCCTGACTGCAGGATTCTGCAACTCTCATAAATGCAAGCCAGTTGCCAAGCACCTAAATTGCAAACACATGACCATGGCATGGTGCAATGATCATAACTTCAAGGATAGGTTGTAAGTCATTTTTTCAGTGCTGTTGTAACTTTGAACCATGGTTATAAGTCGAGAAGTCCTTGTATTTACAAATAAGTTGTGAGAGAAAGCAGCAATTTCTGCTTGGCTTTCTATATTGAAGATCCTTTGCCCTAATATTAATCTAACCCTAAAATTAAAATGGCATCACTGGAAAAGCCATAATGGTTCAGTTTCCTTTGGATAACTGGTTTCCAAGATGATTTGTAGTTGTCTGCCAACATTAGTTAGGTCAGTCCACCAGGATTGTTGTATAGTTTTAGCCAGTAGTAAAGATTCAAAATCCAAAAAGTTGGTTTGACCTCCACTTCTTATTGAAGTATTTTACTTGGGATGCAGTGAGTAACTGAAGATGCATCTCAGAATTTTTGATTTATTTCTAGGGTAACCTTGCTGCTATGGGTCATAATTTAGCCCCATATAGCATTTCTGTTCGGGCTTTAGCTGCAAGCAACTTAATTGAACCAGGAATTATGAACCAGGATTATTGAAGATTAAGATGACGGCAGTGTGGGTTTATTGATGGAGATCCAAAAATATTTTGCAGAGGTTTTTTTTTTGGATGTTGAGATTGGCTTGTGGAAGAGGAGAGTGTCGAGAGGAAGGTGAGAGGAAGATGGGCATGATAAGTTTGTGGAGAAACAGAGAAGTAGAGAAACTGAGAATCTGAGAATTTGAGGAGAGGGGAGATCAGAAAGGAGCGGTTGGAAGTGGATATGGAGGAGATGGAAAGAGATGGAAATTTATGATTGTGTGGCTCCCTTGGAATCCCCTGGATCCTTCTAGACTCTCCCTGAACTCCCCTGGATCTTACTGGCTTAATTTCTTTGTGCTGTCATCAACTGGAGCTAAGCTCTAGTCCAAGAACCTGAGAGTTGGGAGATGCAGCTTTGGGAGATGGCTGGACTGCTTGATAGAGGTGAAGCTGAGAGAGGAGATGAGCTCTCCTGCCTTTGCTGACAGCTGGACCTACTCACATGGATGTGGTGAGTTGTCCCATTCCAGAGAGGGAACCACCATGGAGAGGACCCTTCTTCTTGATCTTGCTAAATGAACCTGCATTGGCTTTTTTGGCAGCTGCAGCACACTGCTGGTTCATATTTAAGTGATTGTCCACTAGGACTCCAAGATCCCTCTCACATTTACTATTGAGCCAGGTACTACCTGTTCTATACGTATGCATTTGGTTTTTCTTGCCTAAATGTAGAAACTTACTTTTCTCACAATTGAATTTTATCTTTTTTTTTTTTAAACAAGTTTTATTGGTTTTCCAATTTTACATTAAGTATTCAGAAAGCAGCGTGGTGACTGGGTAATCAGTAATTCAATAACAAAATCTTTAGTACATATCTCAGGTTACATCATCAGAAATTCCTTCTCTATTTCCCTTAACATTTGTTATATCACATCTAGGCTTATAAATTTTTAATTATAACAAAGTTAGTTAAAACATTTATCAATATATTTTTTGCTTATACATATCCATATCCTGTTTTTAAATTTTACTTAATTTTTTATTTTTTATTACATTATACCTATTTAACCTTTAATATCCATAGTGTTTGAGTTTCGGGTAATCCAAATTTCCTTTATTTCACTAGATAAAAGTTATCATATCTAGAATATACATATTACTTACTTAAATCTATTCTTATCTTATATAAACATTTTCTTTTTTTTTTAAACAAGTTTTATTAGTATTTTTTGGTTTTACATCAAAGTGCTTTAAGAATCCACGTGGAGATAGGGTGATCAATAAAACAATATAATCAAACATAAATAATTCAATAATTCCTTAAAAGTTCCTTCTCTATTTCCCTCAAGCTATAACCTAGTATTAATACATTTCTAAATAAAATTCAATCATTGTAAAAAGAATATCAATAGTAATTAACTTATATCAATCAAAATCCTGTTTTTAAGTTTAACTATTTTACAATTACCATTTTCCACTTTAGCCTAAAATGAACACATAAGTTACATTTCGGGTCTCCCAATTTCCCATCAAACAATAATTATTTCTAGAATATACATATTATATCAACTATTATATTTTAATACTTCCCAACTATATTCTCTTTCCTGTACTATATCAAATATATATTTTATAAATCAGTCCATATCTCTATAGGTTCCTCAATTGCTTTAACATAATCAAATTAATACATTTCTAATTAGCATTCAATCATTATAAAAGAAAAAATATCAGTAATATTTCAGACCATAATCGGATCAACAATCTTCATCTCAGTAGCATTATCTCAAACCAAAATCTTAAGCCTTTTTAACCTTATTTCATAAAATATAAATTGTTTCTAAAATATACATATTATTCCAACCATTCTATTTATACTTCCCAATTAAATTCTATCTCTTATTCTACTCTATTTCAAATATATATTTTATAAATCAATCCATACCTTTAAAACCCCTTTTTAACTCCTTATCTTTCAGTTCCAAAAAATTTTCTAGTAAAAATCCATAGTCAAGCTGTGGGTAAGATTCCATTTCAATAATAAAGTAGTCTTAGTTTTTTAGTGAAAGTTCAGCTTAGAAGGTAAATACAACAATAAAAATTCTGTAGTAGAAATAGTATAAGGTATAGGATCCAAACAGAAATAGAAAAAAGCAAAAAAGTCAGGCCAAATAGGAATTCTATAGTAGCAAAATTATAAAATGTAATATCCAAACAGAAATAAGAAAAAATAAAAAAGTCAAGCCCAACAAAAAGATAAAGGCAGAAAAAATCAAAGTCAGTGTTATGAGTATCCAATTTGTAGTCCAAAATAGTAATAGAAAAAGGAGCCTTAAAAGTCAATTATTATCTTGTAATCCAAAAAAAAAGAAAAATCCATTTTTCTAGGAAATATATTTTGTATTGTAAAGTCAAAGTAAACTACTAGGAGAAAGAAAAGAAAAGAAAAGAAAATGAAGCCCTTCAGCTGGTTTCAATACAGATAGGAATGTCTGGGCGTCACGCCAAGTTTAGGCTGAATACGCATCCGACAAAGCAAAGTGAAAGTTATCACCTTAAAATGGATACTTTCTTGCAACTTCAATCCACAAAAAAACGCCCAAACAGCCAATATTTTTTTTGAAATAAACAGTAATGTTCAGAAGGGGGAGGGGAGGAAGAAAAACACTCCCCCCTCCTTAAAGGCTTCCACTTAGGCTAAAGACAAGCAGGCAAAGAGAAAGAAAATCCACCTTCACAGTAAGGATTTTTTTCAGGATCCCCAAAATCCAACAGCTGAAATAGTCAGTAAAAATTAATTATTTTTCTCAAAGCTCGTTTTCCCAAGTATCCGGATGCTGCTTTCTGAAAATAGGGAAATAATTCTAGAAGCTTTTCTCAGGAAGGTAAATAGGGTATCAAGAGGGAAGGAAAGGTCTCACCCGGATCACCCACGGTGGTTCTTTTCGCTTAGATGTTGCTGTGACTTTCGGCTGAAGCAGCTAGATGATCGGCCATGTTAATGGCCGATCTTTTCCTCGTCGGCCCAAAGGAGCTGTCTCGGACCGCAGAGGGAGCTGCCACTCCCTCCGCCATCAACGAGTGGCCTCCTCAGCGGTGGTCGCCCCTCCAGGGCAACTTTCGACCCCTGTCCAAGGTCTACCGGCGGGGGGAAACCGGCCGGCAAAGAGAACAGACTCTTTGCACGACCCCCGGCGCTGCGACCAAAACCGGAAGTCCTTATATAAACATTTTCTATTTCTCATCCTAATACATCATCACTTACTAATAGAGTGTCCTGTATTGTCTCAAGTCCATCATCTATATTATCTGGGCTAAACAATAGTTCAAAGCTAATTCTTGATCGTTAATTTTCATTTCCCTTATAAGTCTAAATCCTAAAGATTAAGCCAGTTAATCCCTTATTTTTTATCATTTAACAACAATATTTAAATCCAATAATCATATTTCCCTTCATCTAAAAATCTCCCTTTAGCCCATTAGTTGAGACTTTAGGATCGTCTATCATAAATCAAAAGATCCCATTTTTTTAAAAAAATCTAACTCTAGCTTTCTTTTTGTGCCAACCAGACTTCCATACCAATGCCTTTAAATCATCAGATAAATCTCCCTTCATTCTTGTACATATTGCTTGAACCAAGGGAGACCATCTAGTTATCAGTTTTCCAGAAAGGCTGGCACATTCATAATCGTTAGGTTGTTGTCCTGGTGGCTCCTTCAATACAATTTGGTCTTCTTGTTCCTCAGGTTTCTTCTGGTTTAGGTAGAGAGTCACGTCCAACTTTATAGTAGTTATTTGGTTGTCTAGGTTTTCAGTATGCTGTAATTGTTGGTTTTTAACAGCCTCCATGTTGGTGTTGCTTTGTTCCACTTCTGTTGTTTTTTGGGTTATAAGTTCTTTAGTTGCGGTCAGGATTTGTCTGTCAAAATTTTCAGTAAATTGTATTTGTTGATCTTTAAAATCCTCTGTCTTGGTATTAATTTCTTCCGCCTCTGTTGGTTTTTGAATTATAGGTTCTTTCGTTGAAGTCCGAGTTTCATTTTGTAGGTTTAAGCTGGTACCTTTGTCTTTCAGTCTGGATTTAATTATCTCAGTAGCTTCAAGGATTTTTTCAAGTCTGAGTTTATAATTAAGTTGTTGCTGGTCTTCCTCCATTTCTAACACAGTTATAGATAGTCTTTAGTGAAGGCTATTTCTTAGATGAAAGTCAGTAAATATTCACCTCCACAATTCCTAAAAACCAATTTTACTGTCCAGCTGTTCTCCCAGCTTTTTATCTCTTTTAGATAGTGCCAAGGACAAATCTGGGCTGTAAGCAGGTCTCTTTAACAGAAATATTTACTTGCTATACCAAGCTTCGCCACAGGATGTCACTGACAGCATTTAAAATGTTTTTGAAGACCATGGCTAGGTTTTTATTCCGTAAAGTTCTTTTTCATAGATAAGGTGACAGGTCCCCGTGAGAATAGGAATTTTTGGGTCCCCAGATATCAAGGTAATATAAATCCAGTTACTTAATTGTATTTTTCAGGGCTTTATTTTCCCTACGTAGTCAGGTGCCGCCATCTTAGAGGGTGGGAAAAAAAGTTTCCTTCCCTTTCTCCTCGCAGGGGGAAGAAGTTTCAAAAGGCTTTTGACAGGAGAATAGTTGGGATACAAGAAGGTAAAGTCTCACCCGGTTCCTCCACGGTGGTTTCAATGTGCTTAGCTGTAAATTTGGCCTCGGCTGGAAACGGCATTAATGACGGGCCATGTAGGTGGCCGATCTTTTCTCCATCGGTCCGAAGAGCTGCTCCGGATCAAACAGAAGGGCTGCCGCCCTTCCGCGATCAATCAGAAGGTTCTCTTCCCCGCTCGTCACCCCTCCAAGGCGACTTTCAACCCCTTTCAGGCTCCCCCGGCGAGAGAAAACCAGACGGTGGAGGGAACGATCGACCCGCATGTCCGCCAGAGCCGCGATCCGGAAGCGGAAGCCACAATTGAATTTTATTTTGTTGGAAAGGGCTCGTTGTTCAAGTCTGTCAAGATACTTGTATCTTGAGCCTATTTTCTGGACTGTTTGGCTACTTCTGCCAGCTTGGTGTCGTCTGCAAATTTGATGAGTTCCCCTTCTGTTCCCTCATCTAAATCATTGATGAAGATATTGAAGAGTACTGGGCCTAAGACAGAGCCGGGGTACCCCATTGCATACTTCCCTCCATGTAAATGAAGTTTCATTAAGGACTACATGTTGAATGCAGTTGGTGAGCCAGTTACGAATCCACCTAGTGGTTGGTGGTGCTGTCTAACCCACTTTTTTCTATTTTACAAAGTAATGGGTTGTGTATACTTTATCAAATGCCTTACTGAAGTCCAAGTAAATTATATCTACAGCATTTTGCTGGTCCACTAATTTTGTAAAATTTGTCTGGCATGATCTGTTTTGGAGAAACCCATGTTGGTTTCTGGTTATGACTTTGTTTGCTTCTAGGTGTTCACAGATTCCTTGCTAGAATTATCTTTTCTAGAATCTTCTCAGCTATTGAGGTAAGGCTGATAGGTCTGTAGTTTCGTGGATCTATTTTTTCCCTTTTTTGAAGATGGGAACTACATTAGCCCTTTTCCAGTCCTCTGGTAGTTCCCTAGTGCAGGGCTTTTCAACCTTTTCACCCATTGTACCACTTTTAGGATAAGGCAACATCCGAGTACCACCACTCGCCCAGCAAGGTGTCAAAAACCTGACCCCCCCCAAAAGGAAAAAAATGATAAAGTACAGGTAGTCCTCGACTTACAACAATCTGCTTAGTGACTGTTCGAAGTTACAATAGCACTGAAAAAAGTGACTTATGACCATTTTTCACACTTATGACTGTTGCAGCATCCCCAGGGTCATGTGATTTACATTCGGATGCTTGACAACTGATTCATACTTATGACATTCACAGTGTCCCAGGGTCATGTGATCATCTTTTGCAACTTTTTGACAAACAAAGTCAATGGCGGGGGGGGGCAGCTCATCACTCAGGTTGCAGGATGCCTATGTGGGGAGAATCCATGGGTCTCTGGTGGAGGGGGTGGGACTGGGGTGGGTGCCCTCCTTCCCTCCCTCTCTCCCATTGTCCCTTCCTTCCTTCTTCCCTTCCTTTCTTCCCTCCTTTGTCGCTTCCTCCTTCCCTCCCTCTCTTCCATTGTCCATCCCTCCCTCCCTCCCTCAGGTTGCAGTGTGCCTGTGGGGGGGGGAGAATCCATGGGTCTCTGTTGGAGGGGGTGGGACTGGGGTGGCTGCCTTCCTTCCCTCCCTCTCTCCCATTGTCCCTTCCTTCCTTCTTTCCTTCCTTTCTTCCCTCCTTCTTTGTCCCTTCCTCCTTCCCTCCCTCCCTTCCATTGTCCATCCCTCCCTCCCTCAGGTTTCAGGGTGCCTGTGGGGGGGGAATCCATGGGTCTCTGGTGGAGAGGGGTGGGACTGGGATGGGTGCCTTCCTTCCCTCCCTCTCTCCCATTGTCCATTCCTTCCTTCCTTCCTTCTTTCCTTCCTTCCTTCCTTCCCTCCCTCTTTGTCCCTTCCTCCTTCCATTGTCCATCCCTCCCTCCCTCAGGTTGCAGGGTGCCTGTGGGCGGGGGAATCCATGGGTCTCTGGTGGAGGGGGGTGGGACTGGGGTGGGTGCCTTCCTTCCCTCCCTCTCTTCCATTGTCCATTCCTTCCTTCCTTCCTTCCTTCCTTCCTTCCTTCCTTCCTTCCTTCCTTCCTTATCCCTTCCTCCTTCCCTCCCTCCCTCCCTTCCATTGTCCCTCTCTCCCTCTCATTGTCCTTCCCTCCCTCCCTCCACTCAGTTTTAATTTCTTCGATGCTGGTTCCTTTGCTGAATCACTTTCCTTTTGCGGTCGCGCTCGGTACAGCCGGGAGCCCAGCATAGCCGCTGTTCTTCCGCAGGGGGAGGAGAGCGCAGGCAGTGGAGGAGTGCACGGGGGCGGGGGAAGGGCCGCGGCTGCCAGACTCCCTCTGGTGCATTGTGCACGGCCGCAGCTGGAGAAAAGCAGCGAGTGGGGAAGCGCTCATTCATTGCTGCAGCCAGCCCCGAGGAAGAGCCGGCACAAGCCCCAGGCGAATCCCGCCTGGCTACATTCTTTACGGCCGAAAGAAGGGCTTTGATCCCGCTTCCCCTTCGCTCCGGCTAACCCCAGGGCAGTTCGAAAGGCCAGCAGGCTGGCTGGGGGTTTTGGGGTGGAGACATGTGAGCCTTCCTCTGTCTTTTTGAATCTGGCTTTGATCCCGCTTCCCCTTCGCTCTGGTGAATGCCAGATTCAGGAAGATGGAGGAAGGCTCACATGTCTCCACCCCAAAACCCCCAGCCAGCCTGCTGGCCTTTCGAACCGCCCTGGGGTTAGATCTGGCATTCCCCTTCGCTTCCCCTTCGCTTCGGCGGGTCCGTGAATGCCAGAAGAAGCGAAGAAGCGCTGATCAGCTGGAAAGCGGGCTGATCCTGGTGCTTTCCCTGAGCCCCCCCCACAGCCCCGGAGAAGCGCTGATCAGCTGGAAAGCGGGCTGATCCTGGCGCTTTCCCTGAGCCCCCCCACAGCCCCGGAGAAGCGCTGATCAGCTGGAAAGCGGGCTGATCCTGGCGCTTTCCCTGAGCCCCCCCACAGCCCCGGAGAAGCGCTGATCAGCTGGAAAGCGGGCTGATCCTGACGCTTTCCCTGAGCCCCCCCCACAGCCCCGGAGAAGCACGGATCAGCTGGAAAGCGGGCTGATCCTGGCGCTTCCCCTGAGCCCCCCCAGCCCCGGAGAAGCGCCGATCAGCTGGAAAGCGGGCTGATCCTGGCGCTTCCCCTGAGTCCCCCCACAGCCCCGGAGAAGCGCCGATCAGCTGGAAAGCGGGCTGATCCTGGCGCTTCCCCTGAGCCCCCATAGCCCCCAAGCATTTTTTTACTCACCTGCTTTCAGCTGCACTCCCTTTCTTCTTTTGCTTCTCTGCCTTTGCTTCTCTGCCTTCGCCATGTGTTTGGGGTAAAAAAGAAAAAAAAAGTTCCATGAGACTTTCTAACTTCTCTCGTGAGAAGTTAGAAAGTCTCATGGAACTTTTTTTTTTTGTCTCACAAACACATGGCGAAGGCCAAGAAGGACAGGAGAAAGGGAATGCTGCTGAAAGCACGTGAGTTAAAAAAAATGCTTGGGGGAGGTGAGGGCATCAGGGCAGGGGCGGGGGGGCAGGCAATGCGTCGCGCGCAGCTCCAGCGGAATCTCCCCTGACGACTGCGTGAGGCTGCCTGCCACCCCCAAGGCCGCCGCTAATCAGCTGGAGCTGCGCGCTTTGATCCTGGGCTCTCAGTAGGAGCCAGGCAACGTGCAGTTCCAGCTGACTTTGCCACAACCCCTGTGCAGTGCTGCTGCGCTTTACCTCATCCACTTTTACATTTTTTTAAAAAAAAAAAGTTACATTTTTTTTCCTTTTTTTTTTAACATTTTTTTCAACCCGTCCTACGCGTACCACCAGCCAGGTGCTCGCGTACCACTGGTGGTATGCGTACCACGGGTTGAAAAGCCATGCCCTAGTGCTCCAGGATCTTTGAAAGATATAGTTCAGTGGTTCTGAGATCACATCTGCCAGTTCCTTCAGAACCTTAGGATAGAAGCCATCTGGTTCTGTTGATTTGGACTCATCCAGAGTGAATAGGTATTCTCTTACCATTTTTTTGCTTATTTTGACTTGCATTAATAATATGCATTTTACAGTATTTTTTTTAATAGGTTGGACTGTTTTTTCTTTTTATGTAAAGACAGATGCAAAAAATGAGTTAAGCAGTTCTGTTTTCTCCCTGCTGTTCATCACCTTCATGCCATTTTCTCCCATTAATGGACCAATCATTTCCTTGACTTTTTTCTTGTTTTTACAGGTTGAAAGAAGCTTTTTTTGTTGTTATTTTTGACTTTTGTCACAAGCCTTAGTTCATTTTCAGCTAAAGCTAAAGTTTTCCTGATTTCATCTTTACAGATTCAGTCTAGTTGCTGAAATTCTGCCTTAGTTTTGTGCCCCTCTTTCCACTTTTCACACTTGTCCTTTTTGCCTTTCAGTTTATCAGAAACTTCTTTATGCAGCCATCCTGGTTTCTTTTGAGATCTCTTATTTTCTTCTTCTTCATTGGAATTGTGCTAGACTGGGTTTTTATAATCTCACTTTTCAAAGTTTCCCAAGCTTCTTGGGTTGTTTTCCCCTTGAAGATTCTCATCCATGGAATCCTTCTCAATCTTTCTCTTAAGTTTATTGAAATTAGCTCTCTTGAAGTCCAAGACTCTAGTTTGACTTTTTTTCTATTGCTTGTGCTTCCATATTGTTGAATTCCAATATTGTTTTGTCACTCATCCCCCCCAAGGTTCCTGTAACTTCAATGAATTTATAAAATACATTTTCATAGAGATAGATAGATAGATAGATAGATAGATAGATAGATAGATAGATAGATAGATAGATAGATAGATAGATAGATAGATAGATAGATAGATAGATAGATAGATAGATAGATAGATAGATAGATAGATAGATAGATAGATAGATAGATAGATAGATAGATAGATAGATAGATAATCTTGGTCTTGGAATAATTTATTATTAATTTCTCCTCAATATAATAATTCATAAGTGATCTTTTAAGACCAATGGTCTTTTTTAAGACTGGTGGAAGTCAATGGCAGAATTATTGCTTCATCAGCAGTAATTGATATGTCTGTGGGCTAATTTGGGGAAATGAAATGTAGAGTTACTTAAGTGAAGAACCAATAAGTTTATATAATTAATAAAACTAGAGCCAATGCACATCCTTGCCTAACTCCCCATCTTACTGGTATTTCCTTAATGACATGTTCTTGGTTACTGCACCTGACCTTCAATCTTATGTTCATAAACTTTAATGAGCAGCAGAAGTAGATGTTCGTCTATTGTAGTGTATTTAAGTTTACACCATCATTTGGATACTATGTCAAAAGTAACCTAAAGATAATAAATGTGGCATGAAGAGTTTTTCTAGATTTGTGAATATACTTTCTAGTTTATTGTTACTTTGTCTTTGAGTATGGTATTCTTTCAAATTTTAATACGAAGACTGGGTTTGATGAAAAATATCTTACAATGAAAAATATGATGAATTGCAATTAATGGCATTTCATGTGCTTCAATATTTAATTGATTGCTTGGCTTGTATTAATTAGTTATAATTTCACAAGATTCTCCATCTCTTCCATTCGAATATAGTGGATTTTGGTGTTAGTGCTCAGCTGGACAGGACTGTTGGTAGAAGAAATACTTTTATTGGGACGCCTTATTGGATGGCTCCAGAAGTTATTGCCTGCGATGAAAATCCAGATGCAACATATGACTATCGAGTAAGAAAAATATTAACAAAATAATTGTGTTGTATTTTCTGTACTTTCATCCATTAGTTTTCTAAACAAATGTCTTTATTTCATAAATAATCATTAAGTTTTGTAAGGAAAGCATTATATTTCTTCTTTTGACTAAGGAAGTTTTCTCACTTAATTGGGGAGCAAGATAACCCAACATAACCTGAAAAAAAAAAATCTTAGATCACACCTGATAATCTCAAATATGTAAATAGTTCTGTGTATGAAATTACTCTTGCAGTGTCAAAGCTTACTGTTTTAGATATCAAATGTTGCCCATTTTTAGCGCTTCTGTTGTAGGAAACAAAAAAGGTTATATTTTTGGACTCAAGGGCCATCAATCAAGTGATTACTTGATGCCTCCCCTCAAATCATTTTGAGACAGAGAGTAGATGCTCCTTCGTAGGTGTCATCTTCCCACCATATTCATGTTCCTGCAGCCTTTCAAACAGCAGGGAGCCTAAACTCCTACTTGGTTTATATGTGGGCCTTTGAATCAGCTTGACTCCTGGTGACTACATAGCAAATTTACACAATTTTCTTGCTGCCATTTTTCAAAAGTGGTTTGCTCTTGCCTTGTTCCTAGGGCTAAAAAAAGCAACTGGCCGAAAAGAAGTCACTGGTTTCCATGTCTAGGGCAGAATGAGAACTCACAATCTTCCCATTTTTAGTTCAGTATTTTTAACCACTGGTCCTAACTAGCTGAGTTTAGGAAGAGGTTGTGGTTGTACAGCTGAATCCTGTGGAGTATTCAAACATTAAATTGTAAATGTTAAAGACTGTCATGCTAAATGGATTTCTTGTTTCTGAAATTGAGTTTGCTTCTTCAAGACCATTTTTGAAGCATTAAAGAAATATCTGAGTTTTATCATAGGAAACCAGCGGGGGAAAAGATAACTAAGTATTTAATGTTTTCGATTCTAGAAAAGGTATTCATCTGGCTGAGGAGCTTGAAATATTTCAGAACCTTGGGGAATATGATCATACATCAGACTAAATACTATTTTTAAGTATATCTTTGTTCCCCAAAGGATAATTAATATTTGACTGTGCATGGATGTGGAATAAGAGGGACAGGAGATTAATAACACTGGAGATGATATTAACTGTTTATAACTGAATGGGCTGTTCTACAGCATAGGATAAATATGGAGGTCATTGATATAAAATTGACTTCATTAGTAAAAATGCAAAAGGAGATATTTTATTGCGACACCTGTTAGATTTCATTAAAAAACCCTATACTTTGAGACACAGTTGTTTCCAGCTGTTCTTTATATCTGTGTTGACAGATAGTTCCTTTATTTTTTCCAGTCCTGAAATGCCAATAAGAATAACAGATAGAAATTAAATGTGGTCACTCTGACTGAAGGTTATCAATTTTCCTTAATTTAGTTATACTGGTCGGGCATAATAGGAATTGCAGTCCAGGATATTTCAGTGACACTAGTTTGAGGAAAGCTGTGTGCAGCCTATTATAAATTTCCATGTTAGTACTAGAGTAAAGAAAAATATTTTCTTTCCTTCCTTCCTTCCTTCCTTCCTTCCTTCCTTCCTTCCTTCCTTCCTTCCTTCCTTCCTTCCTTCCTTCCTTCCTTCCTTCCTTCCTTCCTTCCTTCCTTCCTTCCTTCCTTCCTTTTCAATGTTTGCTCCTTACTATTAAGTGACTATATTGCCCTTCAAAATGTGTTCTATTATTGGCTATGTCTGCATTGGGGCTAAGAGAGTTTGCATTGTTTCAGATCTGATAAACATCTTCAATTTTTTTTTAAATAGAATTCATGTTTTAGGAGTTGTTAGTTAAAAACCTAATAGGCTACTGAGCAGTAACATGTCCACATTTTTGAATCTTGTACTCTTAAATTTATTTTTACATTTAGTTTGAAACAAGCAATATATTGGCAAAGATTTATGAGCTTTTTATAGTAGTGTTCTTGAGTGTTTTACAGTACACTTAATGTCCTAGTAGTTTAATTTTATACAATCTTTGCTTTCCTGTTGATGCAACGCCCAACAATTTGGTTTTGATTTCTAAGTAATTGCATATCCAGAACATCAGAAAAACATCTGCTAGAAAAAATATAGTCGAAAGATACAGAATTTACAGAAATGTTGCATCCATAGTTGGAAAAGTGTTATTTTCCCCTCCAGACACACAGGAAATCTACTGTATATGAAAACATGTGAATATAAATATTTGCATTATTTGCAAAAAAAATGAAATATAAACTTTGAAGTGGAAGAGGCTTCATCTGCAAAGATGCTAGACATTGTCCTTCATAAGTTACTTTAATTTTTTATATTTACATAGGTAAATAACACATGTTACTTATTTTTGCAGTCAAATTGTAAAAAAATGAAACTATTTAAAAACAGTGGGGTTGGGTTTTGTTTTGTTTTTGTAATTCTGATCTTTCCTTTATAATGTATGAGCTATAATTGACTGAGAGAAAAGTGGATAATGTGTTTGCTGACATATGGTCTCCCTCTGTAGAGTGACCTTTGGTCATGCGGCATTACAGCCATTGAAATGGCAGAAGGCGCTCCCCGTAAGTGATACATATATATTGTTTATTTGTATGATTTCAGAAATGCAACCTATTGCATTTACTCTTTGTAAATCTAAATGTACCCTTGGAATATTTGGAAACACAATGATCTTCCCACTCTAAGGCAGAAAATGAACTAAAATGGTCATTCTGAAACTTGAGCTGGCCACAAACAAGGAGTGTATATTGGAGGTGGTGGCCCTTTGAGAGCTGTATGCAACGACATTTCATTTTCATGTATGCCAATTGGTGTACATTCAAAGTGACAATAAAGTTGTTGTTGTTATTGTTGTTATTATATTAAGTACCATAAATAGAAATTATTAGGCAGCTGTGTTAAAGCCTCATTTTGCAGTGATTGTGCTAAGCCAATAGAAATCAAACAATAGAATAAACTCTGAAGTACAGAATTATTGAATTGATATTGAGTCCATATAAACTTTATGATGAGGTATTTGATTCTGAGACAGATTCTGAGACTTATTACCTCATTATAAGAAGAGGGCTGTGCTGGTCTGTGGGGGCAAAAGATGGGGAATCTGGTAGTACCTTTTCCAAGTAACACATTTTATTTAAAAGCATGAACTTTCACTTCAGTCTAATCAAATGCATGGAATGTCTGGACTGATGTAGAATTTAAAATGGGTAAGGGATGGGGGAGGGGAGGAATGGGAGGATAGGTTGGTTATACAGATGTATATTTCATGTGGGAGAGGTTACAGTTATCAATTAACAATTGTGTTTAAAAAAACAGTGGGCAGTTGAGACCTTGTGAGATTGCCTGAAATGTTTTATGTATGTCAGTTCAACACTGATTAATGATCAACATTGTTTGATGATCCTGTTCATCTGATGACAACAGCTTATGGCTTTGAATAAAATTTGTTTTCAGAAAAGGTGCTATTAGATCCCTGTTTATGTTATTAGCAGACTTAATGTTTAGTGCTTATAGAATGTCACAGAGCTTATTGCACATGGCAAATCCCTTATATACTGTTTTGCAAAGGAAATGAGTGTTTGGTCTCTAATTTCCAGGGGCTATGTGAAGAGGTAATATTATAGCTCAGAGGCATTTTATAGAACAGATGGTTCCTCTGAAATCACAGCACCTCTCTCAGCGTAAATACGATTCTATCCTCTCTTTGATCTACGGTTGTCATTTTTATATCTTTATATCTATCATTTTTATAATCTTTTGTTCTTGT
Source organism: Azemiops feae (assembly GCA_023970755.1). NCBI lineage: Eukaryota > Metazoa > Chordata > Lepidosauria > Squamata > Viperidae > Azemiops > Azemiops feae. The sequence continues at coordinate 31,169 of JALGBA010001247.1, read as the reverse complement.
CGTAATCCCATCATTGCTTAGTTTACAATGTTAAATATATGTAGATATAATTCAATAATATGATAGAGCTGAAAAATCAACTATGCAACTTTTTAATTTCTTTTTTAGCCCTTTGTGATATGCATCCAATGAGAGCCCTGTTTCTTATTCCCAGAAATCCACCTCCACGGCTAAAGTCCAAGAAATGGTATGTAGGGTTTGTTGATGTGGTTGCTTTTTGTCTGATTTTGCCATAGCAGTTTCGTTCACAAGACAGAGCTTTCTTTACATTGACCTAAAAAATAATTTAAGGGGACACGATGGCTCAGCGGTTAAAGATGCTGAACTTGTCAGCTGGAAAGCTGACAGCCCGGATTCGAGACCTGAGCACCATGTGACAGGGCTAGCTCCCTTTACTTGCCCGAGCCCCTGCTCACTTAGCAGTTTGAAAGCATGCAAATGCGAGTAGATAAATAGGCAATAATGTTCCATGCACCTTGGCATATAGTCATGCTGGCCACATGACCACAGAAATGTCCTCAGACAACATTCCTTCAGCTAAGAAGCAGAGATGGGCACCGCCTCATAGAGTCAGATACAACTGGACAGGGGAAACCTTTACCTTTACAAAAAGTAATTTACAGGGAGATAAAAATAAGAGTTGTATGCTACTGAATCTGAGCATATATATTCCTAAATGGATATGCAGATAGACATTTTCAGCCACTCACTCAGACACACAAAACACACAGAGTGATAGACAGACAACAGATACTTGTCTTTTGCATTCTTCCAGAATCACACAACAGGGCAAGTTATATTAGATGGAGAAAGAATGAATGATTGGTGCAAAGTATACTGCAATAACTTTCATTTATAATGATCAAAACAAAATTATTATTAAATAGTGCCATGCTAACAGATAGTTCATTCATTATAATATCTTAATAGAAATTCTGTTAATTTTTAATCTAAAATATGGTAAACAGAACAAAAATGTCACTGATTTTTAGCTTGAATATTGCTTTGTTAAAATGTGTGAGGCTTTCACTATATCATAATTAAAATGAGATTCTCACTGGGAAATTAAACCCAGAATTGTTGGTGAAACTTAACCTTGACAACAAGTAGTGTTTGCTCATTTTTAAATCTTATATTAAAAATAGTATGAATTAATTTGAAGACTGAAATGAAAACCAAGTTCACTATAAATTACTCAGATGTCAAGTTTAGATGCATCTTTTTCTTTAAGACTACTGTATGAGTAGCATGTTTAATCAATTTAAGCAGAGAGTTGAAAGGCTGGTAATATTCTAGTCAAGCACTCTAGCTTAATGCAGAAAATGGTAATCCTTTCAAAGGAATTGTACTTAACTATTGTGCTGCTCTTTAACCCAAGCAAACACTAGTTCATTAGTAAACAAACACTATTTGCAGTAACCATCATATAGTAATGACTTTATATACATGTACTGGTAGTCCTTGACTTATAACAGTTCATTTAGTGACCATTCAAAGTTGCAACGGCACTAAAAAAAAGTGACTTATGGCCATTTTTCAGATGACCATTATAGCATCCCCATAGTCATGTGATCAAAATTCAGACGTGTGACAACTGACTCCTATTTATGAGTCCCAGGGTCATGTGATGCACTTTTGCAACCTTTTTACAAGCAAAGTCAATGGGGAAGCCAGATTCACTTAAGAACCATGTTACTAACTTAATAGCTGCAGTGATTCACTTAACAACTGTAGCAAGGAAGGTCGCAAAATGGGGCAAAATACTCTTAACTGTTTCACTTAGCAGCAGAAATTTTGGGCTCAATTGAGGACTACTTACCTAGAATGAGTTGTAAAGTAACATAATTTATACAGTAAAATACAGACACAATGTAAACAGTATAATTGGACTAATACAATAATTTCATTTGGTGCATATATATTGCTTGAACACACTCTGATATTTAGCCTGTGTAATTTTTAAGTCTAGTTAGGGAAATACCAACTCTTGCCATGTGGATACATACATACATACATATATATATATATGCATACATGACTATTTTACCCCCAAAATTAATTCACTCTGTAATAATATCACAGGTTCTTTTTAGATTGACCCAGACTTGAGGGAGGTCCAATTTTGCTAAGCTGCCTGTTTTTCCACAAATATTTTTTTTCTTCAGTAATGTGAGAGAAATATCTCCAAAGATTTGTCAAAATAAGTGGTTTTCTACATAATTAAGATTACCCCCTCTTGACACCTTACATTCACATTTCTTTGTAGATTATAAGCAAGTTATCTGAGTCCCAGCATGTGGACAGTAGTGCTGGTTGTTCTAAACTTTGTAAATGTTACGTTTAAATATAGTTTTAGCACATAGAGGATTCTTAACTGATAAATCCATACTTTCCCAAATAACTGATATATATATATATATATATGTGATTTATTTTTGCTCAGGTCAAAGAAGTTCTTTAGTTTTATAGAAGGCTGTTTAGTAAAAAATTATATGCAGCGACCTTCTACAGAGCAATTGTTAAAACATCCATTTATACGTGATCAACCAAATGAAAGACAAGTTAGAATCCAGCTTAAAGATCATATAGACAGAACCAGGAAGAAGAGAGGAGAGAAAGGTATGTTTTATTTTTGAAAGTAGAACCACATTTCTGTATACATAGAATATAAGTCTATGTTAATTATATACTAATTATTTAAACAATAAAGATAGCAGTTCTTTTACAACATATATTGGAACAAAAGAGAGGCAGAAGGGAAATCAGAAAGAAAAAAGTAAAAGTTAAGCCAGAATTTGCAAATTCAAAAGAATTTTTTCGCAATGTGAACTTAGCAAACAGTATAATGGGTACTATATAGTAGACTAATTATACACCATCAAAGATAAACTGTATGTGTGAAACTGTATACAATGTATAGATAGTGATTTCTGATAAGTGGTTTTTCCACCTAGCTTCACTTCTAGCACTGTGGCAGACTGTTTTGGAAACAGAAAAGGAATTATGAAAACCATTTGGCGTGGAGGTTTGCTGTTTATATAGGGGGTAAAAAACTGATGGGTACTAACACTTTGCATATGAAGATCCTAGTTTTCAATCCCCTGTGTCATGTGACCAAAAGAGTTGTCTTTCTTGCTGTACCAAAATGTAAATAATAATTTTAATAAGGGCAAGTATGCAGACTATTCCCTTGATATAGACTATTCTATATGAACTATACGGATGAGCCTGAGAAGTAGCACTATCATGTAGTGATATAGAACAGTGAAATCTTCTTAAATTTCAAGTTTAATAATAGTTGCCTAAATAACACTGTGAGTTTCTGGGCCTTTTCTCTAAAGTTCATAAAGAAACCATACCAAAGCACTTTTTCATATGAATTCTATAGCTTTTAAACATATTATTCCTGAAAGCTTTTAAGACTTATTTGTGATCAAAATTATTTTTCATGGAATTTGCTTTAGTTTGTTGCCATGACTGTTTATCTCCAATTTCTGTCAGATGAAACAGAATATGAATATAGTGGAAGTGAAGAAGAGGAGGAGGAAGTGCCTGAACAAGAAGGAGAACCAAGGTAATGTAATCTTGGTATTGAGCTAAGAACCATATTATGACTATCTCTATGAATGAGATGGGTGGTATCTAAATTTGATAAATAAATAGGAGCCTTTGACAATCTGGTATTCAGATATCTTACACCTTAACTCATAATCTGAGCAAACATTCTGAAGTATCTGGAGGTATTTGTAGAAGCTGTTTTAGGGCTAGAGCACAGAAAGTGATTTATGTGGCATAAATCACTATGTAGTTGTGAAGCTCATTAGCTTTGTTGTAGCCTTTTAATAATAGAAAATAGAACAATGTTTTTTTTAAAGTAGAAATTCAATATCCATAATGCAATATCCATAATGCAATCTTCTCTATAAGAATAGAAGTAGCCATTGCTTAACAATTGGTCATTTTATGACTCGTCAAAGTCACAGTGGCCACAGATCGGGTGTTTTGTAGCCATTGTAATTGGTCCCTCTCATGTGATATCACATAGGTCGGCATTATGACTGTTAATGTGTTGTGTTAGGATGTTTTTTGCTGGTTCATTCAAATGCTCAAATGAATGGGTTTGCTTAATGATTGCCAGGTTTGCTTAACAACTGCTGCAAAAAGGGCTGGAAAATTACTTGGATGCTTCGACTTAATGACCACATAATTATGACTGTAATTCTAGGCTCAATTACAATCATAACTCTCAGACTGCATGTATGTAAAATATTTGTTATTGTTCAAGTGTAAGGAAGTAAAATAAATATTTGATTGCTCACCAGGAAGATCTTGACTTCTCAGACCTTGTATACGTCTTGAGAAATTACCTTGAGGCACACTATAAGTTACTCAAAACACAGAGTTGCCTGATACTACATAATCAATAGAGGTAGTCCTTGACTTACAACAGTTCATTTAGTGTGTTCAAAGTTACAACGGCACTGAAAATGACTTACGACCATTTTTCACATTTTTGACTACTGCCATGTGATCATAATTCAGACTCTTGGGAACTGGTTCATATTTATGACGGTTGCAGTGTCCCAGGGCCATGTGATCACTTTTTGTGACCACCTGACAAGCAAAGTCAATGGAGAAGCCAGATTAATTTAACAACAATGTTACTAATTTAATAACTGCAGCGATTCACTTAACAACTGGTGGCGCAATAGTTAGAATGCAGTACTGCAGGCTTCTTCTCCTGACTGCTGGCCCCCAGCAGTTCAGCAGTTCGATTCTCATCAGCTCAAGGTTGACTCAGCCTTCCATTCTTCCGAGGTCAGTAAAATGAGGACCCAGATTGTTGGGGGCAACAGGCTGACTCTGTAAAACCACTTAGAGAGGGCTGTAAAGCACTGTGAAGCAGTATATAAGTCTAAGTGCTGTTGCTATTGCTATTAATTGTGTTACTTAGCAATAGAAATTTTGGGTTCAATTGTGGTTGTAAGTTGAGGACTACCTGTACCTTTTAAATACTAAAATTCAGGCATTTTTTTGTAATCCTTTTATAAGTTTTGAAAAAGCATCCAAATTTCTAAACAAAAATGAGGAGATTTTGTTTTCTGCTGAATTGACTCTCTGCTATTTCTCTGCCATGTTTCCAATAGCACAACTGTACTTCTAGTGTTTGTAAGGAAAACACGGAAGATGTAAAAATAAAGAAGTTTCCAACGTTTGTTTAGTTACTTGCTTAGACTTAGCCTTTTTTTTCTCATGCAGTTCTATTGTTAATGTGCCTGGAGAATCTACCCTCAGACGTGACTTCCTGAGATTGCAGCAGGAAAACAAGGAGCGTTCTGAGGCTCTTCGGAGGCAACAGCTGCTACAGGAACAGCAGCTCCGTGAGCAGGAGGAATACAAGCGGCAGCTGCTGGCAGAAAGACAAAAGCGCATTGAACAGCAGAAAGAGCAAAGGAGGAGACTAGAAGAGGTAGAAATGGGTCAAGGTTGAAAAGGCACACTTTTTTTAAAATTGCCTTTTGTTAAAGAGCCAAAGGGTTGAATTTAGAATCTATTAAATGACTACATGAAGACATCAGAATTTATCACTCACTGCCAGAATTCTTCAGTGGAGCAACAGTGTTTGGTATTAGAAACCTCAATTCCCATGAGGATTTGTTTGCTTTTTTAATACTGAATCCCTCCTGCAGAATTGAATTTAGGTATGAAGGTATGGGTAGGATAGGAGTGAAAAAATGGTTTGATGATTTTCTGATGTCATATATGCTGTAGATAGAGTACTACATGAGCTAATAAAATTAGTCATGTAATAACAATAATCCCAGGTTTAAAAAAATCCCTATATAGCATAGCGGCTGGATTATTCATTTAAAAAAAAACCTGGTATGTTCATTCTTGTCTTTGTAGTCTTGCATAAATAGGCTGATAACAAACAAACAGTAGTGTCCCATTATCTGTTTTTCCTGCAGGCTCCTCATTTGCTAATGTTGCTATCCAGTTGTTACTGAACTAAATACTACAGGAACAAATTCAAATATAAATTTGATTAATTAATAAATGCTGCTGATGCTATTTTAGCATTTTTAATCAGAGTACTTAAAACATTTGAATATGCCCTTATTTTTAAACTGACTGTGGAGATTAAAGGTCTGATGTTATTTTGGTCCATTTGAAGTATTACAGTCTCAGTCTATATAAAGCCAGGTTTATTTTAAGAAGGATCCCTACCAAGTATAAGTAGAAAAATATACATACTATTTAAATAATAAATTTTAGTGACTGCAGGGTTTATTAAAATAAAACACAAATAGATGCTTGCGTCCACATACAATGGTACTTTATAGATGTATGTATACTGCTATAAAATATGTCTAAATTTGCCTACCAACATATCTGGATTTTAATGTCACAGACTGCATCTTATTCTTCTTGCTGTTATCCATAATAGAAAAACATAAATCCATAAATAGAATGCTTTCTTTAGTATGTACATAATTCCAATGATATCTGTAATATACTGATTTCATGGTCAGCCCTCAGTCTTTAGAAGAGTTTGTGTGCATTTTGAAACAATGAATATCATAAGCCAGTGGTTCTCAACTTTTTCTTCACTCTGGAGCCCCTTTAGATACCTTTTGTGGCCTCGGACTACCAAGACTTAACTCAAGATTTAAATCATAACATTTTTTCAAGCCTTTGCAGACCCCCTGTGATCACATCGTGGCCCCCAGTGGTCTGTGGACCATATGTTGAGAACCACTGCAGTAAGGCCTTCTGGGTAAAAGAGATACATATATCCTTAAAAAAATTGATATGCCACTGTGTTAGAAAATCTTGACACTATATTATAAACAATTATGAGATGATGTTGCAATCTATGAGCCCAACTTATGTTTAGCCGCAGTATTAGGTTGACTAAGAAAGATTCTTCATTGAAAATGTTTACAGGTTAGGGTTAGGGTTACCTAACCTAAAACAGATCATTCAGAAGAAGAATTTTCATGGTTAATTGCCAAACCTATAAACTAAGCTTGGGATAGTTTAATCAGTGCCTTACAGCAGAGAAATAGAATATTCTACTGCTGAAATTTTGTGTATTACATACCACTTTCTTAATTAGAATACAGTTATTTCTTTATTATCCAAAGTAAGCTCAGACTCTACAAACAGGACCAGACTACATGGGTGTTTAATTATTCCTTTTCTATCAGCAAACTCCTTTCCCTGAATTGATTTTCTGAGCAACAATTATATCACTAATATTAAAAATGATGTACCATCTAGAGCAGGGGTCCCCAACCTCCGGTCTGTGGACCAGTACTGGGCTGTGGCATGCCAGCAACTGGTCGGCACAAACAAGCAAAGCCCCATCCGTGGGATGCAAGCAGCACACAAAACCATGCACCCTCCAGTCCTCAGAAAAACCTATCTCCACGGAACAAGTCCCTGGTGCCCAAAAGGTTGGGGACCTCTGATCTAGAGTTAAATTGCTTGAAGAGAAAAGGTCATGAATAGGAAACTGAAAAGAAATCAAGGCATTTGAGGTCTCTTCCTTAAATAGCCTTTTGTATTGCTTAACCATGTTTTGGAAAACACTGTACAATACAATCATAAACATTTTTTTAATGAAAAATCCATTATAGTATTTTTTCAATGGGTCTCTAGTTACCTTTATGATTCAAGAGTATTTGCATGGGATTTTCCATTTGATGTTGTATGTGGAATATAGCAGATGTATTTTATGTATTAAATACTTTGTCAGGATCTAATAACAAAGCTTTTAAATATGGGTTCCCCTTTAGTCTGTCCATATCCCAATTTAATTTGATACAGTTTATTAAATAGTTTCACCAAAAATAGATGGAGAAAACAGTGTTCTTGGCACTTTTTAAGAAATATTCAGATATCAGTGTGATACATTTTGAGTCCCTTAGGATAATAAAACCTATAGAGATACCTACATGAAACTGTTATAATATGCTCCTAACATGACATTCATTTATGTGCTATGTTAAATTTTACTTTATCATATTTAGTTGGTGCAATTTAATAAAATTAACACATTTTTGAGTTTGGGAAACTTCCAGCTGGATTGTGGGACAAAAAAATGATTTGACCAGATTCAAAGGTCATTAAAGGATAGAATTCATGAATATGTATGTAGATTTAAGCATATATACCTACCTAGTAGATTTAAAAGTCACCAAAATGTATTAGCACAAAAAACACAAAGCCTGTGTTTCTTTCCCTGACTTTTTTCTAAAAAACAAACTTATAGGCATTTCTTTCAAATCCTGGGTCTCTTTAGGAAATAGACAGTAGAATTGAATACATACTTCCATTCGCAGTGCAATCAAATCGATCTCTATGGGATTGGGAGAATACAATTATTACTGTTAAAAATACCTTTTGAAAAATTATTGTATGAATCATTAATTCAGTTTTAGAGGATAGAAGCTTTCATCAAATTAAATGCAAATTTCACAAGCTTGATACAATCTCTTTTTAAAAGAAGGATCATTTCCTAGTAATCATATTGCTTACTAAGTGGAGGATATTTCTTCTGAAGGAAAATGTTACATTTGAAAAAGGCTATTAATAAAGCTATACAGAAATACTTAAATTGTTAGATAAATTTGAAGAAACACAAAAGATTGTCAAGTTTGAGATTGTTAACCAAAGTGAATGTTAATGGTGTCTTAGAGATAGAGGTTGTGTGTATTTATTGGTAGGAAGATAAATGAATTGATGGCTGGGTGGATAGACCAATGTTGGTCATTTAATAAAGAGAATCTTGTAGAATTAAGTACAGGGAGCTCATATAATAGGATTGGGGTTAATTAAGTTTTTATAAAAACCACTGTAAATTGGATACTGGTCAGTATGTAAACCTGGATTTATGAAGCAGTAATTGATAGTAGAACCTTTGGATCAATTTGATTAAAAACAGGGTTTGTTTGTTTTTTTAAAAAAGGACTGTTAATGAAAAGGATTATATTTTCAGAGAATTTGTATGTTTTCTTTCACTCAAGCTCTTCAGTAATTTTCCTTTCAATTTTAAGTGTTATGTATCTGATTCTTGAAGGTAGAAAAACTCCATGGGCTCTGGAGATTACATGGCTTGCACAGTCATTCCTGTTGCAGCAACTTCCAGTCCCAAATGGAGCACCTCATAACTCTGGTTCAAAGTTGGTCCAATGAATTATAGTGCTGGCATATCAGTGAGTGTGTGGTAACAAAAAAATCTCTGGAAAATGTTTCCTTATTTTCCTGAGGAAGAGCAACATCTCTTCATTTAGCGTTTGGGTGTGCTCATTTAACAGAAGGATTTAATAGAATAACAGAGTTGAAAGGGACCTTGGAGATCTTCTAGTCCAACTCCCTGCTCAAGCAGGAGACCCTATACCAGGGGTGTCAAACTGCCGGCCTGCAGGCCGGACGCGTCACCAGGAAACCGCGCCCACCCCATTGCCGGCAATGGAGAAAAAGCTCCGATACGTTGTGTGATGTCACGTGACGTCGCAAGTTTGACATGTCGACAAGTGCTATCCAGTCTCTTCTTAAAAGCCTCCAGTGATGGAGCACCCAGAACTTCTGAAGGCAAGCCATTCTAGTGGTTAATTGTTCTCAGTGTTAGAAAAATTCTCCTTACTTCTAGGTTGTTTCTCTCCTTGATTAGTTTCCATCCATTGTTTCTTGGCTTGCCTTTTAGTGCTTTGGAAAATAGGCTGACCCACTCTTTTTTGTCGCAGCCCATCAAATATTGGAACAGTGTTATCCTGTCCCTCCACTCCTTCTTTTCACTACACTAGACATACTCAATCCCTGCAACTGTTATTCATTTGTTTTAGCCTCCAGCACTCTTAATCATCTTTGTTGCTCTTTTGTGCACTCATCTTGACTGTTGTTTCACATGCACGGGCAGAACCACAGAATTAACACTTGTACATATGATACCCTCTCAGGTCTCATTCCTCAGCATGTCGATTTGTTGGCCATGCCAGAAAAGCCACCAAGTTGGGGCTGATCACTGTCTTTCCTTTCTAAATGCAAGAGAATGTTGCTTACAGATATCATTGTATAAAAAGATTATATAAATCTATAATCATCTAGAGCAACTTTGGGAGTTTTCTAAAACTATTCAAAGTTGATAATTCTATTGCCATCTTCCCTTAATTGGCAATGCAGAGCTACTGCTCTTTAACCTCATAAAGCAGCTCAGTAAAGGTATATCAGATTTTCTTTCAAAGGAAAAAAACATCCATGAAGTGGCATCTTATAACTAAGAAGTAACTATATTGGGTAGTTTTATAATTCTAATAATGTGCTCAATATAGGCACAGTCCTCAGGCAAAGTCACTGGATTTCATATCCTTCTATTTCTCTTATCAAGCTACTTAAGCAGTGATTGTGATGCTCAAGTACCATCCTTTCCATCTTGGGACAAAGGCTTCTACATTGCTTTTCTGATGTCAGTGAACTTGTACAGAGAGAAGTTCTAGAGCTATTGTAAATTATCAGGATTAGTTCACCCACAACTATCAGAATTATGGCTGCCCAGGTCATCAATCTTGGAGATCCATTTAATACCACTGAGATCTTATGAAATGTTTACTGTCGCATCAACTACCTAAGATTTTTCATGGTGGCAACAGGTACCTCAATATTTGAGAAAAATCCACTTTGTAACATCGGCTCATGCTACTAGCCATGTATTTCCCATGTTTCATGCTCACAGGTAAATTTTGATCTATTGATATTGTACTTTCTACATTGTGTGGCTCAGAAGCAGCAACAGAATAAGCACTATGGCTTGTTTTATTTCAGATTATACTTTTCTCTCTTACTCAGATTTATCATTCTAAATCTACCTTTTCTCCAACTGAAGAAAGGCCTTACATTTAACAACTATTATTCAGCTAATGATTTAGATGTAGACTTCAAACAATTCCAACTACTGAAATAAGATCTGATATTTTAACTAGCTAGTTTTTAAGCCAGGGTTAGGGTTGCCTTTCCTCTCTTGTCTGTGGGGTGACAAGTAGTGTTTCATTTTTCAGTAACCTTGCCAGGCTATATTGATAGATGCTACATAAGGGCAGTTCTGAGTATGCTGGTCTTTGACAAACAAAGACTGAGAATATACTGGGATGAAGGGTATATAATGAAGCATAGCAAGACTGCATAGCACATATCATCATTTTTCCTGGTGAAATATGGCACTTCTGCTCATTTATTTCCTTAAGACAAGCAAATGTTAGTGTTCTTTTTCTTACAGAAAGTTCAGCTTTGTCAAGCCAACAAATAGTATTACAAAATTGCTTGCAGGAGTGTATTCAGTTTTATGCTTGGTCCCATTTCTTGGTTCCATCCCAGGTACCACATCTTTTAGCAGAGGATCTCCCTTTTAATGATGAAGGCTTTCTTCATTATACATTGGTGGTGCCATGAAATGAATGTAGAAACTGAAAATGGAAGGGTGTGAGATAAAAATGTTTAGAAACTCTACAGCATAACAGGTCTTACTTTTCAGAAATGCTTCCTCTCTTACCAGTCACAAGCATCCTAAGGAGGACACCCTTCAATCTGCTGCAACAATCAGCTATTCCAATAGTAAGGCAGGGTGAGTTGTTAAGAGTAGATGAGATTGTACTCATCATCTAGTTTCAGCAAATGCTCTAGGATTATAGGATTCAGAAGTATTCTGAAGCACATGAATTGCTTCATTCAGTTGAATTTGGGTGGCCTTTTAGTTTGACAGAGCAAATCAGAACACTTCCGTGACCATATCAAAATAAGACTATGTTGCTTCACTACAACCAAATATGAACAGTGATGAACAACACCACTACAGTCTTTATATAGGCAAACATAGTAGACTTAGTTTCTGCTCTTTCTAGTAGTATTGGTGCTTCAAGGGGACAGTGATTCAATTTGCAAATAGCAACAAGCATCAGGCAAAAGCACTATAGTAGACATATAACACTATCTGTTATCTTCATCCCTACTCTTTAGAATGGGAATTGTCAAACTGGACCATGTCCAAGATAAAGGATTTAAAAGAACAATTTATGAGGAATCATTAGAGAAGACTGCAGGAAAACATGATTATTGTGAAAGGATTTGAAGGAGGATCAAAGGTGGAGAAATTTCCAGTATCGTGCCAGAAGACAGGAGACAAATTGGGATTTCAACTACAAAAGAAGTAGATGTTAGTTGGAATCAGGGGGAAAAATCTTTATTCTTGAACTATTCACCAGTGGAACAGATTATTCACCAGTGGAACAGATTATCCTGTGAAATGGTGCTCTCCTTCACTGGAATTACTTAGGCTGGATCACCATCTATCAGGGATGCTGTAATTGTGGACTCATGAGCTAAGAGGTTTGACCAAGGTCTATTCAAATCCTTATATTTCATGATTCTGTGAATAAAGATTTTGGCTGCCTCAGGAAGTTTTCTACTAGGATAAAAGAATTGCAGTTTGTTGCAGGATTAGCTCTGTTTAGTTATATTTTCAGTTTCTTTTTAGTATAAGATCTTTCATCTCTCCATGTCTGTTTTCTGGTGATCTCTCTGTAGATCACCTGCCAGTTAATTCATGGAGCACAGACTAATTCACCCAAACACAAAGCATTTCCTTAAGGAACTAATTATTCTGTTTCAGTCTATATTCTTGTAGACGTTCCTGACTCTGAAGTAGGGCTTGTCAGTAAGTATTCCTGGTTTTGATCTCAAGTCCCTTTCAGCCCTGCAGTTTTCAGAGTAAAATGAACTACTTTTATCTTTTAAAATAGCCTTAAATCAGAGGTCCCCAACCTTTTGGGCACTAGGGCCCAGTTCCATGGAGAGAGGTTTTTCCGCGGACCGGAGGGTGCGTGGTTTTGTGTGCTGCCTGCATCCTGTGGATGGGGCTTTGCTTGTTTGTGCGGACCGGTTGCTGGCATGCTGCGGCCTGGTACTAGTCCATGGACCGGGGGTTGGGGACCCCTGCGTTAGATGATTGGATGGTGTACAAAAATTAAAAACCAAATAGAATAAAATTCAGCAATCCAAATAACTAAGGTTGAAAAAAACAAACATTATATCAGTCATCAATTAACTAGTGGAACTTGCTCACATCTTAGCCCAAATGCCTAGGAGAAATTCTTTATTTAGCTGCTTCATGAAATTGCTAGAAATAAGTCTCTGATGACAGCAATGCACTGTCTATATGGAAGCAATTTCAGTAGCCTCCGTATATTTGGTGGTTTCGTATATACAATCACAGTATTCACATTTTCCCACATGGTAGCCAACCATTTTAAAATATTAGCAATTGTAATTGTAGAAGCGCATTTCTAAAAATTACTCAGATAATCCTGATACAATGAAAAATGATTGCCACCCTTCTTAATGATGCTGGATTGCCAGTTTACTGATTAGGCTGGATGATGACTCATGGCAATAGAATCCATCGTTTCTGTATTCTGATTTGATAAGTTGATAAAAGAAACAGATTGCTTATAAAAATTGTTACTTGAAATGCAGCAACAGAGAAGAGAGCGCGAAGTTAGAAGACAGCAAGAACGGGAACAAAGGAGGAGAGAACAGGAAGAAAAAAAACGATTGGAGGAGCTGGAAAAAAGGCGGAAGGAAGAAGAAGAAAGGAGGAGAGCGGAGGAAGAGAAGAGAAGAGTGGAGAGAGAGCAGGTAAATCTGAAACAGCATGAATCAATTATGTATGCTTTTCTCTTCCTTCCCATTAGTATAGGAAACATTAAGGAAATGATTGGATACAGTCTAAAAAAGTATCTTCCATCGATCTGGTGTCTTCATTGTGTATTAGTATAGTCATTCCCTGTTAGTTTAGCCACACATTAAGAGCAAACTAGTTTGGGGAACCTGGTTAGGAATATGGGAAAATCTGAACTAATGTTTTATGATGGATTCCTGATTCCGGGCAGTAAGTTTCTTCCACAAAGTCACAACATGTAAGTATAGTAATAGACTTACTTTATCTGCTTATACTGAAGCAAATGACTTAGTTCAATGGTTTACATGCATGTATTTTTCAAAACTTATCAGTATTTGTTCTTCGAAAATACTACATTAGTTTCTCAGTCTCATACATGAATCTTGCCTGTTTGAAATATAATTTGTGTATATGACAGAAAGTAAGGATATTCATATTGGAAAAAGTAATTTTCAGGAAATATAGTAAGTACTAAGAACATCACTGCTATTTAAAATTTATTGTATTCTGTAAAGTTTATTTGGGCTTTGATGTCAAACAACATGTAATATATAATGGAATTTTGCAGAACATGTAATAATAGAAACGTTTTAGACTTGTATGAAATGCTGCACTTAACAGTCATTCGTGTAGTTTAGCTTCCCTGAACTTGGTATCTTCCAGAAAGTTTGGAACTGCAATTCCCAGAACTGCTGGGTGAGAATGCATTTGGAGGGGCTAGATTGGGGAAAGTTTGTCCCAACTTAATTTTGGGAAATACACATGCAGAAACAGCCACTCGTATAAAACAGATAAAAAAAATGTTCTCCCTGAGTAACTTATTTGGGTCTTAGGAAATCATATTTTCATGTAGCTGAAGAAGTGCATCAACCATCTGCCATTATTGTTTGCATGCAGCTAGAGATGTATTGTTAACACACACTCTCCAAAATGTACAGGTAGTCCATGATTTACAACCCATTTGTTTAATAACTGTTCAAAGTTATGACACAACTGAAAAAAGTGACCTATGACTGGTCGTCACACTGCAGCATCCTTGCGATCACGTGATTAGCAGTCGGCATGTGCTTACAATGGTTGCAGCGACCAAGAGTCATATGATTGCCATTTATGGCCTTCCCTGGTCTATGAGCAAAATCAATCGGGGAACTTGGATTCACCTAATGATTACAGTATTTGCTTAATGACCATAGTAAAAGTCATAAAATTAGGTGCACCTCACTTAACCACATCACTTAGTGGTGGAAGTTCTGATCCCAATTGTGGTCAAGTGTCAAGGACTACATGTATTGCTGGCATTGATAGATTTGTTAAAAAAAACATATTGCTACAAAATGTTAACTCCACTTAATTCTGGGTATGCAAGGATTGTATAACTAGCTCCCATGCACCTTTTTTTGTTTCGTAAGATTTCAAGCAGTTTCATTTTGCCATTGCATTGCGTTATTAATTCCTTTTGTGTTCATTGTCTTTTTCATGTGTGTTTGAGCGCATGTGTTTACTTTCCCTTATTAATTCGCACGATAGGATGTTCTTAGCTTTGGATATGTTGCTGCATATTTTGACTTGGCTTAGGAATCCAGACTTCTGGAGTGTCACTGAAAATGCATTTGGAGTTATATCTTTCTCTAGTGGATGTCTGGTTTTTTATGTTCTGTCATAACCACCACATACTTCAGATTGGCATTGTCTGTGTTGATGATGAGGCTAGGATCAATTTATAGCTGAGGTTAAGGTTCTAATTGACAGATCTTTTTGATGGAAAGCTTGCAAAAGGGATGCCTTAACTAAGCCTGGCTCTAGCTGTTGCTCATGGTTCATCAGAGGTGCAAAATTATTTTATTAAAAATGCATGTGATTTTGTGTTGGCTGTGTTGATAAGACTTGCTAGTATTAACTACCACCCTGTTTTTAAAAATTCATTTGCTTGTTTTTAAGTCAAAATTCTACAGGCAAGATTAATTTTTCCTACCCCACATTTTTTTTCTTCTTTTTAGTTAATTTTTTGGAGGGAGGGTCTGTAATGGATTTTTTTCTGTCCTTACTTTAGCTGATAGGGTTTTACTTAATTGTTCTTTAGGGAGTCCCATTATTAAATTTATTATTGAATTGTCACCTGAAGGTGAATTGGGATAGGTGGCATTTTTGTTTTTCTTTTGTGTGGTGTACTCAGGTGCTTTGGATACATTCCTGTTGTGAACAATTTTATTGCTGGGTAATTTCTATGTGACAGGAGTATATCAGGCGACAGCTAGAAGAGGAGCAGCGGCACCTGGAAATTCTTCAGCAGCAGCTGCTCCAGGAGCAGGCCATGTTACTGGTAAAGCACTGTATCTGTTTTGTTAGTAGCTACTGTATGGGATTGCTTTCTCTGACCGGTGTCCCAGATTGTCTTTAAATGGACACAGCTGAACTTTATGCACAGTAGAGCCTGGCACAAGAGCTAATCATCCTACAGTGTATTGCGCTGGCAGACCTATGTGATCCATGCTGTATGGTAATCTGACAAGCCAATCAGTGAAGTTTTTTCCCCCCCTAAGTTAAAGAAGTTACAGTTTGGAATTGACTTTCTGAACAACCCTTCTCAAAAGAACAAGAGTGCAGGCCATGTATTTTATTAAATATTGGATATAAAAGTCAGGGTACTGTGTTCTTTTTGGCCCTCCCATTTCCCCCACCACAACAAAACCACTCTATCCTTCATGGCAAAATAGATTTATGACTGTGCCGATCACACTAGTTTAAATAATATTATGCCTGTAAGTAGTGTAAAATGCTTTATAAATTAGGGGAAAACTTGTGCTCTATTTGAATGTAAATTTGAAGTTTGGTATATTTACTTACACTGCAACTGCAGCAAAATGTATAGCCACCAGAAGATAAGCAAGTGCCTGCCAGCATGGTGTTCATATTTTGACCTGTTCTCTCAAAGGAATACAGATGGCGAGAGATGGAGGAACACCGACAAGCAGAGAGGCTTCAACGTCAGTTGCAACAGGAACAGGCATATCTTTTGTCACTTCAGCATGATCACAGGAGGCAGCAACAACAGCAACAACAGCAGCAACAACAGCTCCAGCAGCAAGAAAGGAATAAACAAAACTATCATACCCCTGAGCCTAAATCCCATTATGAGCCTACTGAAAGGCCTCGGGAGGTAAATTCTATCTAAAGTTATTAGAACCAGTACTGCTTTTAAAATATCTATCATAATGTATATAAAGACCACCTTCCCATAAGAATGTCGAGAGAGGAAGATGAGTGTGCCCCATTACCAGTCTTGGAAAAAAAGGACAATGTTTAAATATACTTTTACAGAATGTATGTAATTTTATTTTATAGAGCACAAGCAGGTAGCATGTGACCAATTTCTATGTTTGAGGATTACCCAGGAAAAATACATTGGGGACCAGCAATTTAGCCCATAAAATCTCTTCACTTCTCATATAGCATTCAAAACAATAGGTAAAATAGCTATATTACACTAAAGTCACATGAAATTTCTTAATTGCTTAAATGCTGTGTTGCAGTCACTTCTGAAGAAAAACCTCTAGTCAATGTACAAATCAGTTTGCTTAACTTTTAGCAGTGATAGGTCCGTCGTGACTGGTAAGATTTGGATTAAATAAAGCCTAGTAAGATGGAGAGGGAGATATCTCATTTATGTTATTTTATATATTTTATAGTCAGAAATAACAGAGATCTTCTACACACCATTCATTAGTGATTACTGTATTATGGCATAATCTATACTGGCCAATGGCCTCAATAAATATTTTCTATTGTATTAATTCATAATAAAACTGATGACAATGTGACAGTTTACCAAACAGTTTCATGGATGTAAAACCATGTTTTGGGAGCAACTTTATTGCTACATTAAAGTTTTGAGAACAACTTCTGGAGGAATATGAAGATTGTTCTTAAGGCTTAAGGAAGGCCCAAGTTCTAACAAGCTTCAACTTTGTTTAATTTCCAAGTCCAAATAAGGGTAGCTAACTACTGGTACTGCTGAGATAATTTCCCCAAAAATACATTTTTCTCAAAAAAGTCATGTGATAAGCCGTGTTGTCTGCAGATTAACATTAATCCTACCATGTTGAATTGATGCTGGACACTGACCATTATATGGAAGAAAATGTATTTATTTTATTGTATTTACAGTATAATCCATCCCAATCCCAAAGGGCAATGAGCAATAGTAGAGATGAGCATACTGTCATATTGGGCTGAGAGCTACATAAAGCTTGGGATTCTAGATTACTAGTGTTATTTGTAGTGAGTGCAATCTGTTGAGGTGACCAGAAACACAATACTTGTAATTTCTCTGGAGGAATTTTAATTCAATTTCTAAAAATCATCTTTTCATTATATCAGTTGAGTCCACATATGGCTTTTTTTCTTTCCAGGCTGATGACAGATATAGAAAGAATAATCAGAGCTCCCCAGAAGCCCAGTCTAAACAGGGAAGCAAAGTGTTAGATCCACCAGTGCCTTCAAGATCAGAGTCCTTTTCAAATGGAAATTCCGAGCCGGTTCAGCCATCATTGCAAAAACCAATGGAATCACAGGTAAAATCCTTGTGAAATGTATGATGATGTGGGGAGAACAAAGAAGAGTTGGGAAGTAACATATATGGAAACCAACAGATTACATTACACCGGTATTTGTATGATGCCCTAAGAGAAAACACTTTTCCATATTTGTGTGTGAGGGACTCTCTTATTGTTCTCCCCAGTAAGCTAACACTTCATTGACACATACTCTCAGTAAAAACATCTTTTTCATATCTTTCCTTGGCATTTCTTAAAATTGTAGAGAATGTTATTTTTATTTCATTCCTTCTGAATTTGACATTTTGAAAGAAAAATTCTATCTACTGCTTTGCTAGTTCATAAAACTGACTTTTCATCACATGGATTAGCAGTGGTTAAAATAGAATCTTACCCCTGTTTAATGCATTTTCCTACAATTTTCTTGAGATAATAGTTGAATTAACTAGGGTAAAGGGACACTATTTCTGTCTCAGGGACATGTTCAGTTACTGAAAGCCTTGAATCGAGTTCCCAGAGTCCTCCAGAGGTTGCTACCAAAACACAATATTTAATGTACTGGAAGGCTAGTGTTAACTATCTGACTTAATCAATAAGAGTATTAATTCATTCCAACCTAATGAAAGGGAAATGAAAATGAAATAATATTTAATTTTGTTTCTATTCTCCATTTAAAAGCACACTTGCTCTGGCAAAATGAAAATACTGAATGAGAATTTTTTCAAGCAGGTGGATTCAATTTCCAATCTTAAAGCAGTGCCCAATGATCAATGTGTGATCAGTTTTCTAATACAGCTTGCTTTCTCAAGATAACATTGGAGAGACAATGATCTCTCCAAGAGATTCAATGATATAGGTTACTATGTATTTAAAAACAATTATAGTGACTGGATTTTTGTATAGATCCATCTGATAGGTTTGTCTTTATAAAACAATATGTGATTATTGACAATTGGCAATAGTAAGTCAAAAAAATACCATATGATAATTGTAATTGTCAAAAATACCCAACTATTTCTGACTAGGAAAATCTTTTGGAAATTTTTTGGGAAAATTATGTTAAGAAAATATAAGCTAGTTATGAATATTTGTGGTAGTTAATAATGTTCAGTTTAAAAAAACTATTTAAAAGAAAGAGTTCTTTTAAAATCATTATATTCTTCTAAAATATATTTTTATGTAATACATTTATGCTATAGACAGCTCTAAATTTACAAAAACTTCCTTTAGCCATCCTTTCTCTTAATACATTTTCCTAGTAATTTTCTGTGTATTCCTATCCTGTTTCTTTATGTATCCTTTTCTTTCTAGAATTCTATGAAACTTAGTTAGGTTTAATGTTGATACTAAAGAAAAAATGTGGGCATAGTATAATATAATTCTATAGGTGCAATAATAAATTATTATTGTAAAGTTTACCTTGCATATAACAGTAAAGTGCATATGATCATATTTTTGTGGTCTCTAATGTGTATATATGCAAATATATAGTGTATGCATATATCACATATTACGTGATCTTTGTGTGTGCATTGAGTGTGTGCATATGTGATGTTTACACTGTATATACACACACATACATGCACACATTCACCAGAGCACATATATAAACCAGTACATATATTTGCTGAAAAATAAACAGTGCCTTTTAATTTCATGTAATTCTTCCATATGTCTAAATGCAACATATTTCACATTCTGAATATACCAGTAAATTATTTCAAAGCCATTGTATTTACCAGCTTTTTGGTTGCTTGTATTTCCTCCTACTACTCCAAAATTTGATTCTTTTATTGATGTTTTAAATTTGGTGTAGGGCATGTTTGGAACTTTGACCACATGTTAGAACAAGTGGGATTTGCTGTCATTCCCTTCCATGAACCTGTATGTTCAGAATATGCTTTCCAACATGCCAGTACACTGTGTTCATAGCTTTTCATAGTCTTTAAGCATCTTCCTTGCTTTAAGCCCGTTGATTTCATCATATGTTTGCCTTGCTTCATACCGCTGATGTGACCATCCTTGTAGCTAAATCCTTCTTGCCTTTTATTCTGTGTTTAATTGGGAAAAGTCAGTTGTACAGAACGCATTGAATGTTCTATATTTTTTTTTTTTGTAAGGTACAGTGGTCTCATCTGGCATCTCTCAAGAACAATGTTCCCCCTGTCTCACGGTCCCATTCCTTCAGTGACCCTTCTCCCAAATTTGCACATCACCATCTGCGCTCTCAGGACCCATATCCACCTTCACGCAGTGAAGTGCTAAATCAAAGTTCTGACTCTAAATCTGAGGTACCTGACCCCACCCAAAAGTCTTGGGCTAGATCAGACAGTGACGAGGTTCCTCCAAGGGTAAGAAATAGAAAGACAGAAGTTTGACTTTTTTAAACCAAAGAATAACAGAAGGCATGTGCTAGGTTTTTAATTAATGAATGCACACCTGTAGAATATCAGAAACAGGCTTTTAATATGTTCATATGCCACCCTGGGGATTTTTTTTTAAAGGGTGGTATATAGTAATAATTCTTCTCCTCCTCTTCCTCATTTTTTTTTCAAGAAGAATTTGCGTTTGAAAGTAGATAAGGGATTGCAGAAAATTGAAGATCAGCAAAAATGTATAAGCTGTCTACTATTCATAAATAAAATATTTATCATGCAAAAGGTACTATCCAAGAAAACACAAACAAAAAAATCATAGCCAAAAATTATTTTTCATCCTTTAATTAACTTAAGTCAGTAAATATTTTAAGATACTATTGACCACAAAAACATTTTTAATGTGATTTAGTTTTATCAGATATAATCTTGCTTTCCTCCTAGTCTGCCTTTTACTGATTCATTACTAAGCATTTCTTGGTTCCTTAGAGCTTAATTTTCTAAATCCCCATGCTATTGTAGCCTATTGCTTTGTAAATCTCTTGCTTTAAAGTTCTATGTTCTGTCATGATCGTCTGTGAGTGGATAGTTATTTGTTTCTATGCTAGCTATTTACTAAATGTCCTATTTTTTCAGCATCTTAAATGCAGTCCAACTGGATTTATGGGTTCTATAGTTGGTGAACATTTTAACCAATAGAATTACTTTATTTAGGTACTAGTAATATAGCTTTATATATTTAGTAATATATCTGTGTATATATTTATGTATATCTTTACAGGAGCAAAAGAAATATAGTTTTCCACATGCAACACTATATTAATTATTTTTATTTCCCCTTGTTCATTCCATAAGGTACCGGTGAGAACCACATCCAGATCACCTGTGCTATCCCGCCGAGATTCTCCGCTACAAAGCACTGGGCAGCAAAATAACCAAGCAGGTCAAAGAAACTCCACGAGGTTTGTAATGTTTTCTTCCTGACACCAAGGTTGAGGGGAAAAGCACCCTGGAATCCCATCTTCACTCAGAATATAAGATTTGAGCTGTATTGATTTTTTTTAAGCCAAAGTCTGCTATAGCTAAGCAATCTCAAAAGGTGTATTTATATCTTTAGGAAGTAATAACATCTTAATGACTTCCCAGCACCATTTATATAAATAGGGTTTCCTTCTGAAGAACTGTGCTAGGTTATCATACTTCAGCCTCTTTTTTAAATATATTTAATATGTCAGAGAATAGTAGCAAAAATAATAATTTTGATATTCATATTAAAGTTAAACTTATTATTTAACTTCACTGAAATACCAGAAATGATTGCAGAAACTTGTCTGTTACATTGACCAGTTTTAATCCATCTCCTCTTTAATTCTGTTTAATTATGACAATTCAGTGGAGCATTTTATGGGTTAAAGTAACTTACATCTGCTCCCTCAGATACCAAAGTTATAGCAGTTTCTAATCATGTCTCTTAAACCTGTTTTGTGATTTTGTCAGCTTGTACAGATTGAGAATGTGGATTCTATGTATGATCAGTCTCTTAGGCAATGCATAGTTGCATTAGCTTTATTGTCTAAGTTAGTCATAAGAGACTTGCTAGAGTAGGTGACAAATGTGTTGAATTTGCAGTGAGACCTTCACCAAAAAAATCCCTCCTTTGATCTAATCATATTAAAATACAAGAGCATTTTGATGTTTCTCATTTTTTAGCAAGAAGGGTATGGTGATTTTAGCTTTAGTCATTAAAATCTAGCTTAACCTCTAGAGATCGTAAAGCTTATTTTAGAATATAGATTGCATTTTCCCAGACCCACAAATGACAGACCAGTTTATTTTTCTTTTGTCATCAGCCCCAAGAAAATTACTAGACCTTTAGGCTTACAGTATATCATGTGACAGGCTGGTTAAGGTCAACATATTTATTCAGTTATTTTATATCCTGCCTTTTCCCCAAGGGCTCGGCACTATACATAACATTTTCCATAACAAGTTTTATTAGTTTTTGTTTGTTTTACAGCCAAGTGCTTATAACACATCGTGGAGATAGGGCACTCCATAGAACACAACAAAAAATACAGTCATACATATACAATTTAAACTACTACTTTAAAAGTTCCCTCTTATGGTATACAATTCGAGCATTCCTAAAATATAAATTGTTTCTCACCTCTATCTATTATTCCAATTTCAATTTATGCTTCTCAATCAAATTATATCTCTTATTCTATTTCACATACATATTTGTAAATAAACATGAATTATATATTTTAAAACTATTGCATTAGACATAGTAATATAATACATTATAATAATAATAGGACAATAATTATTTCTATCATAAACAGTAATATAACTATTATATCTTAATATTTCTCACTATATTCTATTTCATATATTCTATCCAATATTTTCATAGATCAGTCCACGTCCCTAAAAGATTCCTCAATTGTTTCAATTAATCCTTTAATACCTCACTAATTACCATTCAATTCTTATAAATAAAAATATCAATAATATTTCACCAGTCTCAATCTCAATCTAACTCCTTTAATTATAAATTTTCCAATTTTTCTTATTGCCATTCCAAATCATAATCAAATCCATAATTTAAATCTAGTGTTGACTCATACCAAAGTAACCTTAAAGATCTCAAAAATATTAGTTCAATCAACGTCCAGAAGCCCTTTTTACCCATCAAATAAAATTGTAACTCTTATTTTTAAATCTAATTCTAGCTTTCTTTTTGTGCCAGGTAGGTTTCCACAACAGGGCCTCTAAATCCTCCCATCTTAGTAACTGGCTAAAGGCCTTTTCCCACCATTGAGTCCAATCATATTCTTTTTCCCTTTTATCCAGTGTTGTCTGTACTGTCATGTTGTCAACGTTTTTTGTGCCTCGTATTTGGAAGTCCAATCCTGTTTCTTTTAAAGTTGTAAATGTTTTAGTTGAGTTCTGCCTTTGATCATCAAAGAAATCCATCATGTAGGATGTGTCCTCTTCCTCTTCAATAAATTCAGTAGATTCAATAGATTGTAAATGTATTCCATCCATCTCATTAAGTTGTAGATCTGATTGTGTATCATAGTCAATCAAAGGTTGAGCTTCAATTTTTAATTCTGAGTCCTCCTTGAAACTAAGCGATCTAATATGTTCTTTAAGTTCCAGTCTCGTTTCCAAGATTTTTTCTAATATAAGTCCATAATTAATCTGTGAGTAGGCCATCTTCTTTTTTTTTTTTTAAAGAAATTCAGCTTAAAGAATAGATTGCAGCGTTATAAAATATAAAATGCAGACAGAGATATATTTCCCCAAGGGCTCAAGGCACTATACATAACATTTCATTGTTCAGTTTTTCCCACAACCCTGTGAGGTAGTTTGAGCTTTGCTACAGTCATTCAGTGAGCTTTCAATGGCCAAAGATCATACACTCTTAAAAAAAAAGATCACAATCTGTTGGAGTGCCCCATAATCCAACATTTGAATGTGATTAGTTGGAAATGATAGTCTGCACTACAATGGGCTCCAGTTTAGGCTGGTAGAGTATATGGCCAATTTTTCCTCAGTTGTATCACAAGTGGATCACTGTAATGTACTATATCTGGACTGTCTTTAAAGAATCCTATAAATTTATACTGATCCAGACTGTAGAAGCAAGTATGTTAATGGATATATAACAATGCATTGATGTTATATTAATATTCCCTTCTGTGTTTATTGCTAGTTTGCTTCTTGGCATACATTAGTATTGTGATTACATTTACAAGTAGTCCTCAATTTACAATCCCAGTGGACCCTAGAATTTTTGTTGTAAGTCACTGTGATCATAAATTGAGTCACCATGTGACTGGGCTCATCACTTTGATGATGGTCATTAAGCGAATCATTGTGATTGTTAAGCACATCACATGATCATTAGTCCAAAGCCAGCTTATCCAATAAGCAATTTTTTGCCAGAAAGTGGCAAAATAACATTGCAAAATGTAATCATGTGACTGTGGGATACTGCAACTGGCCATAAATGTGAACTGGTTGTCAAATACCAGAAATGCAATCACAAGACTGCAGGGATGGTCCAAAAGACTTAACTGCAATGATGGCCATAAGTAGCTTTTTTCAAATTCATCATAATTTTGAAAGTTTTTAAGCAACTGTAAGTCCTCAATAAGTTGAGAACTACCTGGATAACACTAAATAGCTTGGATTCTAGAGACCCAACATCATACCTCATAATAACCTGAAGATATAGAGCACAACAATAATGAAAGCTGTCCTGAATGCATTTGGGTCAATATAAAAGAGGGAAAAAATGACATTGCCATAGGTGTATACTATAGGCCAGGGCTTTTCAACCTTTTCACCCATTGTACCACTTTTCAGATAAGGCAATATCCGAGTACCACCACTCGCCCAGCAAGGTATCAAAAACTTGACCCCCCCCCAAAAAAGGAAAAAAAGATAAAGTACAGGTAGTCCTCGACTTACAACAATTCGCTTAGTGACAGTTTGAAGTTACAACGGCACTGAAAAAAGCGAATTATGACCATTTTCACACTTATGACTGTTGCAGCACCCCCAGGGTCATGTGATTTACATTCGGATGCTTGGCAACTGATTCATACTTATGACGTTCACAGTGTCCCAGGGTCATGTGATCAATGGCCGGGGGCGTGGCCAGCTGATCACTCAGGTTGTAGTGTGCCTGTGGGGGGGAATCCGTGGGTCTTTGGTGGAGGGGGATGGGACTGGGGTGGGTGCCTGCCTTCCCTCCCTCTCTCCCATTGTCCCTTCCTTCCGTCTTTCCTTCCTTTCCTTCACCTCCTTCTTTGTCCCTTCCTCCTTCCCTCCCTCTTTCCCACTGTCCCTTCCTTCCTTCCTTTCCTTCACCTCCCTTTGTCCCTTCCTCCTTCCCTCCTTCTCTCCCACTGTCCCTTCCTTCTTCCTTCCTTTCCTTCACCTCCCTTTGTCCCTTCCTACTTCCCTCCTTCTCTCCCACTGTCCCTTCCTTCCTTCCTTTCCTTCACCTCCCTTTGTCCCTTCCTACTTCCCTCCCACTGTCCCTTCCTTCCTTCCTTCCCTTCACCTCCCTTTGTCCCTTCCTCCTTCCTTCCTTCCTTTCCTTCACCTCCCTGTCTTCCTCCTTCCCTCCCTCTCCCACTTTCCCTTCCTTCCTTCCTTCACCTCCCTTTGTCCCTTCCTCCTTCCCTCCCTCTCTCCCATTGTCCCTTCCTTCCTTCCTTTCCTTCACCTCCCTCTTTGTCCCTTCCTCCTTCCCTCCCTCTCCCAGTCCCTTCCTTCCTTTCCTTCACCTCCCTTTGTCCCTTCCTCCTTCCCTCCCTCTCCCACTGTCCCTTCCTTCCTTCCTTTCCTTCACCTCCTTCTTTGTCCCTTCCTACTTCCCTCCCACTGTCCCTTCCTTCCTTCCCTTCACCTCCCTCTTTGTCCCTTCCTCCTTCCCTCTCTCCCTGTCCCTTCCTTCCTTCCTCTTCCATTCCCTTCCTATCCGTCCTTCCTTCCATTCAACTCCCTCTTTGTCCCTTCCTCCTTCCCTCCACTGCCATTCCTTCCTTCTTTCCTTAACCTCCCTTTGTCCATATCCTTCCTGTCCACTCCCTCTCGTCCCACTGTCCTTCCTTCCCTTCCTTCCTTCCTGTCCTTCTTCCTTCCTTCCTTCCTTCTTCCTTCCTTCCTTCCTTCCTTCTCCTTCCTCACCTCCTCTTTGTCCCTTCCTCCTTCCCTTCCCTCTCCCCCACTGTCCCTTCCTTCCTTCCTTCTTCCCTTCACCTCCCTCTTGTCCCTTCCTCCTTTACCCTCCCACTGTCCCCTTCCTTCTTTCCCTTCCTTTCCTTCACCTCCCTCTTTGTCCCTTCCTCCTTCCCTCCCTCTCTCCCTGTCAAGCCCCCGTGGGCTTGACATGAACGGGCGGGGGAGGGGTCGAGGACGACGTGCGGGGCGGCAAAGGAGACCAGCGGCCCGCGCCGTTCTACCTGGCAACGCGAACGTCGGCTCCGTGGGCGTCCCGCCGAACAGCTGAGCGGCTCCTACTCTTAGCCGCCGAACAGCTGAAGGGCGTGAGGCCGCAGCAGGGAGCCAAGGGCCGATGGCGCGGCCTGAAGCTGAAAGGCTCTGCCTCCCGGCCGCCGAACAGCTGATGAATGCAAGGCCGGGAGACAGAGCCTTTCAGCTTCACCTTTCAGCAGGGACGCTCACGGGACTGGAAAGCTGCAGCGCTGCAGCCCCCATTGTCCCTTCCTTCCTTCCTTCCCTCCCTCTTTGTCCCCTCCTCCTTCCCTCCCTCCCTCAGGTTGCAGGGGGAGGAGAGCGCAGGCAGCGGAGGAGCACAGGGGGGTGGGGAAAGAGCCTTGGCTGCCGGACTCCCTCTGGTGCGTTGCGCACAGCCACAGCCGGAGAAAAGCCGGCTCATTCATTGCTGCAGCCAGCCCCGAGGAAGAGCCGGCACAACCCCCAGGCGAATCCCGCCTGGCTACATTCTTTGCGGCCGAAAGAAGGACTTTGATCCCACTTCCCCTTCGCTCCGGCCGGGTCCATGAATGCCAGATCTAACCCCAGGGCGGTTCGAAAGGCCAGCAGGCTGGCTGGGGGTTTGGGGTGGAGACATGTGAGCCTTCCTCCGTCTTCTTGAATCTGGCTTTGATCCCGCTTCCCCTTCGCTCCGGCGGGGTCCGTGAATGCCAGATTCAAGAAGATGGAGGAAGGCTCACATGTCTCCACCCCAAAACCCCCAGCCAGCCTGCTGGCCTTTCGAACCACCCTAGGGTTAGATCTGGCATTCCCCTTCGCTTCCCCTTCGCTCCGGCCGGGTCCGTGAATGCCAGATTCAAGAAGACTGCCCGCAATCTGCCTGGCCTCCCCTCTGGCCCCGGGCAGCACCTGTGCCTCGCGCACACGTGCAATCGGCTTTCCCGTCGCTGCCGCTGCCCGCAATCTGCCCGGCCTCCCCTCTGGCCCCGGGCAGCACCTCTGCCTCGCGCACACACGCGCGCACAATCAGCCTCCGTGCTGCCAGCACCCGCAATCTGCCCGGCCTCCCCTCTGGCCCCGGGCAGCACCTCTGCCTCGCGCACACACGCGCGCACAATCAGCCTCCGCGCTGCCAGCACCCGCAATCTGCCCGGCCTCCCCTCTGGCCCGGGGCAGCACCTCTGCCTCGCGCACACACGCGCGCACGATCAGCCTCCGTGCTGCCAGCACCCGCAATCTGCCCGGCCTCCCCTCTGGCCCCGGGCAGCACCTGTGCCTCGCGCACACGTGCAATCGGCTTTCCCGTCGCTGCCGCTGCCCGCAATCTGCCCGGCCTCCCCTCTGGCCCCGGGCAGCACCTCTGCCTCGCGCACACACGCGCGCACAATCAGCCTCCGTGCTGCCAGCACCCGCAATCTGCCCGGCCTCCCCTCTGGCCCCGGGCAGCACCTCTGCCTCGCGCACACACGCGCGCACAATCAGCCTCCGCGCTGCCAGCACCCGCAATCTGCCCGGCCTCCCCTCTGGCCCGGGGCAGCACCTCTGCCTCGCGCACACACGCGCGCACGATCAGCCTCCGTGCTGCCAGCACCCGCAATCTGCCCGGCCTCCCCTCTGGCCCCGGGCAGCACCTCTGCCTCGCGCACACACACACGCACGATCAGCCTCCGTGCTGCCAGCACCCGCAATCTGCCCGGCCTCCCCTCTGGCCCCGGGCAGCACCTGTGCCTCGCGCACACGTGCAATCGGCTTTCCCGTCGTTGCCGCTGCCCGCAATCTGCCTGGCCTCCCCTCTGGCCCCGGGCAGCACCTCTGCCTCGCGCACACACGCGCGCACGATCAGCCTCCGTGCTGCCAGCACCCGCAATTTGCCCGGCCTCCCCTCCGCCTGCTTTGCGCAGCTCCTCCTGCCCCCCCCTGCGCCCGCCGTTAACCTTCCCGCCGCCATGCAGGGTAAGGTTGGTGCCCCCGCCCAGATGCCCTCGCCTCCCCCAAGCATTTTTTTACTCACCTGCTTTCAGCTGCACTCCCTTTCTCCTTTTGCTTCTCTGTCTTCGTTTGCTTCTCTGCCTTTGCCACGTGCTTGTGGGTAAAAAAAAAAAGTTCCATGAGACTTTCTAACTTCTCGCGAGAAGTTAGAAAGTCTCATGGAACTTTTTTTTGGTCTCACAAACACATGGCGAAGGCCGAGAAGGGCAGGAGAAAGGGAGTGCAGCTGAAAGCAGGTGTGTAAAAGAAAACGCTTGGGGGAGGCGAGGGCATCTGGGTGGGGGCGGGGGAGGGGGGGCAGGCAATGCGTCACGCAGCTCCAGCGGAATCTCCCCTGAAGACTGCGTGAGGCTGCCTGCCGCCCCCAAGGCCGCCGCCAATCAGCTGGAGCTGCGCGCTTTGATCCTGGGTTCTCAGTCGGACCCAGGCAACGTGCAGTTCCAGCTGACTTGGCCACAGGCCTCTGCGGTGCTGCTGCCGCTTCACCTCATCCACTTTCACACTTTTTTTAAAAAAAAAAAAATTCAAATTTTTTTTTTAAAATATTTTTTTTGCATTTTTTTTTTACATGTTTTTTCAACCCGTCCTACGCGTACCACCAGCCATGTGCTCGCGTACCACTGGTGGTATGCGTACCACCGGTTGAAAAGCCCTGTTTTAAATGACTTGGGGAGGGGGTAAGAGAGAGGGAGGGAAGGAGGAAGAGAGAGAGGGAAAGAGTGAGGAGGAGGGAAGGAGGAGAAAACAAATGGAAGGGAAGGGGTGCTTAACTGGCTTCCTATCCGAAAATCGTGAAGACTGCATTAGTTTGTTGCAGGCACTAGAGGCGACCTTTGAATGTCTCTCTCCAAGCTTAAAGGGATCAAGTGGATCACTCAGCTCCCAATCCACCATCTCCCCTCCCTCTCTTCTCTCTCCTGGATCCTCTAGCCCACTCCTTTCTTAACAAATGACTGGCTTCACTTAATTTCCTTTGAGATTTATTTTGTGAGGTGGGACGTTTGAGGCAGAAGGGGGAGCTGGGAAGGGGAGGGGCTGCCCAGGACATAATTGAAGGAAAGATGCCTTTTTGTCGCCATGTATGTGTATACATCTGAACTATACTGTGTTGTTTTTCTGTGTAATAGAATATATGTGGGTATATGCAAGTTGTTTTTGTTACATTTATGTAGTGTTTGTTGGAGGTGGTGTCCCTGTGAGAGCTGTAACAAAATCTCATTTTAATGTATGCTAATTAGTGTACATTTAAAATGACAATAAAGCTATTCTATTCTATTCTATTCTATGCCATTTCA
This sequence comes from Azemiops feae, assembly GCA_023970755.1. NCBI lineage: Eukaryota > Metazoa > Chordata > Lepidosauria > Squamata > Viperidae > Azemiops > Azemiops feae. The sequence continues at coordinate 1,243 of JALGBA010001247.1, read as the reverse complement.
TATTCCATTCCACTCTATTCTATGCCATTTCATATTCCATTCCATTCTATTCTATATTCTATTCTATTCTCTTTTCTATTCCTCTCCCCCCCCCCCAAAAAAAGGCAAAGGGCCAATGGTGGAGGAGAAGACATTCTGACAAGAAAGGATGGGCTTGATCTCTGCTGTTGTTAATCTTAATTTTAAATGTCTAGTAGATGGCCTGTGACCTGCTAGGTCCCCTTTTCAGAGGGGTTTTCTTACCACGATTCTTGGCTGTTTGCACTAGGTGGGAACTCCAACTGTGTTGCCTTCGCTTCAACAGCTGGGCAGCACTCAGAGTTAGCCCTGTTAGGTGACCCAATGTAGCCCAGTCCAAAATCAGCCCAGGAAATGTTTCATGGCATGTGGTATTATGTAATAATCTCTTCACTGAAAGTGTCCAACTGATGGGGAGAAGGAAGGAAGATAGAAAGAAAGCCAGGGTTGGGGGACCCATTCCTTGGTGAGTCTGTGGCCTCTGCAGACCTCTCCATTTACTCCAATAGACCCCAACACAGTCTGTGGCCCTTTGGGACTTGGTCCCCCCAGAACCTAGATTGGTCCCCATGCAAGCAAAATGGGCTCCACCTATTGAGGTACCCTGGAAACAGGCAGATGGTATAGAATAGAATAGAATAAGAATAGAATTGTTGGCCCCCCAACAACCCGGGTCGTCATTTTACCGACCTCTGAAGGATGGAAGGCTGAGTCAACCTTGAACAAGTCAAAATCAAACTGCTGACAGTCGGCAGAATCAGCCTGCAATCCTGTATTCTAACCACTACACCACCACGGGTTCTTATGAATAAGCCACGATTGATGATTCACGTAAAAGGTAGCTTACAAGTACACACCATGCTAAGCCCAAACCACACAACCCATTCAGGCTGAGCATGATGAGTGATAGCAGGTATAATTGTGTGGTAGATGGCGAAGATTGCCAGGCACAAAACACAACATCCACCTTTCTGCCAGTGCCCTTCTCCCAGCTCCAGGCCCCATCCCAGATCTAGAATCCATGGGGGGGAGGGAAGAAACCCAACCACAGAATCGCCAGGAGCCCCATGCAGAAGCCAGATGACCATAACGGCTGACTGGCACAGGGAAAGGTCAAGATCCAGGCTGCCATCCCCAGAAAGAAAGGCAGGCGGAGGGTTGACCGAGCAGGGCCAGGATACAGGATCTGCAGCGGAGGCTCCCAGTTCAGATACCTCCCCCCTCT
>JALGBA010001246.1:0-50873 GCA_023970755.1 Azemiops feae | reverse complement strand
TTTTATTAATTCCATTTGTGTCTTCAACTTTTTCTTTTGTGGATCATTTCATAGCTCCAGTTCCAAGTTACTGAATTGTTCTTTCAGCCTAAGCTGTGTTTGTTTCTTTTCTTTATTCTTTTTGGCAACGTAAGTTATAGCCAAGCCCCTAAAATAGGCTTTCGCTGTATCCCATACATTTTGAATGGAGGTTTCTTCTTTCTTATTTATTTTTTTAAAAAAATCCATTTCTTTTGTTGCTAATTGTAAAAAATTCTTTTTCTTTCAATATAGCTTTATTCAACCACCATCTTAATTTCTTTCTGGTTCCTTTCCAAGTCATTTTAATTGGATTATGATCTGCCCAAATATTAGATTCTATTTCAATCTCCTGTATCATAGTCTTTAAATCATAAGAAGTCCATATCATATCAATTCGTGACCAGGATTTATGCCTATTTGAATAAAAATGTATATTGTGCTTTATCCGGGTTCATTTCTCTCCATATATCTTGTATACCTAATTCATCTTTCATCTTTAGAAAAGGTTTAGGTAGGGTATTTCCCCCTTTTTTCCCTTGTTTGTAGCTTTTATAATCCTGTTTTGCATCAGCTATCGCATTAAAGTCACCAAGTATACAAAGATTTTGATAGTTTAATTCCATTAGTTTATCATGTAGTTGCTGGAAAAATTGGTCTTGTTTCTCATTGGGGGCATATATCGCAATCACCAAAATTTGTTTTTGATTCCATGTAATTTCCACCATTAATAGTCTTCCTTCATCATCAGCGTAAATTTGTTTTGGATTCATCTTTTCTTTTATATAGAAGGCTACCCCTCTTTTCTTTTGCAATGCCGAAGAGAAATAAAGTTTGCCTATTTTTGGTTCTAAGGATCTAAAGTGTTGTCTTTTAATATGTGTCTCTTGAAGACAAATTATGTCCATTTTCAATTTTTGTAATCTATAAAATATTTTACTCCTTTTTGATGGGGAGTTAAGACCATTTATATTTGTTGAAAAAATTTCAATCTCTTCCATGATTTTAGTTGTATTTGGATCTCAGTCTTCTAGGAGAAGTTATCAGTCTCTGATCCTTGGGCCTTACATCTTCTTCTGATTGAGTCTTTTTGGGTTCTTCCTCCTCTGTTTGTTTCGATGCTCCTGCATCTGTCGTTTCCTCTGGTTTCTTAGACCCAACGTCGCCTTCTTCCAGAAAGGTTCTATGATTGTTCTATGATTAGCATCTTAAGAGACGTGCACTTCAGGATCCTTCATTACTCCCGGCAATTCATTGATATCTACAGTAGACTGAATAACAAGACTTGGAATATGCACCCCTCCTTTACCCCTTGGTAAGTATCGATCCTCCTTCTCGTGGCCCATTGAGCCCAAACCTCCCTCTCAAACAAGGGTTTGGATCAGGGCCAACAGTCTGAGCTCTATTTTAACGGCAATCAATTCCCTCCATCATATTTCTCCTTTCACCCTATCAAATGCTGCACTGACATCTATAAAGCCAGCACACTGTGATTTACACTATTGATTTATTATATTATTAGATATGCCAAGCCAAATCTGTTGTCAATATTAGATTATTAATTTATGTATTATTTAGTATGCACATGTATATAACTTTTAACTACCTCAAACTTTCTTGTTCTGCAAGAAATGCACTTTTCTTCTACCCAATCTTAAGTTTACTTAAGAGGAACATGCCATAAACTTTAGCTACAATATCTGTTAGACTAACTGGCTTGTAATTGTTATAGACATTTTTATTCCATTTATATAGATAGATAGATGCTACTATTACCAACTTCAATCCAACTGGATATGGCGGGTATTATTTAAATGTGAAAATGAACGTGCCAATAGAGGCCTCCACAACCAAGGATATTTTTTGAATTGCTGAATAGCTGGTAGAAAATCCTCTCCAGGGACCTTATTACTCTTCAGCCTTTTATGATGAATTTGAACATGAACATAGTAGGATAAACAATAGTTCACCTGTTTGCTAATATGGTGAAAAGCAGTTCTTGAATTGCATAGAGAAGATATTGTAGGATCTATCACTACCCATCACCACCCCTCTCACTCTATCAGATAAAAAAAACCACACACACACAAACCTGTTGGACTTTGTATGTGTCTGCTAACGTTGACATCTGGCTGGAGATGTCCCTCTCAGTTCCATCAAGAAGAGCCAGGAGGTTCTCCTTCCTTCCACAGCTGTAGTTGGGGACATTAGATTCTCCAGTAGACAGCATGTCCAGCAAGGCATCTGAAGTGCAGAAAGTGCTTAAATAATTATCATGGATGCTGTAGCCAAGTGTGAGATTGCGTAGAAGCTGGGAATTCTCGCTGACCACTTGAAAGTTGAAAATTAATCGTAAACCGTATGAAAAACCGTAAGAAATCCTATTGTAAAAAAAGTTCATGTTATAATCAATAGCAACAACAAATACTTTTTTTAAAAATTAATCCTCTTTCTCTTCACAAGCCTACTGAGCCTTAGGCCAACATTGATCCAAAACTAATCAGTTATACAAATATGGAAATAGGCTGGGTGGAGGCAACTACAAGTGTTTCTATCACTGCTTTAAACAAAGTTCAGTATTCAAGTGATGAACTCAGGACTGAACTGGGAAAAGAAAATAATCTGGATTTCCTTCAGGTTTTTCTCAACCTCATCTTTGTATTTCAGTCTCTTCCACAAAATAAGACAAAAGAGGGAAGCCCTGGAAATAAAATCATTCAGGAAATTAGACAGGTCCTGCAATGCAGAAGTAAGTGAAATGGGCAGAAAAGGAGAGTGTTAGAACTGCAAGTGGAAGGAATGCAACTCCATCCCTCTGGATGACTTACGAATCAGACTGAATGGAAGGAGCACTGTTGAAAGGCAACACTGTATGCAACATTGTTGTTGTAGTTGTGACTATACCAACGAGATGGTCTCCTGGTCTGTAATAGCTCCATGGTCCTTTTCCATCCTGCTGCTCCAAACTCAGTGGGCACTTCATTCTAAGCTTCCCAGAGACTGGCTGGGATACCAAGAGCTTCAGAAGCAGAAGCAGGAGGTCCATAATTCACAGAATTTTATTAATCCACTTCCTGTTTTTAACACCAATAGCAGGAACAGTTGGAAGAATTCAAAGCACTCTCACAAGGTGGAAATACCAGTAACTTGCCTGAAATAAACAGAAAAACACTCAGCTGAGAGAGAGGTACAATCAAGAGCAAAGCCCCTGCCTGTCCCAAAACTTGTTCCCACAGAGCTTGACCTAACAAATTTATCCTTTTCTGATACAAGATCCTTTGCTTATGGCTTCCATCTGATCTCTCTATCACAAACACAGACATCTTAAAAGCCCAGATAATCATAATTACAGTGAGAAGCAATTTCTCCTCTTGGGATCTTGAACTTCTTCTGGGCTCCATGTGCAGAAGAGAGTTGGAGAAAAGCATGTTAGTGAAAAAGCACAGACACACCCCTGGAGGCTCTGTTCTGCAGTGGTTGTGGTCCTTCCTATCAGGACATGTCCAGAAAGTGATGTTGAAGGAAGATAGCTGGATAACAAGGGAACTGACCTCTGCTCTCCTTCAACATGGCCTCTTGTCTCCAGAGCCTGCTGGAGAAGGTCAGCCAGAGTGATGGAGTTTGGTGTCACTCTGGATTGGTGACACTTAACTCTAGTGCTGCCTGTCTTCTAATGCCAAAGAAGCAGCAAACTTTGAACCCTGCCTAATGTTAAAAGTTGGACCTGATGATAATTTTCTTTTATATCAGATCTCCATGTATTAATCCTAAATTGGAGCCTATTTTAAAATTGTTTGTGCCTGAAGTGAAATTTCATTTCCCATCTTTCCTAGCAATATCAATTTTGGGATGAGAGCTGACTAAGAGGCAGAAAAGTGACAGCCTGTGGACTGTTTTGTTGGGTAAATAGGGAGAAACTTATAGAGTGGATGGAAGTTTTTATTTTTTTTCCCTTGATACTTTTTGTGTTGTCTTTCTGTTTTCATGTAAAACACTGAGATCCTTATCTTTTAAGGTTTGAATCCTCAGCTTATTTCTGCTATAAATTATTCTTCAGCTTCTCTCTCCTGAATTAATGTATTTCAGGGCTCCCAAAATTCAATGACCCATCATCCCACAGGTTCTACCTCAGAAAACAAACCATGGTTAAATGTTGCAAACATGAATGCAGCCATTGATGAAGTGACCCAGCTAAGTTGGCTATATGGATATAATCAGAGACAGTTTGGTGTAGTGGTTAAGGACTACAAAGGACTCCCGTCCGCCCAGCGACTAACCAAGATGTTCCTGAAACATATCTACAGACTGCATGGTGCACCAAAATGAATAATCTCTGACAGGGGGGTGCAGTTTATAGCTAAGTTTGGAGGAGTTTTCTCAAACTAATTGGCTCATCTCGAGGACTATCATCGGCCTTTCACCTGTCTACCAATGGGGCGGCTGAATCTGTGAACTCAATGGTGGAGCAAAATCTCCAATGCTATGTGGATTGTCAACAAACAAACTGGACTGACCTCCCCCCCTTACGCAGAGGTGGATTACAATAACTCTGTTCACAACAGCACCAGCTTCACGCCTTTTAAAGTGGCCAAAGGGAAAGAGTTCAGCCCAATACCCGAATATCCCCAAGGACCCTCCACTTCCCAGACTCTTGATCAATGGGTGAGGAGGTGGGAGGAAGTCTGGAAAACCATGAAAACTGCTTTGAAAAAGGCTTCCAAGACATACAAAAAAACAGGCAGATAGGAAAAGGGCTCATCAAAGGACATTTCAAGTTGGGGAAAAGGTTTATCTGTCGACTAAATATTTATGGCTCAAGTTACCTAGTAAGAAGTTAGGACCGAAGTACTTAGGACCCTTCCCCATTGTAAAGATCATTAACCCGCTCACAGTAGAATTAAAACTTCCCAGGCTCTTAGGGAAAGTTCACCCTATTTTCCGTTGTAGCCTGTTGAAACCTTTTCGGGATTCCACCTTAAGACCTCCCCCTAAGAAGGCACCTGGACCTCTCGTAGGGCAGGACAAACTCACTATGAAGTAAAGTGTATTCTTGATTCAAGAATTTTTAAGGGGAAATTGCAATATTTAGTGCAATGGAAGGGATATCCGGTGTCTGAGGTCATCTGGGTGAAATCTAGTGATGTAAAAGCTGACAGACTCGTTAATAGATTCTATAAGAAACACCCTAACAAACCAAGAAGCAACCCCTAACCTGTGCTTTTGTTTGTATTACAGGATTTGTCCTTTTTGTAAGGAGGGCCGGATGTCAACGCTGCTAACATCAGATGTTCTTGCTTTGACAACAGATGGAAATGCAGCCATTTTACTCTTTTGCTTTTAGAGTTAATTGATGCTGGGAGGGGGAATGTGGATGAGAGTCCATAACAGCCGTGGGAATCCAAGGTTACTGTGCCCAGAGTTGATAAAGATTTGGCGGGCTGGAGAGCTGGGGAGAAAGCCCGCGCTTCAAGCTAATTGGGGAATGTGATTTATGACTGTTAATTGGAGGAGGGAATTGTGCTTTGTTACTTTGTGCTCAGGGGAGGGGAATTCAGTTTTTGGCTTTAACTATGTAGTGCCGATACTTTGTTTCTCGAATAAAAGATTATTTAAGGTAAACAATGCCTCAAAGTTCTTTTGAAGAGTTTCATCTGTCGGAACCATGTCAGCAGCAGGCTATAAACTGGGGGGGGGGGGAGACCATGAGTTCTAGTCTTGCTTTGTGGACAAAACCAGCTGGGTCATCTTGGCCCAGTCACTCTTTCAGAGCACTAGGAAAGAAGTAATGGCAAATCATATCTGAAAAATATTGCCAAGTCTCCGGGTCAGCTCCGACTGTTGCATTTCTGACAACCTTCGCACACACCTGACCGAGGCTGTGGGCCTCACTGTGAGGGACCAGAAAGACAGATGGTTTGAGAGAGGAGTGAAGAAACCCATTCGTGCCAAAGTGCAAAATCGTTCCCTCAGTAAAGGTAGAGGCCTCAGACACAGCCGGTCCCCCATTTTTTAGGCTGCCGTTGCATCAATGCCAAGGAAGATCAAGACCATTCACAGATTCACCAGGAAGGCCACACAAGGCTTTTGTAACTTTGAACCATGATTAAACATATGGTCGTAAGTTGAGAACTGCCTGTAACTGACCTGGGTGGGGAAAATAAAACCTTTCTAGCCTCCTGCATTTGTCAAAGTTCTGGCTATAAGGAGCTTATTTATTTGCTCAATTTATAAATGACTCACAACATAGTCAAAAACATAAGTACAATTCTAAAGCCAATATATAATCTAATAAAAGGATAATAAAAACAAACAAGGATGCCAGTCTAAGCTAATTTTCAATATTCCTAAAAAGACGATAGGAGACTGGAAGCTAAAACATATGATGAAAGGTTGCAGGAACCGGGTATGTCTAGTCTAATGAAGAGAAGGACCAGGGGTGACATAATAGCTGTCTTCCATTATTTGGGGGCTCTCATGGAGAAGAGGGGTCAACCTATTCTCCAAAGCATCTGAGGGTATGACAAGAGATAACTGATGAAAACTTATTAAGGAGAGATCCAACTAAGAGAAATTTCCTGACAGTGAGAACAATTAATCAATGGAACATCTTGTTTCCAGAAGTTGTGGGTGTCCCCTCATTGGAGGTTTTTAAGAAGAGACCAGACTGCAATATGTCCAGAATGGTATAGGATCTCCTGCATTGGACACAGGGTTAGACTAGAAAATCTCCAAGGTTCCTTCCAATCTCTATGTTCAACAATACACTGATGAGAGAATGGGGAAGGATGATGCTTCAATCATCCTATGTTTTTGTCAACCACAACAATGTACTGCTTTCCCTCCCCTCTCCTCCCACAGAAAAACACACAGTCACAAATATATGCTATTTTTTAAATTCAATTTCATCAATTGAGCTGCTGAGTTTCTCAGGAATCTTGTAGTGGTTGAGATGATGGGGACACAAGGGAAGTGTTGGTTCTCAAAGCAACTCAACACAAACAGACTTCCAGGGGAGAGTCTCAAGGTCCCCTTTCTCTGGATAGCTTGTCCAGTCTTTCCAAGCCATGCTTGGAAGAGGAGCAAGGAAATGCTTTACGTAGAAATTGCAGAGTGGAAAATTAAAGGATCTAAATATTGTTAGATGTTGCTGTTTTAATTCTCTGGATGAGGAAAGGAAAAAAAATAGAGTGGGAAGTTCTTAGAGGTAGACAACTAAGTAAAAACAACTCCAAAGTGAAATCCCAGACAGCTGTTGTGATCAACACTTTCTGTAAAGGGGATTTTATCAGGAAATCAAGAAGAACTATATAATAATGATGAAGATTTGCCTCCCCAGCTGAGAGGAAGTTAAACATGGCATTCCAGCTCATTCTGGCATTCCAACGGTTCTCGTGGAGATTATCATGCAACATTGTTGAAGTTGGTTCCCATAGCTTCCATCTTATCTTTTTTCCTACTGACTCTCTCACATACTTATACTTTTAGCTGCCATCAGTAGGAACAATTGCTCAAATGATTTTTTAACTTGTCTGTCAACATTGGATGTTCCCGCTCTGACAACTGATGGAAAATGCAGCCATTTTCTCTTCTCCTTTAACATGCTTTCTTGCTTTTAGAAATTAGGTGCAGCAGGGGAGGGTTGGGATGAGAGCTCAGCTAGCCATAATAATAATGCTGCCATGGGAACCCAAGGACAAGCTGATAATGTTTTGGTGGGCTGAGGAGCTGAGGAGAAAGCCCGCGCTTTAAGCTAATTGGGGAATGTGTTTTATGACAGTTTATTGGGGGTGGGAATTGCACTTTGCTACTTTGTATCCAGGGGAAGGGAATTTAGTTTTGGGTTCAACTATGTAGTGCTGATACTTTGTTTCCCGAATAAAATGTTCTTTAAGGAAGATTTTTGCCTTGAAGTTCTTTTGATGGGATTCATCTATCGGAACCATGACAGTGTCAGGTTCATTGGTAGTTGCTGAAAGCAAATTCCTCTGAATGACCTTCACAGAGTTCTCTTTAGCAAGATTTATTGAGATCAAAGGGAAGGAAGTTACAAGAAACATACACATATATTTTTCTTTAATTCCTGCACAATACTTAACTACTTAAGTGGAAAGAACATCTTTTTTAAAAAATGAAAGATACTTCAACAATACTTCCAATATCATAATGGTGTTAAAGCTCATGTTGTTACATTTATTCTGGCCATAAGATGCTCCTTTGTGTTCAGGTCTGGCCTCAGAAGGATAATGTAGCACTTGGGGATGAAGATACAGCCCAGAAGACCAGCACTGGAGGCCAAGATGGAGAAGCTCTGCACAGCGACCATGTATTTCCCTTTGATGCTCAAGTAGGTGGGCACAAAAGTCACCCAGACACTGCAGAAGACCAGCATGCTGAAGGTGATCAGCTTGGCTTCGTTGAAGGCCCCAGGCAGATTCCTGGCCAGGAAAGCCACCGTGAAGCAGATGGCAGCCAGGAAGCCCAGGTAGCTGAGGGTGACGTAGAACATGACAACAGCCCCTTTGTTGCATTGCAGGATGATCTCTCCAGGCTGGGAGTGGAGGTCAGAGTCAGAGTTAGGGTTAGGGTTTATTTAATAAATTAAGAAACTTCAAGGTATAAAGGATCACAGTGTCTTACAAAACACAGAAGAAGAACAGAGAGAGTTTCAAGGAAGAAATAAATAAAACTTCTATCTGCTCTTTAACTACTCTACCCAACAGTACAATGTACAGGCGATCACCTTCCTGAACCTCAGTGAGTTCTCATTTCAAAAAGTGATACTTCTAAAACAAATGGGAACTGAAATTTCATTTCAGGCACAAGTACTTTTAAAATTAGCTCCTATTTAGGATTGATATATGGAGATCTAACAGAAATGAAAATCATAAGCAGATCCTACTCTTTACATTAGGCACATTTATAAGTACTGATGGCTTCCTTGTATTACAAGAAGACAGGCAGCACTAGAGTTAAGTAACATCAACCTAGTCTGTCACAACGACCCACTTCAGCTGTTCTCCCAAGAATTCGAACTCTTGAGGCAATCACTGCTTCAAACAGGATTCTTTTATTTGGGGATCAGTAACAGTGGGGGATCAAGCGAGGTCTGAGGTAAAGGTAAAAGTTTGTTAACACCGTTTAGCCACCCAAGCCGTAAAACCCCTCCCACCAATCAGCTGGCGTCTCAGGGCAATCAGCCGTTGCTTTTGACATGCGACTTCCTGGCTTCGCTGACTTCTGGCTCGTTGCGCCCATCTTCGGAGAGCTACCATACCCCTCCCCATGGCAATCAGGAAAAGGAAACAACTGGCGAGCAAATACAAACATGCAAGTAACGCTGGGCTCCCCCCCTCCCGCAACAGAATGGCAGGTCCCAAAGATGGAAGGACAGAAGGAAGGTAAGTAAAATAGGGAACCGTTTGGGACCTGACAGCTCCTTAGCTCGTGGTGACCTTCCCCAGCACTCTCTGGAGACAAGAGACTGCATTGAAGGACAGCAGAATTCAGTTCCCTTGCTGTTGAACTATGTTCCTCCAGCATCACTTTCTGGACATGTCCTGACAGGAAAGTCCCACAACCACTACAGAACAGAGCCCCCAGACGTATATCTGTACCTTAAGATGCTTTTCTCCAGCCTCTCCTCTGAACATGGAGTCCAGAAGAAATTCAGGATCCCCAAAGGACCAATTGCCTCTCATTATAATTATAACCATCTGAGACTTCTTATGCTACTTCGACTGCCTTTTATGTAAACATCAGACTGAAGCAACATGGAAGAGATCTTGCATCAGAAAAGGATAAACGCCTCAGTTCACACTGTGTGTGACACAAGTTTTGGGACAGGCATGGGTTATGCTCTTGAATGCACCTTTCTCTCCTTTCTAGGTGAAGCTCGGTTTGTCTCTGTCTGGATCAGGAAAGCCACTGGCATTTCCATCTTGTGAGAGCACTTTGAGTCCTTCTAAATCTTGTTCATATTTAGAAAGGGGAAGGGGATTGATTCATAGCTATGAATTATGGACCTCCTGCTTCTGCTTCTGATGCTGCTGGTGTCCCAGCCGGTCTCTGGGAAGCTTGGGATGAAATGCCCGCTGAGTTTGGAGCACCGGAATAGAAAGAATCCACTGAGCTATTACAGCCCAGGAGACCATCTTGTTGGTATAATCCTGAGTTTAACAAAAATATTGCGTATAACAATGCCCTTCAACATGGCTCCTTCTCTTCACTTTGACTTGTAAGTCATTCAGGGTGATGGAGTTGCATCCCCTCCATTTTCTAGTTCTCTCCTTCTTTTCTTCTTATTTCACTTAGTCCTGTATTGCAGGACCTGCCTAATTTCCTGAATCATTTGGATTTCCATGGTTCTCCCTTTTATCTTATTTTGTGGAAATAACTGAAATTTAAAGATGGGACAGAATAGGAACACTAACAACTCCAGATTATTTTCCTCTCCCCATCCAAACTTGGGTTCATCACTTGAATATTAATTTTTGTTTAAAGTAGTGATTGAAATAGTTCACGTTGCCCTTCTCAGCCCAGTTCCGTATTTTTATAATCACTCATTGATAAAATTCCTGATCCTTATAGAGACAAGTGATTATTTTTTAGAATTGCTAAATTTTTGTCACTTATCAAACATTCCCTTCCCTTTATGATGGTTCTACTTTAATGTTTGAATTATTTTGAATCCTGTTTAATGGGCAGATAAAAATAAGAACTTCTATAAATAATGGTCTGTTTGTGATTCTTATACTTGGTGGAGAACTCTCCCCATCCCTTCTTCTCAACTTTCATTAAAGTTACACAGTGATGGGTGGCTATAATTTGCCTCTGGTTTTGGATCAGCATTGGTTTAAGACTCGGTCGGCTTGTGAAGACAAAAAGGATTAAATTGAAAAAAAAGTGGGTTTTTTTCCTGTTCATGATGCTGATAATAACAAGAAAATTTATTTACAGTGAAATATCTCTCCATCCTTTTTTAATGCTACTCTATATTTTTACCTTTGAACTGGCCAACAAAAATCCCCATCTCCTGCACAACCTCACACTGGGCTACAACATCCATGACAACTATTTGAGCACACTTGGCACTTCAGATGCCTTGGTGGACATGCTCTCTACTGGAGAAGCCAATGTCCCCAACTATGGTTGTGGAAGGAAGGACAACCTTCTGGCTCTTCTTGATGGAGCTGACAGGGACATCTCCATCCAGATGTCAAGATTAGTAGGCATTTACAAAGTCCAACAGGTTTGTGTGTTTGTGCTTCTTTACCTGGCAGACTGAGTGGGAATGGAGTGGGAATGGTGAGCAATGGAGCCAACCATATCTTCTCTATGGAACTTGAGCTGCTTTTCACCATGGCCATTGTAGGTGTCATGGTGTGGGATTGGGATCCACGGTGAGGAGGGGGAAGGATCAAAAGAGACATATCCTACCATGGCACTACCCCATTGCTTTGGGGGCTACTGCTGCACACTTGTGAAGTGGTAAGACAAAAGTGAATACATGAACCACTCTTATTCAGTCAAGATATAAATGACTTTCCAGGACTAATGAAGGATACTGAAATTAAGATGCCTAAGGAACTGAATAACATTTTTATGTTGACAATATTTTATTATTATTAGTCTAAAGTTGGATTCAATACTTTGTTGAAAAGAATTGGTTCCTACCATCGTGATAATTCTTTGATTATTAATAAACCAAAGTCAAAAGTTATAGTCTTTGGAAAATGACATCATGGCCATAGAAGGCTATTCCCTTGTTAGCCAATAGAAAGAATTAACACTTTCTTACCTAGAGGTAGTTTTCTCTGGAACTGGATGTTAGTTCCCTCTTCATCAATGAAGTTCATTTAGAGCAAGGTCCTAGGTTAACTTGCTTCTTAAATTAAAAAAGTATATCCTATAGCTGTCCAGTTTCCTAAGTCCTATATATTAAAGTCTGTATTGCCAAGTTTATCTGCAAGGGCTTATATCAAACTGAAATTTGGTAGTAAAAGTAAATCACTAGTAGAAGTAAGTCTGTCATTTGCACCTCTTTAACTGTCTGGTTTGGCACAGCCACCAAACAGGACAGACATGGACTTCAACAGATAATTAGAACTGCAGAAGAAACAATGGCTACCAGCCTGCCTTCCATTGAGGACCTGAATACTGCACGGGCCAGAAAGAGGGATGAGAAAATATCCACAGACCCTTCATATCCTGGATATGAACTGATTCAATTTCTTTCCTCAACATGACGCTACAGGGCACTGCATGCCAAAACAATCAGACACAAAGACATATTTTCCCCCATGCTATCATTCTGCTAAACAACTAAATCCCACAACACTGTCTATGCCCTAGGATGTCAAACCACCTAATAGGGCTGTATTACTTATTATCCTTCTCATCTCTCCTATTACTTATTTCCTTAGATTCTTATGACTATAACTTCTTGTTGTATCTCATGATTTATGTTGACTGCCATTATTTAGTATCCTATTATGATTTATGTTGTTTACTTATATAGTATCCTATGACTATCACTGAGTGTTGTAGCTTATGATTCATGGAAGTTTCTCCTTAATTCCAGGCATAGAATCAAAATCATGTGAAGTATTACTACTGCTTTATAAAGCCTTAGTAAGGCCACACCTGGAATGCTGCATCCAGTTTTGGTCACTGCATGTTGAGACATGTTAAGATGTTAAGACTTTGGGAAAAAGTGCAAAGAAGAGCAACTAAGATGATTAAGGGCCTGGAGACAAAAACATGAAGAACGGTTGCAGGATTTGGGTTTGGCTAATCTAGAGAAAAGAAGGGGCAACATGATAGCAGTATGCTAATATCTGAGGGGCTGCCACAAAGAAGAGGGTGTCAACTTATTTTCCAAAGCACCATAACGCAAGACAAGAAACAATGGATGGAAACTAGTCAAGGAGAGAAGCAACCTGGAATTAAGGAGAAACTTCCTAATGGTGAGGACAATTAACCAGTGGAACAGCTTGCCACCAGAAGTTGTGGGTGCTTCATCACTCGAGGTTTTTAAGAAGAGACTGGACAGCCACTTGTTTGAAAGGTGTAGGGTCTCCTGCTTGAGCAGGGAGCTGGTGTAGAAGACCTCCACAGTCCCTTCCAGCTCTATTCTAATAGATTGATTGATTGATTGATGCATAAGCTCTCAGTGTACATACAAGCAACAAGTGATAATCATAATCTTAATCATAAAATACAATCATCGTGAATCATAAGCTACAACACTCAGTGATAGTCATAGGATACTATATAAGTAAACAACATAAATCATAATAGGATACTAAATAACGGTAGTCAACATAAATCATGAGATACAACAAGAAGTTATAGTCATAAGAATCTAAGGAAATAAGTAATAGGACAGATGAGAAGGATAATAAGGGCACTCATTGATTGCAGAGGGAGCGGCAGCTCCCTCTGCGATCCGAGCAATCACCTTTGGGCCGACGGGGAAAAGATCAGCCAGTAACATGGCCGATCACTCAGCTGCTCCAGCCAAAAGTCACAGCAACATCTAAGCAAAAAGAACCACCGTGGAAGATCCGGGTGAGACCTTTCCTTCCCTCTTGATATTTTACTCATTTCCCTGTGAAAAGCTCTTAGAAATTACTCCCCCCCCCCTTGAGAAAGCAGCGTTTGAACACTTGGGGAAAGAGCTGTGGGGGGAAAAATAACTAATTTTTATTGTTTATTTGAGTGGCTGGAATTCGGGGGACCTTGAAGAAAAAAGAGAAGAAAAAAATTCTTACTGTGACTCTCTTCTCTGCTTGCTTGTTTTCAGCTTAAGTGGAAACCTTTAGGGAGGGGGGTGGAGTGTTCTTCTTCTTCCCCCCCTTCTGAACAGTGCTATCTACTTTAAAAAAAAAAACCGCTACGGCTTCTGGGCGAATTTATGTGGATTGTATGGTTACAATGTAATTTGGAATTTGGCGTGAAGCCCAGAAAGTGCCATTGCAACATTGTAACCATTTTGAAATTCTACTCCCTGTATTTAGCATGACGCCCAGATGCTTGCATTTCTTTTGGAACTTGTTTAAGTTTCTGCCTGCTGTTTTTGATTTTATAATACAAAGTATACTCTCCTGAAAAATGGATTTTTTCACTCTAGGATCACAATATAATAATTGAGACACCAGTTGCTATTATTTATTTGGATTATAAATTAGATATTCATAACATTGATTGGGACTTTTGTTTTTATTTTTGTACTTGCTTTTTCCTATTTTTGTTTGGATTTTATATTTTATAAAATTGCAACTCAGCTTTTAAGTTGAAATTTTACTAAAAAAACAAAGAATGGAATCCCACTCACAGCTTAACTATGGATTTATATTAAAAAAAATCTTGGAAACGAAGGAGGAATTAAAAGAACATTTTAGAATGCTTTGGAAAAGGGATGTTCCAGAGTTAAAAACTGAAATTCAACTTATTGGATATAATACACAACTAGGTCTACAACTTAATGATATGGAGGAAACACATCTACAATCTACTGAAGAGGAAGATACTACATCTTATACACAAATGACGGAGACTTTGGATGACCAAAGGCAGAGTTCAACTAAAACATCTATAATTTTAAAAGCAACAGGAACAGACTTTCAAATACGAGACGTTAAAAATGCTGACAACATGAACAAACAATGAACAATCACCATATCGATTAAGACTGATTACATAGTACAGACAACATTGGAGAAAAGAGAAGAAGACTATGACTGGATTCAATTGTGGAAAAATGTGTATGGTCAAATACTATGGAAGGAATTAGAAGCCCTATTGTGGAAACCTGCTTGGCACAAAAAGAAAGCTAGAATTAGGTTTAAAAGTTAGAGCTAAAATTTTATTGGATGGGTAAAAATGGCTTTTAGAGACTTTGACTGAACTAATATGCTTGAGATTCCTAAGGTTCAAGACTTTGATCTGAGTTAATATTGATGTAAATTATTGATTTGATTATGGTCCGGATGGCAAGATGGAAAATTGGAAAATCTAAAATTAGGAGTTGGATAGAGATTGGTGAAACATTTAACTATGATTTATAAAAATATTTGATAGAGTACAGGAAATAGAATATAGTTGAGAGATATTAATATATATATATATATATAGATAATAGGCATATTATAAGTCTATTTTAGAAATAATTATTGTTTTATTATTTTAGGCTTGAATGTAAAATGGTTTTAAAACAGAGAAGTATAAATTGAATAATTGGAATAATATGTATATCTTAAAAATAATCTATACTATATGGGTACCCGAATTGTATACTATATGTTTATATAAGGCCAAATTGGAATATGTTAATTGTGAGTTAGTTAAGCCTGAAAACGGGTGGAAATATTATTGATATTGTGTGTGTTTTTTTTCTATTTGTTTTTTCTTTCTTTGCTTAGAGAGGGAACCTTTAAAGAAGTAGTTCAAATTGTCCATGTATGATTATATTTTTTACTTTGTTGTATGGAGTGCCCTATCTGCATGATGAGTTCCAAGCACTTGGTTGTAAAACAAAAAAATTCAATAAAACTTGTTATATATATATATATAAAAGAAGGATAATAAGTAATGCAGCCCTATTAGGTGGTTTGACATCCCAAGGCACACAGGTGTTCTCTTACCATTTTCTTGCTTATTTTAATTTATATTTCTAGTTTGTCTTTTACAGTTATGTTTTTGGTAGGTTGGTCTACAGTTTCTTTTTGTGAGAGGACTGATGCAATGAATGAGTTAAGAAGCTCTGCTTTCTCTCTACTGCCTGTTACTTCCTTCCCATCTTCTCTCTTAAGTGGACCGACTGTTTCCTTGAGTTTTTTCTTGTTATTTATATGTGGAAAGAAACTTTTTTTTATTATCTTTGACTGTTTTTGCTAATCTTTGTTCATTCATGCACCGGAGACAAATTCCTTGTGTGTGTCCAATCACACTTGGCCAATAAAGAATTCTATTCCATACTTTTCTTTTCTATTCTAGAACAAACCCAATCACGGTATCTTAGTAGTATCTTGGAGATGGATAAAACGACTTCAGCTTCTGCCCTTAGATCTGAATTGGGACTTTATACATTTTTTTCCTCTGAAATTAGGGCTTATTATTCATCTCAAAGCTATAGAAATTGAGAGAAACTAAAAATTTTGTCATTTAGAATAAACAAAATTAAAGACCACTTTGATTACACATCTGACAAATTATATTAGAAGCTGTGGTCTTCCTGACTCTTGCTTAAGCTTAAACGATTGCTGCACAAAGGATATACACAGGATATCAAAGCAGAGAAAGTTATAGCCACCCTCAGTAAGTTTGGAACAAAATGGATGAGCGGCTACAAACAGACCTTCCAAATTGCCAAGTATTGAAACGCAGAAATGCCAAAATATCTTAGGGTGGTGTTTACTTGAGCAAGATTTCAGCAGCTGGATACAATGGTTAAATATTAAAGATTTAACCAAGCTTCTTATAATGAACAGACTTTTATTTGCAGAGGACCAGAGATAGAAGAAATAACACATCTATTTTTACAATGTCGTCTGTGTAAGAAAGAAAGAGATCAATATCTTTGACCACACATAAGACAAATGACCTGTTGAGATCCATATATTGAGATCCAGATGGATCTCGACAGACTTGAATACTGGGCCCAATCTAACAAAATGAAGTACAGTGTAGAGAAAAGCGAGGCTTTACACTTAGGCAAGAAAAACCAAATGTACAAGTACAATTTAGGTGAAACCTGGCTCAACAGCAGTAATTGTGAGAGGGATCTTGGAGTCTTAGTGGACAATCGCTTAAATATGAGCCAGCAGCAGATGCCAAAAAAGGCAACACAATCCTAGCTTGTATTAATAGAGGGATAGAATCAAGATCACATGAATATTAGTACTGCTCTATAGACCACACTTAGAATATTGCATTCAGTTTTGGTCACCATATTATAAAAAAGATATAGAGACTCTGGAAAGAGTGCAGAAAAGAGCAACAAAGATGATTAGAGGACTGGAGGTTAAAACATATGAAGAACAGTTGCAGGAATTGGGTTTCTCTAGTCTAGTAAAAAGAAAGATTATGGGTGACATGAGAGCATCTGCCAATATCTCAGGGGCTGCCACAAAGAAGAGGAAGTCAAGCTATTCTCCAAAGCGCCTGAAGGCAGAACAAGAAGCAATGGATGGAAACTAACCAGAGAAGCAACCTAGAACTAAGGAGAAACTTCCTGACAGTGAGAACAATCAACCAGTGGAAAAGCTTGCCTTCAGAAGTTGTGGGTGCTCCATCACTAGAGGGTTTTAAAAAGAATTGGACAGCCATCTGTCTGAAATGGTATAGGGCACGGGTGTCAAACTCGATAATGTCACATGATGTATCATGGTGTTTTTTGCCTTTGAGGAGCTGGAGTGGGCGTGGCTTGCACGTGATGCATCCGACCCGCGGGCTGCATTTTTGACACCCCTGGTATAGGATCTCCTGCTTCTGCAGGGTTTGGACTAGAAGACCTCCAAGTTTCCTTCCAACTCTGTTTTTTGTTGTTGTTATTCTGTTATTAAAATAACAAATTTCCTGTACAGTCAGAATTCAAAACTAATATATAATATAGCCCCTTATTTGAGCAAAACAGTTCAGGTGAGATCTGGGTATGTGGTCTGATTCTAGTAATTTCTAGAGGTAGAACAGAAATGTATTTTGCAATATTTATTCTTATTCTTTTTAACTTAATTTTGTTTTATTTTATTTTTATGTAAGATCTTGTTAATGTTCTCTGTTTTATATTCTCTGTTTTGATATGGCCTAATGACTTATCAACAGTAAACTATTGTAATAAGTTCATGATAAGCATGATTTTATTTTGAATATTTTGAACTTGATCTGACCTCCAATGTTATTCTGTCAGTCTGTTTTGTTTATTGGAACAAAGTAGTTCAATTGGCATCTGCATATGTGGGTCTGATGGTGGTAAATTGTAGGGGAGATACAGAAATATGAATTGCATTTTTTAATTTTTATTCTTTTTATTTAATATGTTTCTTGTATTCAGTTTTCATATGCAGTGTTGTTAATATTCTGTTTTTAATATTCTGTTTCTTGATATGACCTAATGGATAATCAACAATAATCTATTTAATTTGTTCATCAAAAACCAAGTTGGATTCATTAAAAAACTAATATTTTGGACTTGATTTGACCCTAAGTATAACACAGCATTCCTCACTGTTCTTTCAGATCAGTGATGGAATTCCTTCTGAGGCTCTGCATGATAAAAGTCAATTTCCCTTTTTCCACCGGATGCTCCCCAAAGAAGGGTTCCACTACCCAGTAATTGTCCAGCTGCTGCTCCATTTCAGATGGACCTTGATCGGTCTTTTTGCTTCAGACACGGAGAAGGGAGGGAATTTCATGAGGACTCTGACTCCTATGCTTGTCAGGAATGGAATTTGTGTTGTTATATCACAACAATTCTCAAAGACTGGATATACAGCAGCCCTCAGAGATGCCCTCTCCAAGTGGAGACAAATCAATGTCTTTGTTCACTTTATAGAATATGTTTCCATTTGGGACAGAATCCTTCCTTTCCATTTAACATTTATGCATTTGCCAGGACCCATTGAAGGGAAAGTCTGGATCTTCTCAGCCTTGGCTAGTATGATAAAGAGAAGACATAGACTTCATAAATATCTCCATAGTATTTGGATGTTTGATTTTCAGAGGAAAAAAAGGCCTCAGGATGATACCTTTGAACCCAGTTTCCTTTCCAAACACCCATTTCAAGATCATTATTTTCACTGTTCTCTTTCAAAGCATGTATTTTCTGTCAAAGGCCGGAGAAGATGCATCCAGAAAATCCCACTGGACACCCAAGGGAAAAGGAACAGGGTCCGGATCACAAATTCCCACCATTTGTACAGTATCATGAAGAGAGTATGGGACAGAATTAACAGTGTCATTCAGACTCTGGCCCAGGCCATGGATTCCGCCTATTCCTCCAGATCAAGGCAGAGAAGGAAAGGGGTCAAAGAGAAGTTGGGGGTTCCAAGGCTGCAGCCGTGGCAGGTAAGAAGTACCAACAAGGATCCATCAAACATAGTTGCTTTTTAGAAAGTATACAAGAAGATGGTGAGGAACTTTCTGAACCTCTTTGAAGTACGTAAGGACAAGGGTTTTAGTCAATTTAATCACTTGGGGGATAACGTTCCAAAGAAAGGGCAGCAGGATGGATTTCCTTTGATATTAAACAAGCCAATTCTAAAACCATATATATATATTTTAATAAATTGCTGTAAGTAGCGGTTTGGAGTTAGCATCATAGGATTTTACATTTAAAACATTGAAGGAGACCCTAAGGCCATCTAGCCTAACCCCTCCCCTCTGCAGGAATCCCAATTAGAGCTTTTATGACTGATGACTGCTTGGTCCTTGCATTCAGACTGTGGCAGATGATCAAGCTAAGCCCAAGGGGGAGGAGAGTAAATGCATCATCAGTGTGGAGTCCTTAGGTCCCCACAAGAGTCCCAAGTCCAACCTCCCTCCCCCCCTCGTGAATTCCATTAACTTTTATCTAGCATCAATTTGGGTTGACCATTATTAGATCAAGCTAATGGTGTAGCTTGTGCCTAGGTAGCATGTAGGAAACTTTCAGTGCTTTGAACAAGTCCTGTTCTTGGTTCTTGTGCCTGGCAAAGACAAAGAGCGAAGGGGGAACTGAATTTCTCTGCTTTACTTAATTTCCTCTCTTGGAACTGAGTTCATGTTTCCATGTCTGATATTCTGGAATAACAATAAGCAGATCTTAAGATTCTGTGTGACATCTTTCGGTTATTGGAAGAGGGCTGCATCCTCCCTGCTCCAGCTGAGAGATTGTCTTAGTATGTCACCCTGTTTTTCCCCAAGACGTTAGTGAATAATTTCTTTTTTTTTCTTTTTTAAAATTTTATTTGTGATCTATTCTAAAATGTTCCATTTAATAGACAAATTTGGTCAGTATGTTTTGCAAGTACATATTTTTTTCAATATGTGATTGACAAATTTTCTGAGCCTTTTTCACTTTTGAAGAGACTGGTCAGCCTTTTATTCCCCACTCACAATACCTGCAAATTAGAGAAGAAAGATTCAGATGTGGAAAGACCATGTGGGATAAGAAACCAACCTGCATATTTCTATTCTAGTTCAATCCCTTTTTGGAGAAGAATGAGTTTTGCAACATTTCCAAGAGGAAACTGTATTTGGACCAAAATGGAGAGATAAGAGCAGATCTGAACATCATCAGCATGTTGGTTTCCCCCCACATGGATTTCACCACAGAGCAACTGGGGAGTTTTGAAAGAAAGAGACTTGTTATCAAACGAGATGCACTTTCACAGCTAAAGCTGTTCAACAAGGTAGGGAAAATATTGGCAGTTTTTCTATGTTTTGCAAAGCCTGAGGACCCATTTCAAGCGGGCTAAGCCTAGTCCCCAAGGCGGTTGACTTCCATTGAGAATTAAATGTGGGGAGTTGAACCCTTAGATTTTCTTAGATTGCTTGGGAGTCTTCAGTACTATTGACCAAGGTGTCCATAAAATGCTATAATGTGGAACACTGTTTTCAGCTGATTCAGCAATGTCCAACATTTTTATTTGTTTGTTTGCTTGCTTGCTTCCTTGTTTATTTAATTTATATGCTGCCCATCTCACTGTCCAAAGCAACATGAGATGCAAAGTGATGATGCTTTATGAAATGGATCAGGCTGTTTTCTGTCCCCATCTGGTTCCTCCCTAAACCTGGTGAGAGAGGCTGTCAAGTGCTTGGGATTGCAGTGCTGATAGCCTCAACCTCCTTTGTGCCTTGTCCCAAATCATTGAGATTATTTTGATGTTGGATATCTTTATGAAAGGAAAGAGAGAGCCTGGGCAGCTATGGTTGGGAAACTGCCTTATGGCATTGGCCCAGGCTGTAGCCCTTAACAAACTCCTCTTCTCATGGGGGAGCCAGGACCCTGTTTCTCTGCAAACAAGTCCTGAGTGTGGACAGGACTTTATCTGATCTACACATTCCCTAGCCAGGCTCCAATTATATCGGCCTCTTCCCAAAAACAACCACCTTAGTTTTGGACAATGATATTCAGGACGTTGAGTGCACAGGACGTACTAAACCTGTGACTTGATAGTTATCTACCATGAACTCTCTGGGCAAAAAGGAGGTTCCATATTTAACTAATAATGAAAGTGGGACTGACTTTCCATGCCAGGTGGAGTCACTTAATTGCAGCTCTTCTACATGCTGCAAAAGTTTCCTGACCAACCCTATTTGAGGGACACGTTCTCATGATTTCACCTCCATCTTGCCTCATTCCAGTTCTAGAAAGTAGACAGTCAGTTTTAGTCTCATTTCACTCACGACAGCTGTATGAATTGAAGAAATAAATATACAAATAAATAAAGAACATCTCCTTTAAGGTTGACAGCCTTAATGTCTAAGGAATGTTGCCTTTTTATCTTAACTGAGAGACATTCAAAGGGGAGCAGGTTTGTAATCTTTTATTTAATCCAGAAGAAATCTTTGCAGGTCAAAGGTTTCTTTCTTCATAACAGTTGTATAACATTTTAAAAAATAGAATAAAGATGTAATGAAACCCTTGGAATAAATGTTATTCTAAAATTTAAATTGAATAGTTTATTATCCTTAAAAATCACAGATATATGAAGAATGGAGGAATAGATATTAATACAGCCATGAGGAGGATCCCACTGGCTTTCACTTAAGGCTTCAATCTTTTCTCAATTCACAGTTGTTAAGTGAACAACTGCCACAGTTGTTAAGTGAATCACTGCGGTTGTTAAGTGAGTAACACGGTTGTTAAGTGAATCTGGCTTCCCTGCTGACTTTGCTTGTCAGACGGTCGCAAAAGTGGATCATGTGAATCCGGGATGCTGTGACCGTCATAAATGTGAGTCAATTGTCAAGCATCCGGATGTAAATCACGTGACCCTGGGGATGCTGCAATGGTCATAAGTTTGCTCCTGCTGGGGGGGGGGTTCATTCCCTGGAGTCTTGCTGAAACAAGGCACAAATTCTGCACAAACAGCCACACCCAGGAGGTTGTCACCCCCATTAACCCCCAGGAGCTGCTTATTGATTCAGGGAGTGGGGGGGCAGAGGGCAAGGTTGGGGGTCTCCAATGCTCCCCCCTGTCAAAGACCCTCACCCTCTTTGGAGAGCAGCCAGGCTTCCCCTGCAGTCCTGCCCCCCCTCAGCCCCTCACCTGCGCAGGACCCGCCAATCATGCCCGTCAAGCCCATCGGAAGGGTCCCCTCAGTCTGTGTCAGCTGCCCGAAAAGAGGAAGGGGAAAGGAAAGAAATCCCTTCCGCTTTCCTTCTCTTTGGATGATTTTGGAACTGCAAATAACAGAAGAGGAATCAGCCTGATTGACGTAAAACTTCAGAGATCAAACCAGTGAAAACACCGCCCTCTTCAGAAGTCTCTGTCTGTCTGTCTGTCTGTCTGTTTCTCTCTCTCTCAATCCCATTTTTTCCTTACATGCAGTTTTCCTCCCTGATCAGCTGCCACAAAGTGTCTGGAGCAGAATTGTGACCTTCCCTTACGCAGATCTTACATTCGGGAGCAGAGCGAAAGCCAGCCAGCCGGCCTAACTCAACCACTGACCAAAAATCCCTAGGAGCATCAGTTGGTACCGGCCACATCCGATCCCTGCCCCAGTGGAAGAGCGAGGGACCCCGTGGGAGGGCCAGTCTGAGAAGTCGGAGAGGGGGCAGAGCGAGCCTCTCCTAGGACGACGGAGCTGCTGGAACGGCCATCACGGGGGGATCGTCTGCAGATTCCCAGCTTCCTTCGGGCCCTCCAGCTCAGCCCCGCTGGGTCCACAGAGGGCTTGGCCGAGGTCCGAAGGGCGCTGGAGCATCTCCGGGGCTGCGGGGTCCTCTGGTGGGGGCAGCAGCAGCTGCGGAGATGGTGGATCCCTGGGGCTCCTGAGGAGGAAGAGCGCCCCCTGTCGGAAGGGCCAGGCTGCGCTCCAGTGAGACCAGCGGGGGATCTCCTGGCGGGTAAATTTGGGACCGCCCAGCCGAGCGAAGCAAAAGGAGGCGCTGGGAGCTGGACAAGGGCGGGGGCCAAATGTGGGGCGCCCGGTGTCAACCCTGAAACTAAGCATGGCTACAGCCATTTTCCTGCTCATTCTGCATTGCCACAGAGAATGGATGGGGGAGGGGGTTTACCAGGTGCTTCGCTAGTCATAATCATCTTTTGTCCTGTGGGAACCAAGGTCATCGGTTGTTCCTGAGCCGGCAGGCTGGGCGTTGTGGAAAAAGCCCGCCAAATGACTGCATTGGGGAACGTAGTTGCTTCCATAGCTTTATGGGTGGGATTTCTAACTTTGTATTGGGGAATTGTTACGTGTGTATCCAGACTTGGTTTCACTCTTGACCGTGCTGATACTTTGTAACTAATAAACATGTTCTTTGAGGAATTTTCAAGCATTGGAGTTCTGATTTATTAGTGCCTGTCTGTCAGAACCATGACATCCGGCTTTTCTCAGGGGGAAGGAGGGAGCCCCCTCCCCTGCATCACCACCCCTCCAGGGCTCAGACCCAGGTACCACGCTCACACCCCCGTGGCTCCTCTGGCCGCTCTCCTGGCAGGGGGTGCCACAGCCTCTGGAGACGGGGGGGAAGAGCCCGGCTGGTAGGGAGCCCATCTGACCGCCCCTAACTCTTAGCCCACTGTGCTCCCACCAGTTCCCGGCGAGACTCCCGGCTGGCCCCAAGGAGGCTCCTGCAGGGAAGAGGCAGTGGGAGGGAAAAGAAGGCTCGGGTGGCCCACCTGCCAGAGCTGGGGGTGGCGCTGCCTGACCTGGGCACCAGGGGATGGGGTGGGACAGGGGCTTGAGTGACAGCTGTCTGTTCAGGTGAGGGGAGGGGGGAGCCAGGAGGCACAGAAGGAGCCTTTTGTTTTTTGGGGGGCAGGAGTGCCTGGGGAGGATGCAGGAGGGAATCAAAGCCAGCTGAGGGACTTTCTGCCAATCACTGGAGTTTAAGTCCCACCTTCAAAATAAATCTGGGATTGGAGCCAAGTGATTGGAACCAATCATCAGGGGACTGAGTTCTAGTCCTGCCTTATGCATGAAAGTCAGCTGGCTCTAATCCTCAGGCATGAAAACTTCCTGAGTGACTTTAGGACAATTACCAGGAGCCTCTTGAGTTCCAGTCCCGCCTTAGTCCTTTTTGACTGGGGTATAAACTTGGAAAAAAATTCTCAGATTAATGTGGGATACCAGAATTAGGGATTCTTAGATAGTGAGATCGCTGAGTGTCCAATATCGTGTGGTGTCATGGAGGAAAGTGAAATTGTGTGGAAACATGTGTACCATGTTGGGCAAAGCCATAATTCTCTGCCTTCTGCTTGTGGGCAAACCAGAGGCATCTCTGTGTGGTCACTTAGAATCTTAGACTGACCTTGGTCTGATCCATCAAAGCTTTTTTTTTACCTGCTTAAAACGAAATTTGCAAAGGGATTTGATCAGCAATTAGAAGCTATTCTGAAACCTCAGATTGATTATCGATTCATCAGCTATCTGTGTGGCTGGAAAACAGAATAGCTTCCTTGGATGCCTCTTCCTGCAAACCTAGATTTTCCCACCCTTATGCACCTCCTTCTTGGACCTGGATGAAAACACAGCATTGAACGCTCCTGCTTCAGTCCAGACTACTCAGTCAATGATGCGGCTGCCTTCAGACAGGATCCCTTCAGTCTCCTCCTGGGGAGAGTCTCAGGGTCCTCTTTACCTGGACATCTTGTCCAACCTTTCACAGACAAGCCAAGCTTGGAAGAGCAGCAGAGAAATGCTTTACGTACAAATTGTAGAGTGGGAAATTAAAGGGCCTGAAAACTGCTATTTTATTTCTCTGGTTGATGAAAAGGAAAATAAATACAGAGGAAATTTCTTAAAGGTACACAGCAAAAGAAAAACAATTCCAAGTTGAAATCCCAGACAACTTTTCTGCTCAACACTTTCTGCAAAGGAGGTTTTATCAGGAAATCAAGAAAGAACATAATAATAATAATAACAACAACAACAACAACAACAACAACAACAACAACAACAATAATAATAATAATAATATAATAATAATAATAATAATAATAATAATAATAATAATAATAATAATAATAATAATAATAATAATAATAATAAAGTTGGAAGGGACCTTGGAGGTCATCAAGTCCAACCCCCTGCTCAGGCAGGAAACCCTACATCATTTCGGACAAATAGCTGTCCAGTCTCTTCTCAAAAACTTCCAGTGTTGGAGCATTCACCACTTCTGGAGGCAGGTTGTTCCACTGGTTATACGAAAGATGGAGATTTCCCTCCCCAGCTGAAAGCCGGTCAAACATGGCATTTCACATAATTCCGGCATCTACTGGAGAAGATCAGGCAACCCGGTTGGTGCTTGGTTCCCACAGCTTCTTCCTGACCTCTTTTCCTACTCGCGCTCTCTCTCACAGACACTTTTAGCTGCTGTCAGTAGGAAAAACTGGCACATTATTTTTATAAGGTGTCACATTCAGTAGCAAATTCCTCTGAATGACTTTCGCAGAGTTCTCCTTAGCAAGATTTATTGAGCTGAAAGGAAAGGGAGCTACAAGAATTCCAGTCGTTTACCATGTTCCCATTTTGAAACACATAGATATGATTTTCTTTAACTCCTGAATACTATCTAAATGGAAAGAATATCTCCTTTCAAGGAAAAGGAAGTTTTGGAATTCTTCCAACCTCACATGTTATACCTCATGTTTTTATATTTATTCTAGCTGTCAGATGCTCCTTTGTGTTCAGGTGTAGCCTCAGAAGGATAATGTAGCACTTGGGGATGAAGATGCAGACCAGCAGACCAGCACTGGAGGCCAGGATGGAGAAGACCTGAACAGCCACCATGTATTTCCCTTTGGTGCTCAGGTAGGTGGGCACAAAAGTCACCCAGACACTGCAGAAGACCAGCATGCTGAAGGTGATCAGCTTGGCTTCGTTGAAGGCCCCAGGCAGATTCCTGGCCAGGAAAGCCACCGTGAAGCAGATGGCAGCCAGGAAGCCCATGTAGCTGAGGGTGACGTAGAACATGACAACAGCCCCTTCGTTGCATTGCAGGATTATCTCTCCAGGCTGGGAGTGGAGGTCAGAGTCAGGGAATGGGGGAGAAACTCCCAGCCAGATGGAGCAGATGATCATTTGGACTGTAGAACAAGAAAGGATGATGGAGTTGGCCAAGCTCTTCCCCAACCATCTCTTCACTCAGTTTCCTGGTTTTGTGGCCAGGAAAGCCAGCACCACCATGATGGTTTTGGCCAAGAGAGAAGAAATGGCAACTGAGAAGATGATGCTGAAAACCGTTTGTCGGAGAAGGCAGGTGGCTTTCCTTGGTTGACCAATGAAGAGAAAAGGAGACAAGAAGCAAAGCAAGAGGGAGACCAGGAGGATGTAGGAGAGGTCCCGGTTGTTGGCTTTGACAATGGGAGTTTCTAGGTGTTTAATGAAGATGATTAAGACAAGGCCTGTGGTTAGGAACAAGAGTAGAGCAAAAGAGACCAGGATGATGCCCAGAACTTCTTCAAAAGACAGGAAGGTTATCACTTTCGGGATACATTGGACTCTGTCCATATTTGGATATTTATCATCCGGACACTTGGTGCACTTTTCTGGATCTGAGAAAGTCAAAAACCAGTATTTCTTTAATATTCTGTTTTTTTACATTTCAAGAAATACCTTTTTTTGGGAGAAATGTTCCAGGAACATTTTCCAAGATGTGTTGCTTAACCATTCCACAAAAACAAAACTGATGATATAATTTTCTAATACCTATGTAGCTACGGTATCTGAAATTGGAGGATTTCTAGTGCATTTTGAATAAACAAAAAAGAGTTGAGATTCATTGCATGTTTTAATTTGCACTTTCATCAAAATGCTGTGGATAAATCCAGTTCCACAAATCCTGACCTTTCCTGTGGTGTCACCCACCTTCCCGAGTGGAGATGGTCCCCTCCGGACAAGGAACGCAGTCATAGCAGCAAACTGGCTCTCCTTCTCGCACCCGCTTGACAAATCCAGGATGACAATTTCCCACACATTTGGACTGAGGCAGAGACTAAGCAGAAAAAATAGGAATGCCAAAGAAAATAGGTTAGGACTCACCATCCATGGAAAAGGAGAGGAGAAATGGACATTAGACAAGTAGATTCTGGGCTTCACTTAGGTGAACATGAAATCTCTGACTCCTTCCAATCAGGTGTAGGAGATGTGACCCTGGCAGATTCTTTCCTTAGTTCCTCCCTTTTGCTTCTGGCATAACACATTGCAACAAAGTCCTTTTCTAGTTAATAAAGTCTGGAGGGAGGGAATTGAGAAAAGAATTAAGCATTAAGTGACAAACAATCGGTTACTCCTAATGGTTGTATTAAAAGGCATTCCTCTACTTTTCATACATCCATGGCTATGATGATCTACTCAATAAATTTTTGAATAAATTTGTTGTCAAAGATTTATTAAATTGTTATTTGATTAGATTTATTTAAGTAGAATAAAATGTGATTAAGAAGGAAATTCTGACCAGTAGGATCTGGAAAGGTTTCTTCTGGACTACATAAAGCCTTGCAAAGCTGCTCCCCTTTGACACTCGTTCAAAACATTCTCCCAGTTAAGATATAAAGGAAAAATTCCTCATAAATTGTAGCTGTCAATTTTAAAGCAGATGTTCTTTCTTGGTTTGCATTTTTATTTGTTCAATTCACATGGCTGCCATGCTGCTGAAATAAGATTAAGGGTGAGAGCTCATTGGCGCTCTCTGAGCTTGCTTGTTTGCTTACAGATGTTTCATTACCCAAAACAGGGAACATCATCCATACTGGTCAGCTACCACTGATGATGTTACCTAGTTTGGGTAATGAAACATCTGCAAGAAAACAAGCTAGCTCAGAGAGCACCAAGGACCCCTCATGTCAACCCAGAGTTACAAATATTCTCCTTTATTAAGACTAAGGTTTTCTGCATAGATTCTAGAACTCTAGTGAGATTGAGGTGAGATCATGAGAACGTGTCCCTGAAAAAGATTAAATCTTTGGCTGCAACCGATGGGACCTGAGTGTGAGTCCTGTGTCAGAAGGAGATATTTCTAAGGCCCCTCCAGTTATCCAAGAAAAGGTCCTTTGTGTTCAAGAGCTGCAATTAGGAGACTCCAACTGGCATGGAAAGACAGACCCACATTTAATATTAGTTCAATTGGGCAACTCTTTTTCGCCCAGGGGGAGAGAAGGAAGCTAAGACTCAGGATAAACAATGCCATTCAAGGGATTTTCAGATGAAGACCCTCTTAATAGCCAAAGGTCAAATCTAAGTAGCCTTTCCTGTCAAAATCTCTCTCCTTACTTCTGATATCAGGAAGGGCTTTTCTTTGAATCAAAGTTGTGTTTAGGTGTTTCAGGTTTCTGATTATCTCACTAGTCACTGTCATTTTATGTGAAGTGAAAGTCTTGGACCTCCTTCCTGGGGGCAGAAGCCCAATTGCTCCCCCCAGTTGGGTGAAAGACAGACATGGCTAACTTTGACCAGGTCTGGACTCCTTAAAAATATCACAGACCATGGACCTGCCCTTTCAGGGACCCATTTCCCAATGGCCTCTCCCTAAGCGGGACAAGATGAAGCTTCTCTCCCAATGGGACCACCAGGAGCTCCATCCAGTCATGATCCAATTTCATCACATTCAGTCCAAACCTCAATTCAGGGACTGTTCAACAGAATTCCCTCCCACTTTGCTATTTGAAGACAAGCAAACCTGACCTTATTAACAACACAACCTCCAGCACTTGAGGGTTTCCCATCCCAGGTTGGACATGGCTGAATCAGCGAAAAACAGTCTTCAATATTACAGCAGCTGAAGAACACCTTGGTCAACAGTACTGAAGCCTCCCAAGTGGTCTATAGAAAGAAAACTGTAAGGTTTCTGCTCCCCATGTTCAATTCTCAGTGAAGGTCACTGACCCTGGTAACTAGCCTTAGTCCACATGAAATGGGTCCTAAATCTTTGGAAAAAAGAGGAAAGACACCAAAATTTATCCGACCTTGTTGAGCAACTTTAGCAGTGAAAGAGCATCTTCATCGATAGTAAGTCTCTGTTTTTCCAAACTCCCCGTTAGCTGTCCGATGGGATCCTCCTTGGGGAGAATCAACAAGCTGAAGATTCCCAGATCTGCTGCTACATCTCCATTTTGATCCAAGTATAGTTTCGTATCAGAAATATTGTAAAACTCATTCTTCTGCAGGAAAGGATGGAACTACAATGGGAACATCCAGGAATTTTAAAATCTGAACCCTTTTTTTAAAATCCCATTTAGCCTTTACACATTTGAATCTTTCTTCTGCAGTTGTCTAACATCAAAATATGCTTATTTAGAAAAACAGGTGCTTCTGCTATCTTCATAAATAAAAAAGAAAAGTTCAGCAAAATTTCTCAACCATATACTGGCAATATATATATTAACAAAATATAATTCATGCAATTGGTAAGTTATACGGAACATTCTAGAGCAGGTGACAAAAAATGAATCATAGAAAAAAAGAGATTATTCATAAATGCCTAGAAAACATCATGAGATTATGAGAAACCGTTCATTTAGTGACCGTGCAAAGTTACAAGGGCACTGAAAAAAGTGACAATTTATCAGACGCTCATTGCAGCATCCCAGGGTCACTTGATCAAAATCAAAATTCTTGGCATCTAATTATGATGGTTACGGTGTTTGAGGGTCACGTGATCTCCTTTTGGGACTTCTGACGAGCAAAATCAACAGGGAAGCCGGATTCACTTAACAACTGTGATACTTGCTTAACAACTGCAATGGTTTACTTCACAAGAAAGGGCAAGAAAGGTCGTAAAATGGGGCAAAACTCACTTAACAACTGTCTTGCTTAGCAACAGACATTTTGAGCTCCGTTGTGGCCGTAAACCCACCACTGCCTTGTGCAGCCTCTTCCAGCAACTGAGGGAAGCTGCAGAGAAGCTCCAGGTCTCTTCAATGCTGTTCCAGAGGGAGGGAAATGGGGAAAGGAGCTCAGCCACAAGAGAGGAGATTCCGGCTGAATGAGAGGAAGAACCTCCTGAAAGGAGGAGCCGTTTCAGAGCTGAGCCCTTAAAGCAGAGGAGTTCAGCCTCCCCTTCACTGATGACACAAAGACTGAGCAGCCATCAGTGGGAGGAGCTTTAACTGGGATTCCTGCAGAGAGGAGGGTTGGGCTAGATGGTCTCAGGGTGTCCTTCAAAGTTACAGATGTAAACTTCTACTATGCTAATCACAAACGCATAAATCCTTTTAAAATTAGCAGAGTGTAAAACCAAAATTTATCTGTTATGGTGCCTGCTGTTTAGAAGATTGTGTCTCTAGCAATTAGATTGGCCAAACCTGTTGATCTTTTGCAGCATAAGAAGGTTGAGACGGTTCCCCTCCTTCCCCTCTGGATTCCCTCTCCAAAGGAACCGAGATTAATGGATCCACATTGGGACCCCCATACCTGCCATGGCTGCAGCCTTGGAGCCTCCAAGATCTTTTCTCCCTCCTTCCTTCTCCTCCTCGATCTGGAGGAATAGGCGGCATTCAAGGCCTGGGCCAGAGTCTTCATGATACTGTAAAAATGGGGGTAATTTGTGACCCTTTCCCTGTTCCTTTTCTCCTGGGTCTCCAGTGGGGCTTTCTGGGTGCATCTTCTCCGGCCTTTGACAGAAAAGACGTGCTTGGAAAGAGAACAATGGAAATAATGATCTTGAAATTGATCTTCCACAAAGAAATGGGGTTCAAATGCGTCATCTTTTGGTCTTTCATTTGCCAGAAAAACAAAGCTCCAAATGCTATGGACGTATTTGTAAAGTCTGTCCTTTTTCAATGTATATGATCCCAAACTTGTATCCAGACTTTCCCTTCAACGGGTCCTGTCAAATGCCCAAGTGCCAAATGGAAAGGAAGAACTCTGTCCATAATGGGAATAAATTCCAGGAAGTGAACAAAGACATTGACTTGTCTCCACTTAGTGAGGGCATCCCTGAGGGCTGCTGTATATCCAGTTGTGGAGAACAGTTGTGATATAACCACACAAATTCCATTTCTGACAAGCATAGGAGGGAAAGTCCTCATGAAATTCTCTCCATTATCTGTCTCTGAAGCAAAGAGGCCAATCAAGGTCCATCTGAAATGGAGGAGCAGTTGGACAACTGCTGGGTAGTGGAATCCTTTCTTGGGGAGCAACCAGTGGAAAAAGGGAAATTTCCTTTTATCACTCAGAGCCTCTGAAGCACTACGATCATTGATCTGAAAAAGGAATAAAGAAAGCTGTGTTATATTGGGGGTCAGATAAAGTCCAAAATAATAGCTTTTAATAAATCCAACTTGGTTTTTGTTCTATTTCTTGCATTGGTAGGCATTGAAGAGGCAGGACTCACAAACAGGAACTTCCTTATTCACAGCTCAACAGAACTGAAAACAAAATGGCCCCACCCCTTTTTATACATTCAGCCAATCAATGCAACGTATTCTCCCACTCAAAATGCATCCCAGTCAGCCTTTGCAGACAGCCAGGCTGGTACGGGAGGCAACGTGGTCTGCTGGCTGAAACAGGGCAGCTGCACCTGCTTCTTTTTCTTTTTTTTTTTAAAACAAGTTTTATTAGTATTTTTTGGTTTTACATCAAAGTGCTTTAAGAATCCACGTGGAGATAGGGTAATCAATCATCCAAAAAAAACAATATAATCAAACATAAATAATTCAATAATTCCTTAAAAGTTCCTTCTCTATTTCCCTCAAGCTGTAACCTAGTATTAATACATTTCTAAATAAAATTCAATCATTGTAAAAAGAATATCAATAGTAATTCACTTATATCAATCAAAATCCTGTTTTTAAGTTTAACTATTTTACAATTACCATTTTCCACTTTAGCCTAAAATGAACACATAAGTTACATTTCGGGTCTCCCAATTTCCCATCAAACAATAATTATTTCTAGAATATACATATTATATCAACTATTATATTTTAATACTTCCCAACTATATTCTCTTTCCTGTACTCTATCAAATATATATTTTCTATTTCAAATATATATTTTATAAATCAATCCATACCTTTAAAACTCCTTTTTAACTC
Source organism: Azemiops feae (assembly GCA_023970755.1). NCBI lineage: Eukaryota > Metazoa > Chordata > Lepidosauria > Squamata > Viperidae > Azemiops > Azemiops feae. Next base: position 18,670 of record JALGBA010001246.1, on the reverse strand, counting down.
CTTACCTAAAATTTAAATCCTATCAAAATCATTATACTTATAAAAAGAAAACATATTATTCCACCAGACACCTTATTTCATTTCCAATCTGTATTCTATTTCTTCATCTATTAACTTTTTGTTTACCACCTTTTCCATATTAGATTTCCCAACCATAGTCAAATTACATCCCAACCATAGTCAAATCCATAGTTTTCATCTCAATAGTATTAACTCAGTCAAAATCTCTAAAAGCCTTTTTAACCCGTCAAATAAAGTTTTAACTCTCATTTTTAAACCTAATTCTAGCTTTCTTTTTGTGCCAAGCAGGTTTCCACAAAAGAGCCTCTGACTCATCAAATCTTAATGTTTGGTTATACATATTTCTCCACAATTGAGTCTGATCGTAGTCCTCTTCTCTTTTTTCCAGTGTTGTCTGCACTATATAGTCGGTCTTAATCAGTATGGTAGTTATTCGTTGTTTGTCCATGTTGTCAGTTTTTTCGATGCCTCATATTTGAAAATCCATTCCTGTTGCTTTTAGGATTATAGGCGTTTTGGTTGGAATCTGCCTTTGGTCATCAAGATTCTCCATAATTTGCATCTGCGATATAATCTCTTCCTCTGTGTTTTTTGGTTCCTCTTCAATAGATTGTAGATATATTTCCTCCATCTTGTTGAATTGTGGTAGTTGCATATCGGCCTCTTTAGGGTTGATCTGTTCTTCCTCTGTTGTTCCTTGATCTATAAATTGGTCAGTCAAAGTTTGAGAGTCAGTTTTTAACTCTGGAACATCCTCTTCCATGTCCATTCTAAATTGTTCTTTCAGTTCCAAATTTTTTTCTAGTAAAAGTCCATAGTCAAGCTGTGGGTAAGACTCCATTTCAATAATAAAGTAGTCTTAGTTTTTTAGTGAAAGTTCAGCTTAGAAGGTAAATACAACAATAAAAATTCTGTAGTAGAAATAGTATAAGGTATAGGATCCAAACAGCAATAGAAAAAAGCAAAAAAAATCAGGCCAAATAGAAATTCTATAGTAGCAAAATTATAAAATGTAATATCCAAACAGAAATAAGAAAAAATAAAAAAGTCAAGCCAAAGAAAAAGATAAAGGCAGAAAAAAAATCAAAATCAGTATTATGAGTATCCAATTTATAGTCCAAAATAGTAATAGAAAAGGGTGCCTTAAAAAGTCAATTATTATCTTGTAATCCAAAAAAAGAAAAATCCATTTTTCTAGGAAATATCTTTTGTATTGTAAAGTCAAAATAGACTACTAGGAAAAAGAAAAGGAAAGAAAAAAAATGAAGCCCTTCAGCTGGTCTCAATACAGATAGGAATGTCTGGGCGTCACGCCAAGTTTAGGCTGAATACGCATCCAACAAAGCAAAGTGAAAGTTATCAGCTTTAAATGGATACTTTCTTGCAACTTCAATCCACAAAAAACTGCCCAGACAGACGGAATTTTTTTTAAAATAAACAATAATGTTCAGAAGGGGGGGAAAGAAAAACACTCCACCCCCCTCCCTAAAGGCTTCCACTTAGGCTAAAAACAAGCAGGCAAAGAGAAAGAAAGTCCACCTTCACAGTAAGGATTTTTTTCACGATCCCCGAAATCCAACAGCTCAAATAGTCAGTAAAAATTAATTATTTTTCTCAAAGCTCGTTTTCCCAAGTATCCGGACGCTGCTTTCTGAAAATAGGGAAATAATTCTAGAAGCTTTTCTCAGGAAGGTAAATAGGGTATCAAGAGGGAAGGAAAGGTCTCACCCGGATCACCCACGGTGGTTCTTTTCGCTTAGATGTTGCTGTGACTTTCGGCTGAAGCAGCTAGATGATCGGCCATCTTAATGGCCGATCTTTTCCCCGTCAGCCCAAAGGAGATGTCTCGGACCGCAGAGGGAGCTGCCGCTCCCTCCGCCATCAGCGAGTGGCCTCCTCAACAGTGGTTGCCCCTCCAGGGTGACTTTTGACCCTGTCCAGGGTCTACCGGCGGGGGGAAACCGGCCGGCAAAGAGAACAGACTCCTTGCACGACCGCCTGCACTGTGACTGAAACCGGAAGTCGCACCTGTTTCTAATAAAACCCAGTACATAACACCCCTCCCCTCTTGGTTCTGAAACAGATACTTACTATTTTACAATATTACAAATGTGCCCCTACTCAGAACACATAATAGTGAATAATACACAACATGATAGGTCTTCCCATACAATGGAACAAACATAAGCATTTCCAATTGCAATTAAATGCACAAGCATTTACATTTGCAGAGACAGAAACCTTACATAGTCCCTCAAATACTTCGGTGGGCCTTTTGCCCACTCCAATCGCCTTGGAGCTGCTGCAAGCGCCCGATCTGCAAGCTCGCCTGCCAGGCTCAGCAGACTGGGACTTTGGGACCCGTCCGATACGGGTGAAGCCGGATCGTGAAGGCTGGCCTGTTCCGGTCGACCTGAGCCTCTGTCCATTTGATTTTGGCTGGCCTGTTCCGGTAGGCCCAACCCAGAGTTCCGCTGTGGGGTGGAATTCCCCTGATTGGCGTAAACAGACGGTTGGGAGCACTGTCCCATTGGCACAAGGCCTCAGGTAGGAACAGCTTGGAAAGCCGATTGAGTGCAATGTCTCATGGACGTGGTGCCCGAGTCAGGAGCCGCCTCTTTGGCAAAAACCCCATTCGATGAGTGCGATGTCCCACTGTCACTGAGCGGCTGAGCTTCATGATCAGGATCGTGGGATTCCTCCCCCCCGAGAGCAGAGCATGGAGCAGAAGAGTGGCTAGGTAACCTCCAAGGAAGCTGGTCAATGTGCCTACGTAGCACATGACCATCCTCCAATGCCACTTCGTAGGAAAGTGGCCCAGTCACCTTACAGACCATAGCTACCACCCAAGGTGCCCCCAGTGCGTAGTTGCGTGCCCAAACTGGATCACCCACTTTCAATTGCCTCGGTACCCATGGCTGTGACACCTGTGAAGCAACCCGGTCTGGGTGTAATCTATCTAGCTTGGTGATAAGGAAGCGACCCCATCGGAGCTCGGCTGGGCTCTTGCCCATGGATGTGCATGGCGTTGTGCTGTGGCAGAGGAGAAAATCTGTCAACCTGTGGTGCCAGTTTCCATGAGTGATTCTTTTTAAGGAGTCTTTAGTTGTGCGAACCATGCGTTACGCTTGACCATTTGAAGCCGGGTGAAACGGTGCCGATGTAGCATGCCTAATCATATTCGCCCTTAAAAATGCCTGGAACTCCAATGAAGTGAACTGGGCTCCGTTGTCAGAGACGAGGACATCTGGAAGGCCATGCATGGCAAAAATGCCACGAAGCACCCTAATGGTGATGGCGGTTGTCGTAGTGGACATTGGAACAACTTCCAGCCACTTAGAGTGACTGTCCACAACAATGAGGAAGAGCTGCCCCTGAAAGGGGCTGGTGTAGTCGATATGGATCCTCGACCAAGGAGCATGAGTGGTTTCCCATCTATGGACGGGAGCCTGTGGCATTTCTGGCCAGGACTGCTGGCAAATATGGCACCCTTGGACCTGGGCCTCAATCTCTTTATCGAGCCCAGGCCACCAAAGGTAGCTGCGCGCAAGCGCCTTCATTCAGACTATCCTCGGATGTCCCTCATGCAGAGAAACAAGGACTCTAGTCCTCAGTGAGGCCGGGATCACTACCCTACTTCCCCACAGTATACACCCATTAAAGGTGGACAGCTCATGCTTCTTTTTCCAGAAACTCTGGAAGTCAGTGCCAGGACATGTGTCAGGCCATCCTGTGAGCACCCAGTTCAACACACGTGTTAGCCTGTTGTCGGTAGCTGTTTCTGCAGCTACATCCCCTGCATTGAGAGGAGACTCCGGCAAATCCTGGATGGACAGGATGTGATTTGCCAGTGCAGGATCAGGCTCCAATTGCCTTAAGGGCAGCCTACTAAGGCCGTCTGCATGGCCCATCTCTTTGCCCGGTTTGTGCACCAAGCAATAGTCATATGCCGAAAGAAATATTGACCACCTCAACATTCTAGGAGAGATGATCTGGGGTGTCTGCTTGTTCGTTGTGAACAACCCCAGCAGCGGCTTGTGGTCAGTGAAGACCGTAAAATGGCAGCCATACAAGAAGTCGTGAAACTTCTTGATGCCAGCCACGATGGCCAGTGTTCTCCATCTATTTGAGCGTAATTTCGCTCAGCAGCAGATAGAGTCCTAGAGTAATAGGCTATGGGAACCTGAGTCCCATCAGCCCTGAGGTGACTTAAGACAGCCCCAATTCCATGAGGGGATGTGTCACAGGCTATGCTTACTGGCAACTGCTCATTGAAATGAGCCAACACCGCATTAGAGGACAACAATGCTTTAACCTCAGCAAAACTCCTCTCGTGGACATTCCATGGGGCCTGCTTGTCCAAGAGCCAGTGTAACGGCTCTGCCACTGCGGCCTTGTGGGGAAGGAAGGCATGGTAAAAATTTAGAAGCCCCAGGAAAGCTTGAAGCTCTCCCTTTGTTTTGGGACTAGGAGCCTGCTGAATCATTTTGAGCTTTGATTCAGCAGGATGGATGCCTTCAGCATCTATTCTAAACCCCAGGAATTCCATCGAAGTGACTCCAATCTTGCACTTCTCTTGTTTGAGCTTCAGCCCCACTTCACGGAAATGCAGCAAAATGGCCCGAAGCCTGTCTGCTAAGTTTTCGACTGACTCCCCTGCGATGAGGACATCATCAAAATATGGGCATACCCCTGGAATATTACGGAGCATGCATTCCATCATGCTCTGAAATATGCCAGGGGCTACATTCACCCCAAACTGTAGCCTTTGGACCTTGAAGGCTCCCCGGTGAGTCACAATCGTTTGGGCTTCTGCCGTGGCATCGTCCAGTGGCAGCTGTTGATAGGCCTGAGCTAAATCTAGTTTGGTGAAAATACGCCCTCCCTGCAGAGATGCCAGAATATGGCTGACCACATGCACCGGGTAGGAATGCTGCTGGAGAGCTTTATTTAATGTGCATTTGTAGTCAGCGCAGATTCTGACTTCTCCGTTGGCCTTAAGTGGCGTGACAATGGGGTTTTTCCATGGACTGCTGTCCACAGGTTCCAAAATGCCCTGCTGAAGCAATTTATCCAGTTCCGCATTTATCCTTTGCTTGAGAGCAAATGGCACCCGACGAAGCTTAATCCTAATCGGTGCTATTGAGGGCTCTAGCCTTAAAGCAATAGGAGGCCCTTTGTACGCCCCTAACTCTGAGCTGAAAACATCAGCAAACTCCTTACAAATCTCTGCAAGGCTTGCCGTTTGCAAATTGTTTAACCCCGTCACCTGGATACCTAGCGCATCAAACCAATCGAGTCCAATCAGACTCGTGCGGTTGCCCTCGACAACTACGATGTCCAACGGACCTTCAAAATTCTTGAATTTCACACTGAGTGTGGCCTCCCCCTTGACGCTGACTCTGGAATTCTGGAAATCGATCAAGATGAGATTCAACGGCCTGAGCTTAACTCGTTGACTGCTCTTACAACAAATCTGACCCAGGGTTTTTTGAGAAATTATGGACAGAGCTGAGCCCGTGTCCAGCTCCATGTCTAAGGGAACCCCCTGCAGTTGGACTTCAAGATGAAGCTTTTTTTTCAATGGCTGGTGGGCACCTGTTCTAAACACACTCCTTCTCGTCGCGCAAAAACCCACCCGGTTCTGGCTGGGGACCCTGGTACCTTTCCGAGGCAACTCTTCCAATGGACGGTCTTTTGAGCGACCCAAACAAATGGCGGCGATGTGGCCTTGCCTGCCACATGCCCAGCAAGTTGCGGTGTGGAACTGGCAGTCGGCCCACTTGTGGTGGCCTCCGCACCCGATGCATCGAGGGATGGGAACTGCCTTGTAAGGATGCTTGTTGGGCCTTCTATCCGGCGGTTGCTGTAGCCGATCAACTTCATTGTCCGATTCGGAGTCTTCAACCCTCTCGGCATCCTCTTGGTGGACCGTTTTGGAGCCTGTAGGGTTCTTCGAGAGCCGCAAGGCCTTAACAGCTCCACCTGCTGCTTCTTCTGCCATTATCTCCCTCAAAACGTCTTGGAAGGAGACGGTTTCTCTGGCAAATATCTTCTGCTGCAGTTCGCGACTTCTCAGACCACAAACTAGCCGATCTCTTAGCCGTTCTTCCAAGTCCTTAAACTCGCAAGACCTTGCAGCTTGTCATAGTGCAGCGATGAAGTCAGCAGCGGACTCCCCAGAACGCTGGTCCTGCTGTTCAAAAGCATGTCACCAAGCTATGACCGACAGCTTCGGCTCAAAATGTTCTTTGAGCATTCTTTTCAGCTCCGCATAAGCAATGGACTCCAAGGGTGATGGAGCAACCAGGTTTTCTGCAATATCAAAAGTCTCTTGACCACAAACGCACAGTAGCGTCACGGCCTTAAGTCCGTCCTCCCGAACCTGGTTTACTCTGAAGTAATTTTCCACTCTAGCAACATAGGAGCTCCATCGTTCTGGATGCTTGACGTCGAATTCAGAGAGACGACCAATCTTTTCCATGGTGTAATGTTGGCGGCCTTTTCAATGCATCGTGCTGAGCAGGCTTCTGAAGAGGTTCCAGGACGACTCCTAGCGGTACTCTCCTCCAGCGATTCCAGACTGGCAGGCAGAGCGAAGGAGGTTCGATTCCTGTTACATAAATCAGGTGTGACAGTGCCTGAGGCAGAGATAAGGAAGCTGGTGGAGAAGGTAGGGAAACATTGTCCCTGGTATCCAGAGCGCGGGACGCTCTGTTTACAGGACTGGATAAAAATAGGGCAGACTTTACATCTTGAACCCCAGGCTCCAGTACAGATATTACATCGATGGTATCAATGCCGTCAAGCACTGGAAAAATTTGGCTCTGACGCTTTGGCAGGGCAACAATTAACTACAAGCCCCCCGCCTGATTACGATCAGATAAAAATTGTCACTCCGAAATCAATTCCAATTGGACCTTCAGCTCCTCCTGCAGAGGCTAATTCTGTTGCTTCTCCATGGCCATTGTACACCCCCATAAGGCAAATTTTAGAGGAACAATTGGGATGTTTTGAAACTTCAAGTGGCTGTTAAGTTTAACCCTGTCAGACAATGTCTGGTGGTGCTTTGTGTTGATGTGTGGTAGTAAAAATAATCTTCAACAAGGCAACGTTGACAAACTTTGTAAACCTCCGGTTGGCTAGTTTATCTGATAACAACTAAAGCCACGGAAGAAAAGAAAAGAAAATTCAAAGAACTGAAAGCAAGTTTTTTCTCTCTTTTTCCTTTAATCTGGCTCTTTGGACTATTCAATTCCTTTTTGTCAGAGGTGAGGAGAGGAGGCACTAGTTTTCCCCTCCCCCTTCACACCTGCAAAAGGCCCCAGGTTCAATATTCCTTTTAGTCTTTCCCCACTGTTTTTTGAAGTTGTTGGGATAAATTGGAAGTAACCATAAATGTTTCCTTTTTTTTTTAATTAAAGGGGGAGGCCTGTTTTGGCCTCAAACCCAAATTGATGTATGTGTTTTGTTTTGTTTTATATATGCTTGGCCCTCCAGAACATTACGCTTGGGCTTGGAATGGTGAGAAAAATAGGAGATGGTTAAAGGGCCCTATAAAAACCACATGTTTGGTTGAAATCACCTCATGATTTTTCTTGCTTCTTGCAGGACAAGCCATATGTTTAAATAAATGTTGTTTAAATAGTATTTGTGTATATATGTCTGCCTGAGGTGTTCTGTGTTATTTCCAAGACTTGGAAAAGGGTCAAAACCCTCTTTGATAACAACAAACAAAAAGGCCTTAATTAAAAATAAATGGTTTGCCTGGAGAACGTATGAAATGAAATATTTGTATGTGAAATGGTGTATACAAGTAGTTAAAATGGAAGTGAATGAGTTAATTTGCTGATATGTAAATGTGTGTGTGTTAGCCCTCAACTCCCCCCCACCCGTCCCAGGCTGTGAAAGAAACAGTAAACTGTAGCTTTTAATGTTTTAAAAGTGAATTGAAAAGCAATAGCAAGAGTTTGCATGAGAAGAGTTTCATGGAGGATGTGTGAGAGAGTTTATGGAAAATGTATGTGAAGGAGAGAAAACTATTTTTTAGTGGTGAGATATTTGAAAAATTTCTTTTTCTTCCCCCCCCCCCCCGTCTCTTTCGTTTTTTGCTGGCTGTATTGCTTTAAGAGCGAAAGAAAGACAGAAAGAAGAGGGGGGGCTGCTCGTTTTAACTATTTTTTTTCCTCTGCTTAGAATTCTGGTTTGAGGAAGGGGGGTGGATGTGAAATTTAATGCCCACTCTTGCAGTTTCAGCTTGCAATTTTTTTTTACTCGAAAGAGAAGACAGTAATTGTTGGACAAATTTTTTTTGCAAATTTTTGAGTTTTAAATTGTTTAGTTAGACATATACAGTATATCCATCAACCAAAAGAAATGACTCTGAATTGTTTTGCTTAGATTTGTAAATATTTTCCCTATTTAATGGGAAATTGTTTCATCGGAATGGAATCTGATTAAATTGGATTTGACTAACTTTATAGTAAAAGCAATACTAGAGTTTGATACAAAACTATTTCAGTAATTCAGAATAACTTATCTCTTCAGTGTGCTTTAACTGACTATGTAGGCTCTATTGCATATCATTTGCCTAAAGATCCTCGCTTTGCTTGTTTAATGACTTCTTCTGTTCATGTCTTACCTACTTTATTTTCAGATTTTTTTTTAGTCACTCTTTTTTCCATCAAAACGCTAGGGGATTGGCACAAGCTTGCCATATTCCACTCGACCAAGCCAAGCAGATTGCTCTAATCAACTATGGCACATGGATGTTACCCATGTTCCCTCTTTGGCTCCCTGGAAGTATATTCATTTATCTATTGATACTTATTCAGGAGCGCTTTGGGCCACACCTCAATGAGGGGAAACAGCTAATCATGTTATTTCTCATCTTTTTTCGGCCATTACAGCCTTGGGCAAGCCTTCTTCTTTAAAAACTGATAACGGGCCAGCCTATTCTTCATCAGCCTTTTTGCAATTTTGTATAATTCCACAGGTCAAGCTATCATGGAACGTGCTAATCGGTCCTTTAAGGACTGCCTCCACAAACAAATAAAAAAGGAGGGCTCTCGAGTACCTAATTTGTCGTGGGTAAAACAACAGGTTTAAAAAGTATTATTTACCTTAAATCAATTGAATGTTTCCATTGAAAATTTGACTGCTTATCAGAGACACTTTCAACAGAAAACAAGCTTGCCTCCACCTCTGGTATATTATCGGGCATTACCAGATAAAGCATGGTTGGGGCCGGTCCCTCTGATTATGTGGGGGTGAGGGTAGGCTGCTGTGCTTGCTCCTACAGGAACTTTGTGGATTCCAGCGCATTGCGTCCACCTAGCCAAGGATGTTGTGGCATCAGTCCCTGGATCCAGTCCCAGAAATGGCAAGGGTGACTCTCCAGATGGCACGGCAACCAATCTAATTCCGTCGTGCCAGTCATCCAGTGACATGGGGAGATGTGAAGAACTTGACCACCAAAGTGCAGGCAGTGCTTCAGCAGCAGCAAGTGGAGCAAACCCCCAAGAACCTATGCGCTGCCATTTTTGCGGTTTTAACTGCAAATTCCTTAGCCATCATTTGTTTGTGTCTGATTATTAACAGCTGCCCTTTGGCAACAGCAACTGTCATCCCACCCAAACATTCACTCGAACAACGAATGAAGCAAAACCTATGGGTGCACCTAGCTAACATCACACAAAATGATGTCTTTTGCTTATCTGAAGTGTATGATATGGAAAATTTGCTTTCTACATGTTTAGTCCCTGTTTGCACCCCTTCTGCAGTAATTCAAAACTTCACTGGCTTGGGTGGATATCTATTAAATGGGAACTTTAATTATGGGACTATATCTAGTTGGGGGTTCGCTGCCTAGTATCTACCCCCTGATGCAATTGCCTTGCACATCCCGGTGGTAGCAATCCCTGCAAATATAACATGTGCTAAAGTAGTTAATTGTACATCTTCAAGTAAAAAACCTCACTGTCTTCGCATTAGCTCACCTTAACATTAACGCTGTAGCGTGTAATTTAACAAAAACAATTAATGCTATTTCTTCAGCTATCTTAGCAATCAATCATGAGCTGCAAGCTTTGAGAAAGGCTATTTTACAAAATCGTGCTGCTATTGATTATTTGCTTCTGCGTCAGCATTTGGGTTGTGAAAGTTTTGAAGGAATGTGTTGTTTCAACATTTCGGATGAATCACGAACCATCCAGCACCAGCTCAATATTTTACACAAATTGGCCTCTGATTTGAAAATTGATACTTTAGGATCTTGGTGGGACAGCCTTTGGGCTTGGTTACCCACAGGCTTATTGAGAAATGTCATACGCTCTTTAATTATTATTTGTGTTATTTTGATTGGTGGATGCTGCTTTGTTCAGTGTCTTCCTTCCTTTTGCAACATATGTATCACAGCTTTTCACCCCAAACCCCCTCCCACATTGCCTCAGGGTCAGGTTTATGCCCTGTATAAGCAATTGCAAGGATTTTCCTCTCCTGATTATGACCCTTTTCCTCACCTCTCTTATGACGATGCATTGTCTAACAAAACAAAAAAGAGTGAGATGTAGAGATAGAGGTCATGTAGAGGTCGTGAGCAGCACACTGCCCACCTCAATCATGCTTCCAATATTATGATCTCACCCTGTTCACATCGTTAGTAGAAGATAATACACTGACACTGGCTGGTACATGATCTCACCTAAGTTTTGCAACAACAGGAAGATTGGCGTGGAGAATTAACCAATAAAATGCTGTTGCTCTCTTCTACCTTTTGCTGCTTGTAAAACTGTATAAAAGCAATAAACACTGCGAAGGCAGTCAGACATCTTTGCATCATGCAATGACTGGTCTCAAACTGCAACAATATTGCTTTAACAAAAGTATCTCAAAAGGTAGTTTGTCTAATGTGCAATGCAGGATTCTGATCTCTCTCTTTCTTATGCAGTTGTCATTCAATATTCCAGATTCTTGGTGAAGCAATCTTTTGATTTTTTTTTATTTCTATCCCACCTTATTATTTTTTCATTCGTTCTCTAGTTATATAAGAGATGGGGAGGTCACAGCTCCTAATATAATTTGTCAGTTGCAGAATCCGAGAGGGCTTATTTGCAATATTGTACGTTCCAACACAGAGAACTTTGGGACTCTGTCAGGTTCCAGAGGTTTAACTGTACACCAAGAATTACAGCCCTGTGGAAAAGAAAGGATGCCGTGGTTTTACTTATCAGGACATAGCAAAAAGCATCTGGTCTTAAGCAGTTCTTAAACCTAGATAAATACAGCCTCAGATGAACAATAACCCATGACATATTACACCATGTCATCATTTATTTTACAAAAAGAAAGGCAAAACAGAGAAGCCATGTGTGAAAGACGAAGCACACCCTGACTGCTTCCATAGGTATGAAGAGGCTAAGAGGTAGCCTGGTGCTGCGGATCAAGTGACCTTGATTAATTGATCATCAGCAAGTGTGACTGCCTCTATAAAAGCCAAAGTTTCAGGAGTTTGCCAGTCTCCAGCATTGAGTTGTGTGTTAACATAATGCCAAAAGGTAAAGACTTCAGCAATGATCTTAGAGAAGCAATTGTTGCTGCCTATCAATCTGGACTGGGTTACAAGGCCATTTCAAAACAATTTAAAGTCCATCATTCTATAGCGAAGAAGATTATTCACAAGTGGAAAACATTCAAGGCAGTTCCCAATCTGCCCAGGAGTGAACATCCCAGCAAGTTCACCCAATGCTCAGAGATACTGCAAAAAATCAAGAGTTCCACCTCAGACTCTACAGGCCTCAGTGAGCATGTTAAATGTTCATGGCAGCAGAATTAGAAAAGGACTGAACAAGCAGGGTTTCTTTGGAAGGGCTGCCAGGAGAAAGCCTCTTCTCTCAAAAAAGGACGTGGCAGCCCGGCTGAGGTTTACCAAGTTGCACCTCAATAAATCGCAAGATGTCTGGAACATTCTCCTTTGGACAGGAGACCAAAGTGGAGACGTTTGGCATAACACACAGAACCAGGTCTGGTGAAAACCACACAGAGCCTATCAGCACCAACATGCCTCACCAACTGCCAAGCACAGTGATGGAGGGGTGAGGATTTGGGCTTGTTTTGCAGCCAGAGGACCTGGGCACCTTGCGGTCATTGACTCCGCCATGAACTCCTCTGGGTACCAAAGTATTCCAGAGCCAAATGTGAGGCCATCTGACCGACATCTGAAGCTTGGTGGACTTTGGGTCATGCAAGAGGACGACGATCCCAAGCACACCCACAAATGGCTGAAGAAGAAAAGAATCCAGGCATTGGAATGGCCCAAAGTCCAGACCCCAACCCAATTGAAATGCTGTGGTGGGACCTCCAGAGAGCCGTGCAGAAACAAACGCCCACAAACCTCCATGAACTGAAGCCACGTTGTAGAGAAGAGGGGACCAAAATTCCTCTCACAACGATGTGACAGACTGATAAAGTTATACAGAAAACGATTACTTCAAGTTATTGCTGCTAACGGTGGTTCTACAACCTATTGTATCATAAGGTGCATTTAGTTTTTCAAACATGGCTTCTCCATTTTGGCTTTCTTTTTGTAAAATAAATGAGGAGATGGTGCAATATGTTGTTCTTCATCTGAGATTGTAGTTACCTACTTTTAAGAACTGCTAAAGACCAGGTGATTTTTATCAGATGTCCTGATGGGTAAAATCGCAGAACTCAAAGAGTCTGAATATTCCTTTTCACATGGCTGTATTTCCCCTGATTTTAGACAAAGATGAAATTGCATAAATTTCCAATCCAGCTCTGAGTCAGCAACTGAAGTCCTTTTATCCATCCCCAAAATACTCCTCAGGTCCAGTGATTGGGTTTATCCCAGTAGAGGCCTATTTTAAGCCCCAAACGTCAGTTCAATATAAGGATTTGGGAAAATTTTGGCATTATATACTCTAACAATTGGGAGAAAGCTGGATAGTTTTTTTAAATTTAAGCAGTAGATTCAACCCTACAGTTGCTCTAAGTGGGTTCCTTTGATGATGGCAGATCCAAGATTCAGTCTCAGAGCAAAATAACACTGGATAAGGAAAGGTGTTACTTGTTATATTGGATACATTTGTTTTCTAAATACCAGAACTTTTGACTTTCATTTATCAATAATCAGACAATTATTATGTCAGTAGGAGCCAAGTTATCTCAAGAGTCTACACAATCTAACCCATAGGATAACAGTACTGTATTACCAGTTTAAACCAAAGTGTATTTAGCAAGTAAGAGGCTCAGTGGCTTAAAGACACTGAATCTGTTCCAGCAGTTCGAGTGCTGTCACTGCATGGCGGGGTGAGCTCCTGTCGCTTGCCTCAGCTTCTGCCCACCTAGCAGTTCGAAGGCTTGTGACAACGCTAGTAGATAAATAGGTACCACTTTGGTGGGAAGTGTGGCATGTTTCATGCAGATGGTGGGGCCCCTGCCAGTGCTGGACTTGCTGGGATGTGACATCCAACTGTGAGGCGACATCGGTGGTGAGAGAATCCTGGATGATGCCACAGGAGACCTCTCGTCTTTCTGGTGCGGAGCCAGTTCACCCCTTGTGGGGCACCCTGGATGAGCTCATGAGCACAAATTGAACAGACTAGCATTCCTCGGCTGTGAAACAAACACTATATAGTCTCCTGGCTATTTATACCTTTGCCATATGCTAAATAAATAAACAATTTAGCACGTTAGGCATGTACATGAGAATCCTTCCTTAGTCCTGGTAAGTCATTAATATCTAGACTGAATAAGATGCTTTCAAATATGTACTCTTTTATGTTACACCTAGGTAAGTATCGATCCTTCTTCTCGTGGCTCCACTGAGCCCAAACCTCCCTCTCAAACAAGGGCTTGTGGAAAGGGCTTGGATCAGGGCCAACAGTCTGAGTTCCATTTTAAGGGAAATCAATTTCCTCCATCATATTTCTCCATTTACTGTATCAAATGCTGCAGTAACATCTATAAAGCCAGAAAACCATGGTTTACCTGACTGACATATTGTGTAGTTAGCTATTTCAAAAGAAATCTGTTGTCAATATTAGATTATTAATTTATTCATTAATTATTATACAACTGTGTGAAACTTTTTCCTCTACTTAAAACCTTCTTGTTCTTCTGCAAGGAATATACGTTTGTTCTACTCAACTTCAAGTTTACTTAAGAGGAACATGGTATATATTTTAGCCACAATATCCATTAGTCTAACTAACCAGTAATTGCTAGAGTCCTATTTATTCCATTTTCTTTGTATAAAGAAACACCACTATTGCCAAACTGAAACAACTGGATAGGTCAGGTATTATTGCTATGTGAAAATGAACATGCCAATAGTTCACCCACAACTGGGGATATTTTTTGAATGGCCAGGAGAAAGTCCTCTACAGGGACCTTACTGCTTTTCAGGCCTTTTATGAGTAATTTAAACATAAACATAATAGAAAAAATATAATTGATATGTTTGCTAATATGGAGAAAACCAACTCTTGAATTCCATGCAGAAGAAATGCTTGGATCTGTTGCTCACCCACCACTATCCCGCTCACTTTACCAGACAGAGAATAACACAAACAAACCTGGGGGACTTTGTAGGTGTCTGTTAATGTTGACATCTGGATGGAGATTTCCCTGCCAGCTCTATCAAGAAGAGCCAGGAGGTTCTCCTTCCTTCCACAGCCGTAGTTGGGGACATTCCCTTCTCCAGTAGAGAGAATGTCCAGCAAGGCATCTGAAGTGTGTAAAGGGCTCAAAGAGTTGTCATGGATGTTGCAGCCAAGTGTGAGATTGTGCAGGAGCTGGGGATTTTTGTTGACCTGTTGAATGGTGAAAATTAATTGTAGGGTGTATGAAAAACCAAAAGAAAACTCACTGTAAAAAAATGTTTGTGTTATTATCATCAATAGCAACAACTTTTTTTTCAAGAATTTATTCCTTTTTGTCTCCACAAGCCTACTTAGTCTTAAGCCAATATTGATCCAAAACCAATAATCAGTTATACAAATAGGGGAATGGGCTGAGCAGAGGCAACGACAACTGTTTCAATCACTACTTTAAACAAAATGAATTCAAGTAATGAATTCAGGAGTGAACAGGGAGAGGAAAATAATCTGATTGCCTTTGGGATTTTTTTAACCCCATCTCTGGATTTGAGTCTCTTCTACAAAATAAGAAAAAAGAGGAAATCAAAGTCATCCAGGAAATTAGAGAAGTCCTGTAGTATAGAAGCAAGTGAAAAGAAGAAGAAAAGAAGGAGAGTGTTAGAATTGGAAAATGGGGGAAAAGCAAGTCCATCACCTTGAACGACTTACGATGGAGATGGAACAAAAGGAGCACTGTTGAAAGACAACATTATATTCGATAGTTCATTTCCAGTGATGACTATACCAATGAGATGGTCTCCTGGCCTGTAAAAGCTCCACGGTTTAATTTCATCCTGGTGCTCCAAACTCAGCGGGCATTTCGTTCTAAGCTTCCCAGAGACCGGCTTTGACACCAGCAGCATCAGAATCAGAAGCAGCAGGTCCATAATTCATAGGGCTTTATTAATCCTCTTCCTGTTTCTAACACCAACAGCAGAGAACAAGTGGAAGAATTCAAAGCACTCTCAGAAGGTGGAGATGCCAGAGACTTTCCTGATAGAAACAGAGAAACACTCAGCTTCACCTGGGAGGAGAGAGAGGTACAATCAAGAGCAGAGTCCCTGCCTGTCCCAAAATGTGTTCCCTCAGAGCTTGATCTAATAAATTTATCCTTTTCTGATAAAAGATCCTTTGCTTATAGCTTCAGACTGATGTCTCTATCAAAGGCACAGAGATCTCAAAGACCCAGGTGGTCATAATTACAGTGAGAAGCAACTTCTCCTCTTGGGATCCTGAACTTCTTCTGGGCTCCATGTGCAGAGGAGACACTGGAGAAAAGCATGTTAGTGAAAAATCACAGATACACTCCTGGGGGTTCTGTTCTGTTGTGGTTGTGGTCCTTCTTGTCAGGACATGTCCAGAAAGTGATGCTGGAGGAAGTTAGCTCAATAACAAGGGAACTGATGTCTTCAGTCCTTCAACGTGGTATCCTTGTCTCCAGAGACTGCTGGGGAAGGTCACCCAGAGCTGTGGAGTTTGGTGCCACTCTAGGTGGGTGACACTTAACTCTTGTGTTGCCTCTCTTCTAACCGCCCCATTCCTGGGAAGAGAGTAACCTGGTTTATGGGTTCCGGGGTTGCCTGTTGGTTTCTCCAGCCTCGCTTGGGCTGCCTCTCTTTCCGGGAGAGGCTCCTGTCGGGGAGAAGCCATGCAGGGCCGGGTCTCCCAAGGGGGTCCGGCATTGCCTGGGGGGGAAGGCGGCCGGCCTCCCTCCGTGACCCTGAGGAAGAGGAGGGTCCCCCGTGGCCCCCCAGACTGGTCTGAAGATGCGACCTCCGTTTTGGAAAACAAGACAGACACCCGAAGGGATCCCAGTCATCGGCCGGTCTTGTGTAACGCACAAACCATGGTTTCTTACGGCCATCAGAAGGGAAGCACGCCACAGTTAACTGGACTTCCCTATGAGCCCCCGACCCTGATCCTGGCTTGGGAACCATCCTGGTTGGTTCTTTGCCTGCTCCAAGCCACGACTGGGCAAAGCAGGGGACACCCTGTGGATTCGGCCCCTTCCCGATGCCTCCGACTTGGGCAGAGTCGCCAAAGCTTCCCGGGGGCTGAGCGAGACTCTCCTGCCCCAAACCTCCCTGGGGCAGGAATGGCTGGTGGGGCTCTTCCAGGAGGGCCTTCCTCCACCTCCTCTCCGGCTGCGACCACTGAGCCCACCGGCCCCCTCGGCATCTTCGGCGTCTGCAGAATCACCCGGCCTCTGCTGACTGCATAGCTGTGGCTTATGGGAGCTGAAGTCCATGCATTTGGTGGGAAGGCTGCTTGTGGCTATTCACTCAGTTCAGGCAGGACGGAGATCCATAAACAGGATTTGGGAAAAAAGTCTTTAAAGCAGCAGCGTCAATTATTTCTTCCAACGCCTGGCAGGAGAGAGAGATGAGGCCAACCCAGTGAGGGTCACAACCACATTCCCTGTTTTTCAGTTTTATTGGATACACACCCAGCCTTTCTGCTCTGGTGAGCAACTCCAGTATTCTGAGGCATGGCCTAACTGGGAATTCTGGAAACCAGCATCTAAAACCATCTGTGGGGTTCCGAGTGAGACGAGGAGGATCAAAATCACTAGTTCGATCCTCTGAACACACATGGACAAATTTCTGAAAGTCTCTATCAAGATTTGTCCAGAAATTGTGGGAAACCACTGACACCCCCCATCCATAAAGATGCCTCTCTGTCTCTCTCCCATTATCCCAACTCTATTGCCTGAATGCCAAACTCTGATTCGGTTCACACATTCTGCCAACCCCCGTTCACTTAGCATAGTTTATTCAATATATTGCAGTGGGCTGCGGAAAACCCCGAATCCAAAAGAATCCTATGACAAGTTCTCAATCCTGTGTGCAAACAGACTCCGTACCAGATCTGTGGTAAATCTGGGTGAGTCCACACAGCGTGCTCAACCCAGGTTAATGAAAGAGAATGCTGGCAATATGCTCCATGCCAAAATATGTAAACCAGATGCTGGCTTAGCGTGATGACCTGCTTCGCACCCAGGACAGGGGAAGGTTCCCTCCCACCGGAATGTGTGAAATGGGATAAACGTGTATTAAAATCTCAGTCCATATTTTCAGGGGCTCCATGGCTGACCGAGGACGAGATCCTTAGAGGTCCTCAGAGGTTCCTTGGGGAAGGAAGGGGGACGGAAGCCGCTTTGAACCCAACTCCTTTGCACCCCCAGAAAAGATTCACGACCAACTGTGGGCAGTGCCCGGCTGAGGTGCGCCCAGCTTGCTAAAACCGCCACCGAAACACCTGGAAACAGCTGGATGCCCTTAAAGTGAGCTGTGAACTTGGCCCATTCAGTCAGTTGATGACCCCAGACAGCCCAGGAAAGAGGGTTTCTTCCTAGTCCAGGTTAAGGGGATCACACACTTCCATGATGGTTAATGGAGTCTGGCTCACTAGCTCAATTCTGTAGGTCACCCAGAAGCCCCACCCACCTGGGGGGCATTCACACCCTCGCAGGGGCTCTGCTGTGGGGTCCTGCAAAGGGGACTGAGGGGGTCCCAGCACGTCTGGGCTTGCTGAGGATGGCCAAATCCAGTCCTGATCCCCCAGAAGGCACTGAAACCCCCATTCAACCCCCCTATAAGGAGCACCAGAAACTCTGCTCCTGCCTTGGTTTGTTCCTCTGGCCAGGACCAGCCTGGGTCAGCTTCACACAACCCGACACACCTGGGTCAACAACACCCACCCGCTGGATCCCAAGAAAGCTGGCCACAGACTGGGATCTTGGCCACAGAGGCAGCCAGGGGCTCCCCCACCCCATTTGCCCCCCTCTGCCCTGGCCCCTCCCTCAGGGCAGAGCCCCTCCCCTTCCCTGCAAGGCCAGAGGGACCCCTCCGCTTGGGGCCCCCCACTTCCCAGGGCAGGAGGAAGAGGCACCTGGCTGCCCCAGGGGGGACTTTGCTGACCTCCTCTACCCCCTGGACCCCACCAGGCCCACCTGGCCTGCAGGTGCCCAGAGCTCACCTTGGAGTGCCCCC
>JALGBA010001245.1:0-70956 GCA_023970755.1 Azemiops feae | reverse complement strand
TCAAATGTCTATACAACAATGCACAGAGTATGAACAGCAAACAGGGTGAACTAGAAATTCAGGTTAATGAGGGTAGATATGATATTGTTGCCATTACGGAAACATGGTGGGATGAAACCCACAAATGGAACACACAGCTAGAGGGATTTAAATTATTTAAAAGAAACAGACCAAATAAAAGAGGTGGTGGAATTGCTCTCTATATAAGAAATAACTACATCTCTATAGAAATAGAGCACAACAATGATGAAAACTGTTTTGAATGCATTTGGGTCAATGTAAAAGGGAGAAAAAATGACATTGCCATAGGTGTATACTATAGGCCACCCAACCAAACAGAGGAAATAGATGAACTTTTTGCTAGTCAGCTAACTAAGGTATGTAGGAAGCAAATCACAATAGTAATGGGGGACTTTAACTATCCTGACATCAACTGGGAGACAAACTCTGCACCAAGTGGAAGATCAAACAGATTCCTGACAATCCTAGCAGACAAATTTGTCTCCCAAAAAGTAGAGAAGGGAACTAGGGGATTAGCCATTTGGATCTAATTCTCACTAAGAGAGATGAAATGATAGAAGGTGTTGAAGCCACAAGAACCTTGGGAGGTAGTGATCATGCAATATTGGAATTCAACATTATGGAAGCACAAGCAATAGAACACAGTCAAACCAGAGTCTTCGATTTCAAGAGAGCTAATTTCAATAAACTTAGAGAGGGCTTGGGAAGGATTCCATGGATGAGAATACTCAAGGGGAAAACAATTCAAGAAGCTTGGGAAATTTTGAAAAGCGAGATAATAGAAGCCCAGTCTAGCACAATACCACCAAAGAGGAAAAATAACAGCTCTCAAAAGAAACCAGCATGGCTGCATAAAGAACTCTCTGAAAAATTGAAAGATAAAACGGACAAGTATTATAACAACAACAACAGATAGACACACTCGAGAAAGCGCAGGATTTTTATGAATGTCACTTTGCGCAGGGAGAAGAACAAGAAAGTAGGGAAGAGCCAGAGAGTAAAAGCCAGGAGGAAGACCTATTAGAAGAATTTGAACGAGAAAGAGAAACGCAAAAGAAACAAGAAAGAGAAAGGTTAGAAAGAGAAGGAGCAAAAGGAAGGGTAATAGAGACAAGAAGCACAAAAAAACCAGATCAAGTAAAAAACGGGAGAGGCAATTAAGCTCTTTTCTGTAAACATTAATGGTTTAAACATACCAAGAAAAAGAGTACAAACGTTTAATAAATTAAGGAAATTGGATGCAGACGTGATATGTCGTCAGGAAGTTCATATAAAAAAGGATTATAGAAAACTACTAGAGAATGTAAAATTAGGAACACTATACACAACACTAGCACAAAACAAGAAAGGAGGAATTGCTATATATGTCAAAGAAAAAATAAAATAAAAATTAATATATTCGGATGAAGAGGGGAGAATTTTAATGTTGGAAATAGAATTAGAGCAAAAACAAACCTTATTAACGGCAGTATATGCACCAAATAATAACCAACATTAATTTTTAAAAAAGGTACATAAGAAACTAGTGGATCTGGATTATGAAAGTATTTGTATGATTGAGGATCTAAATGCAATAGTTGATGTTAAAAAAGACTATAAGAGTAGTAAAAAGAGCAAAAAGAAGAAAAATATATTACCAAAATCATTCTTTGACATGGTAATAGAACTCAACCTTCGGGATATATGGAGAGAGACACACAGATCAGACAAACAATACACATTTTATTCGTATCCGCATCAATCCTGGTCTAGGATCGACATGGCCTGGGTAACAACAGAAGTACAGAACGGGATAGAGGAAATTGAAATAGGACTTAATGACTGGGCGGATCACAACCCAATAACAATAAAATGGAAAGGCCAGAAACAGAGAAAAAGATGGTCAATGAATCAAAGACTATGTAAAGACAAACAATATATACAGATGCTAGAAAAGGAATTGACATTATTTTTCAGGTAAATAAAAAGGAAGAGACATCAACACAAAATTTGTGGGATACTACAAAAGCCTACATTCGGGGATTGACAATTGCATACAACTCTAAGAAAAATAAAGATAGGAGACTTCAACAAGAAAAACTGCAAGAAGAACTTAAAGAAACAGAAAGTGACCTACAGAAGGATCCACAAAACAAAAAGATAAAAGAAAAATGGAATATTATAAAA
Organism: Azemiops feae; assembly: GCA_023970755.1. NCBI lineage: Eukaryota > Metazoa > Chordata > Lepidosauria > Squamata > Viperidae > Azemiops > Azemiops feae. Next base: position 68,769 of record JALGBA010001245.1, on the reverse strand, counting down.
CACAAGATTAATCTGACAACACAAAAAGAAATGGCACAGAAAATTAGGATGGCCAAACAAAATTATTTTGAAAACGCGAATAAAACTGGTCGATGGTTGGCCTATAAATTAAAAAAAGAAAAAGGCAAAAGAACAATACATCAACTACAAGATGAAAGTGGAACAGTACAATATAGACGGGAAGAGAAAAAGAACATAATACAAAATTTCTTCTCAAAGCTATACAATCAGGAAGATATAGCAGATGATAAAGTTAAACAATATATAGAGGCAGCAAAAATGAGTAAAATCACTGAAGAACAAAAGGAAATGTTGAATAGACCAATAACCGCAATAGAACTAGAAACAGCATTGAAAAAACAAAAAATAATAAATCACCAGGCCCAGATGGAATTCCGGTTGAGTTTTATAAAAATACACAAGAGTCACTACAATGGATAATGTTGGAGATTTGTAATGAGGTGCTGGAGGAGGCGAAGATACCGGCATCTTGGACTGAAGCAATTATTACTCTTATCCCTAAGGAAGATTCAGACCTGCAACAAATTCAAAATTATAGGCCGATTTCTTTACTGAATACAGACTATAAGACATTTGCAACAATAATAGCAGAAAGGATTAAAAAATTCTTGAATAACTACATCCACCCAGATCAAAATGGCTTTCTACCAGGACGACAGATAAAAAATAATATGAGGATAATAATGAACACCTTAGAATTCTATGAAGTCCATTCTGAAAGACAAGCTACACTGGTTTTCCTTGATGCCCAGAAGGCATTTGATAATTTGAATTGGAAGTTTATTATAACACAATTGAACTACATGGAATTTGGGACAAAATTTGGAAAGATGGTTGAGAAAATATATACTAAACAAACAGCTAGGGTAATTATGAATGATGAAATGACAGAAAAAATTGACATAACTAAAGGAGTAAGACAAGGGTGCCCACTCTCTCCTCTTCTATTTATTTTATCATTAGAAATACTTCTGACAAAAATCAGAGAGGACCAAGAAATAAAGGGTTTAAAAATTAAGAAGGAAGAATATAAATTCCAAGCCTTCGCTGATGATTTGGTATTTATTTTGGAAGACCCATTAGAAACCGGCCCTAAATTAATTCAAAAAATAGAAGAATTTGGTGAGGTAGCCGGACTTAAGATTAATAAGAATAAATCCAAATTAATAACCAAAAATCTTACAAAGGCACAGGAAAGCGAATTGGAAGATAAAACAAAAATAAGCGTAACTAAGAAAATAAAATATTTAGGGATTTGGCTTACAGCGAAGTGCTCCTCGATTAAGGAGGATAATTATGATAAAATACTACACCAGATAAAAAACGATTTAGAAAATTGGGAAAATCTACAAATTTCATTTTTAGGGAGGATTGCAACGGTCAAAATGAATATATTGCCAAAAATATTATTCCTGTTCCAAGTTATTCCAATAAAACTAGGGAAAACATTCTTTCAAGAATTAAATAAATTGGTTACTAAATTTATATGGCAAAGGAAAAAACCTAGGATTAAATTAAAACTCTTGCAAGATACGAAAGATAAAGGGGGATTGGCGTTACCAGAGTGGGAAATATACTACCAAGCATCAAGCCTAACTTGGCTAAAAGAATGGATGGAATTGAAAAATACCAGAATTTTAACACTTGAAGGACATGACTTGCAAGCGGGGTGGCATGCATTCCTATGGGACGGAAAATATAAAGTACATAGATACTTTCAAAGACATATAGTTAGGGATGCATTGCTACAGACTTGGGAAAAAATAAAACAAAAACATTACATAAGAATTCCAATGTGGTTATCCCCAACAGAAGCTCTGAAACACCCAAACCTACTGGACATAAATAAGATAATTAGATACAAGGAATTGGTAAATGAACAGGGAAATTTGAAAACAAAACAAGAATTGGAACAAGATGTAGGCAGAGAGATTGATTGGTGGACATTCACACAAATTCAATCTAAATATACAGAGGACAAAAAATTATATGAAATACAAAAAGAGTCGCAAGAATTGGATAAAATTATACATGGAACAGAAATAAAATTAATTAGTAATATATATAAATATTTACTGAGATAAAAAATGGAAGATGAGGTTGTCAAAGACACAATGATTAGATGGGCAAAAAATTTCGGATACAACATAGAATTGGAGAAATGGGAAAAAATATGGGAAACAAACATAAAACTGACTATGTCTGCGGCATTCAAGGAAAATCAGTTGAAGATGTTTTACAGATGGCATCTTCCACCAGCAAAGCTTGCTAAGATGTTCCAGAACAACTCACCGACATGCTGGAAATGTAAAAAGGTACATGGAACATATTATCATCTATGGTGGACATGCCCCGTTGCAAAAAAATACTGGACTAAAATAAGAAGATGGATGGAAGAAATAATAGATCAACCTGTAGATTGGAAACCAGAGATCTTCCTGCTGGGTATTTTAAATAGAAAATACAGTAAAGAAATACGGTACTTAATCTTACATATAACAACAGCAGCAAGAATAGTCTACGCATAGTTCTGGAAAAATGAGAATATACCATCAGAAGAAGAAGTGATAAGGAAAATCTTAGACTGTGCGGAGATGGACAAATTAACAAAAGAGATAAAAGAAAAGGAAGACACAGAGTACTATGTAATATGGAATAAGTGGTATGATTGGTTGGAGATTAGAAATAATAAATGAAAATAAATGCAGAAAAGTCAAGAAAGGGAAAATGTGCGTATAATAATGTATAATAATGTATAATAATGTATAGTAATAATATGTATTATTCTTAGTATGAAATATAGTATGAACGAAGAAAATGGAAATAAGAAACAATGGGACAACAAGGACAAATATTTTTTAAAAGAAGAATAAGGGGGGAAAATGTAAATAATAGAAGATTACAGTTACGAAATTGCTGTTTAAAAAAAAAAGGAGTATACATTGTGTGTTTATGTGTGTTATGTTTTGTTGTTTTAAAAAAATAAAAATATTTATAAAAAATGAATTTAATAACAAAAAGTAATGTAAAGCTCATTTCCCAACTCTTGTTCAATGATGAGGACTCCACACATAACAGTGGGTTTCTAACACAGTACAATTGTTAACTTGTAATCTATCTCTTGTGCATTCTGCGTCTCTATGACCAATCTATTTTCCTCAGCTTTCCTTCCCTCTTCATTATAAATTTAAAATTTCAGTTTCAATCATACATCAGTCCAACCTCTCTGTGCCTCTGATGATGTGAACTGAAATTAGGCTTAATTTATTTGTAGAGTTCCTATCTGCTCGAGTCTTAAATTCGATGGAAGTATGACATTTTATTAGGCTTGCGGACCACCGCACCCCCGCGGCTAGTTTTCGTCCTGCCTGGAGACCCTAATGGCCCAAGCCGCCCCGGAGAGGCGGAGAAGAAAGAAGGGTGCCCCGGTGACTCTGGAATGATGGCGGTTGTTCCATTTGTCTTGGGGAAAGCCTTCTAATCCGACAGGAGAAAGGCTGTATTTCACTGATCAGCCGAAGCTACTTGCAACCGAAGTCCAAAAGAACTAACCAGCACAACAGTAAACCGCGTGCTTGAAACTGGGTGAGGAATCTGATTTTCCCTTTTCCATTCCATACTTAATTTCCTGGAAAAGATCCCCAAGAAGGAAAATACCTCCGAAAATGAAGGAGGGGGACTTCTGCCCCTCGCTTATACTAATGGAAGCGGCAAATTAAAATTTCTATGGAGGATCAAAATATATGGTAGTGAAATAAATTTATAAACTTGAAAGCTAAAATTTAATTTGGGACAAGTTTAAAATTGACTCTCATTTTAAAGACCATTGTTCATATTGAAAACTAAATAGATGCTGACACTAGTGGTGGATGAAGATTATGACAGTTATGATCTCCATAGAGAACTTGCCAAAACCTGGGAAAAGCTAACCTGTGTTTGTGACCTTCAAATCTTTAATAACAAAGAACAGCTGTGACAAAAAAGATAATCTGGGCTGCAGACAAAGAGAGAATTATAAACTTTAGGAAAAAAAATTTTTTTGAACTCTTTGGATTACAAATATCTATTTAACCGGGACTCTAAAGCTATTTGCAGATAAGAAGGAAAACTCCAACTTTTGGCCATCATGGATCAGAGAAATGTAGATAGAACACACCAAGAAAAGATAAATACCTCTCAGGAGGAGATATATAGTATACTGCAATTAATTCAAACAACAATGAGTTCAAATCACAAAGAAATCCAAAATAAATTTGAAAATATAAATCAATCTATTTCTAAGTTAACTTTACAACAAAAAAACTTCCAGGAAACAACAACAGAGAAGGAGCAGACAAAACAAATAAGTGGACATAAAATGGAAATAGAGACTCAAAGATGGAACTTAAAAAAGCAAGAAAACATGATTTAATCCTAGTGGGGTAAAATTCACAAGAAATGGAAAAAACAACTCATCCCTTAAGACTACAAAATAAATCTGAGGACAAAAAAACAGATTGGATAAAATGGAATGTAGAGATGTTGAAAACTTCAGAGAGAAAGGAAGTGATAAGAGAAGCAGAGAAGAAGAAAAAGAAAAAGATTTTCAAGAAAAACCGAAAGGCAAAAGCCTCATATAAAGACACTTTATTCGATTTACTTCTTATACCTACAGCAACAGTCATGGATATATGGGAAAACTTTTTGATTCAGCAAAACACATTGATCAAGAAAGATACTGGTGAAAGGAAAAAGATTAAAGTGAAAATTAAGAAAATAGATGATGGGATAATAATAATAATAATAATAATAATAATAATAATAATAATAATAATAATAATAATAATAATAATAATAATAATAATAATAATAATAATAATAATAATAATAATAATAATAAAGTTGGAAGGGACCTTGGAGGTCATCGAGTCCAACCCCCTGCTCAGGCGGGAAACCCTATACCATTTCGGACAAATGGCTGTCCAGTCTCTTCTTAAAAACTTCCAGTGTTGGAGCATTCACCGCTTCTGGAGGCAGGTTGTTCCACTGGTTAATTGTTCTAACTGTCAGGAAGTTTCTCCTCAGTTCCAGGTTGCTTCTCTCCTTGACTAGTTTCATCCATTACTTCTTGTCCTGCCCTCAGGCACCTTGGAGAATAGCTTGACTCCCTCTTCTTTGTGGCAACCCCTGAGATATTGGAATACTGCTATCATGTCACCCCTAGTCCTTCTTTTCATTAAACTAGACATACCCAATTCCAGCAAATGTTCCTGATATGCTTTAGCCTGCAGTCCCCTAATCATCTTTGTTGCCCTTCTCTGCACTCTTTCTAGAGTCTCAACATCTTTTTTACATCGTGGTGACCAAAACTGGATGCAGTATTCCAAGTGTGGTCTTACCAAGGCATTGTAAAGTGGTATTAATACTTCACGTGATCTTGATTCTATCCCTCTACCAAAGAGAATATTTTAAAAAGAAACATTTGTTTGAATATGGTTAAAGAAATAGAAAAGATTTTGAACACATATGTCATTCTAAGAGGGATGAATTTCTTAAAAATACTGTACGCTTTCCCCCCCTTTTTTATTTTATTTCCTGATATAAGTAATATAATACTGTTGAAATGGCTTAGATAAAGGAAATGTTTTAAATAATTAAATGTGTTTGAATTTAGGGAAATTATAATGTATACAAAAGAAAAAATGTTTTGAATAAGAGTTAAAGGATTAGATGACTAGACACATTAAATGGAATATTTAAAGATTAAATATATTTTTAATTATGGTTAAAAAGAATAAGAAATTTGGGGAATGAATATATATTAGTAGGAGAAATATATATTTTAAGTAGTATTTTACTTTTTATGTTTCTTTACTCTTGCTCTCTTTTCCTTTTGTTTACTGTTTTTACCTATTCTTTAAGAAATGTAAAATTGTGAAGATGGTTTATATGGGAAAAATGGATTTAAATCTTTAAATGTAATTAACTGTTGAGAAGATCTTAACTAGCAAGAATACTTTGAACTTTATGGGAGAAACAAATTTAAATAAGGACTGTAACAGGATATAAGATGAGGCAACCAGAATATTAGATAGAAAAGAAATATTATATTGATGTGATCATTATTTCTAGGAATATTTGGGGGGAAATCATATATGTAACTGTTATTTATCAAAATAATAAGAACTGTATTAATTCAAGGTTTGCAAAGAAGACATTTTGGGGGAAAGGGGAAATCAACTAAATGTACTATGTGGATTAAGGATTATAGAAACCAATTGTTAATGATTTTACAAATGTAAACCCAGCAAGCACACTGTTTACCAACTGTTAAGTGATTTATGTTTTAAAAAATTAATAAAATATGTTTTTAAAGAAACTTATTATGTAATTCTGTAAAAATTTCATGAACTTTTAGGGTTCAGCATATGGCTGATCACAAGCTAAGTCGCATCGCATTTTATTATTTCACTTGGTTCAGTTGCAAAGGTCGGTTGCTTAAAATCGAAGGCTACTTGATAGCATGCAATAAGTGAAAATATCTTGCAAACGCCTTCGGCAGAGATGAGACAAGTTTGTTTTTTTCCTGCTCCCTAGAGGGAGATTGCGGTCAAATAGGTTTTCTCAAAATAGGCTTTTAAGAAGACTGGACAACCACCTGTCTGAAATGGTATAGGGTCTCCTGCTTGAGCAGGGGGTTGGACTACAAGACCTCCAAGGTCCCTTCCAGCTCTATTCCGATAGATTGAATAGGCAACATCTGTCTCTGCAAAGCAGATACTGCAATTAAGCAGGCAGCCTCTGTGGTTGAATGTAAAGGAGTTAAAATCATAGAGTACTGCACTGCTAGAAAGGATGAGAGGTGCAAAGGAACTTCCTCTTCCGGATCACTCACGGGGAGGAAGGTGGTGTGCAGACCTGCTTTTGTGCTCTTCCAAGGATCGAAGCAGCAGCTGGGAGGTGAGTTGGAGAGAGGTCGGAGGAGAGGTCGGGAGCGAGTGGGGCTGTTTGGTTTCCTCCACTGCGTGGAAGCAGAGAAGCAACTCGGCTGAAGCATGTCAGCTGCCGCTGCTGCAAATCTTTTCCCTCCCCAACTTTTAAGTCCACTGGGGTTGCACGCTGTTAAACTGGTGGCTGCAATTTTCTGCTGGTGGGAAGATTTCAAAAGTCTCTTTCAAGTGAAGGTTGATTCTTTGGGAATGGCTTCCCTCCAGAGGTTATGGCTGCTCCGTCACTGGAGGCTTCTAACAGAGTTGGAAGGAACCTTAGAGGTCTTCTATTCCAACCCCTGATCAAGCAGAAGACCCTATACCATTTCAGACAAATGGCTGTCCCATGTCTTTAAAAGCCACCACTGATGGAGCACCCACAACTTCTGAAGGCAAACCGTTCCACTGGTTACTTGTTCTCAGGGTCAGGAAATTTTTCCTTAGTTCTAGTTTACTTTTCTCCTTGATTAGTTTCCATCCAATTCTTGTCTTTCCTTCTGGTGGTTTGGAAAATAGGTTGACCCCCCTCTTCTTGCCCCAATTATTGGAACATGTCACCCCTAGTCCTTCCTTTCACTAAACTAGACATATCCAATTCCTGCAACCATTCTTTATATGTTTTAGCCTCCAGCCCCCTAACCATCCTTACTGCTTTCTCTTTCCTCTTTATAGAATCTCAACACTTTTTATATTGTGGTGACCAAAACTGGATACAGTATTCCCAGTATGGTCTTACCATAGCATTATAAATTGGTGATTCTCTGCCTCTGTTTAGGCAGCCTAGGATTGCATTGGCTGTTTTGGCCACTGCATCACAGTGTTGGCTCATATCTAAGTGATTGTCCACTAAAACTTCAAGACGTCATAAAATTGAGTTCAGGCCACTCAAGTGAAGTTTTCTAGTAGTTTTTTTATTCTTGTGTTATTTGAACAAAAAACAAGGCATGCATGCTTAATTACTTCCTTTATGTTTATACATATACTTGTCTAATTTTAAAGTTATTTTACTACAGTAAGTTATTCCCAACAAGGCTATTCAGGTTACTATGCCCAACAAGGCTACTCAAGTTGCTGTAAGTATTGCTGCCCAACTAGGCTACTCATTCACACAATACTCACATATCCTCTCAACACAGGTGATCAGGCTATGTTAGAATGGGCTGGAAAGCAGATTCAGGGTGTCCCCAGCTCCAACAAAGTTGTCTTCATAATAAGCTGTAGTAATTTTTTTAATTGCATCATTGTGACAATACAATTGGCCTTTTGTATCTTGTAGTTTACTTATCAATCTTTTTTCTCTTTTTTCAATTTATATGCCAACCATCTTCCGGGTTTATTGGCATTTTCAAAGAAATTCTGTTTACATCGTTTTAATCTGTTGTGCCCTTATGTCCATTTCCATTAAATTTAATTTGTGTTTTATTAATTCCATCTGTGTCTTCAATTCTTTCTTTTGTGGATCATTTCGTAGCTCCATTTCCAATTTACTAAATTGTTCTTTCAATCTAAGTTGTGTTTGTTTCTTTTCTTTATGAGACACTTTATAAAACTGAGGTGGTTTCGAATGAGACAATACAGGAATATTTAAAAGAAGCGGACCTTCCAAAGGTACCAGAGAATATGCAATATATATTAAATGAGAACATAACAATGATGGAGATTACAGAGGCAATAAAAAAACAAAAAAAGGATAAAACTCCGGGACCTGATGGTCTCCCTGCAGAATTTTATATAGCTTTACAAGACATTATCAGTTCGATTTTCAAAGACCTTTGTAATGAAGCTTTTTCAGAGACAAAAATACCAAATTCCTGGAAAGAAGCTAACATCTCTCTTATACCTAAAGAAGACACTGATTGTACACAAATTAAAAACTATAGACCAATATCTTTATTAAACGTGGATTATAAAATATTTACTACAATAATGGCAGAAAGAATGAAGAAATTTTTGACTGAATTCGTCCATTCAGACCAAAATGGCTTTTTACCAAAAAGGCAGATAAAGAATAATCTAAGGATTATTTTAAATGTGTTGGAGTATTATGAAAACCATCCAGGGAAACAACTGGCACTTATATTTCTTGATGCGCAAAAAGCTTTTGATAATCTTAATTGGCAATTTTTGTTTCAACAGTTGAAGGAGATGGACTTTGGCGGAAATTTTATAAATGCAATTCAAGCAATTTATAATAAACAATCAGCAAGGATACTTATAAATGGAGATTACACAGATAGCTTTGAAATTAAAAAAGGCACAAGATAGGGATGTCCATTGTCCCCTTTGTTATTCATTTTTACATTGGAAGTGTTGGCTAGAAATATTAGGCAAGATATTGAGATTAAAGGATTGGAGATAAAAGATCAAAAATACAAACTACAGGCTTTTGCGGATGATTTAGTTTTTATTTTGGAGGAACCATTAGAGACAGCTGTTAAACTCTTGCGGAAAATAGAGAAATTTGGAGAAGTGGCGGGGTTGAAGATAAACAGGGAAAAGACTAAAGTATTAACGAAGAATTTAACAGATAAACAAAAAATTCAATTTGCTAAAAAGACAAACCTTCAAATAGCTAAAAAAGTTAAATATTTAGGTATCTATTTAACTTCAAAATATACAACAATAAAAGAAGACAACTACGAGAGATTACTAAAACAAATAAAAGTGGACTTGGAGAAGTGGAAAAATCTTCAATTATCATTACTAGGAAGGATAGCGACTGTTAAAATGAAATTTTACCTAAGCTAATTTTTTTTTTTCAAACAGTTCCTGTCAAGTTAAATCAAAAAATTTTCGATGAATTAAATGCTACAATAATCAGATTTATATGGCAAGGTAAAAAAGCTAGAATTAAAATTAAATTATTACAAGATTCTAAAGACGGGGCTTTGGACTCCCGGATTGGAGACTTTACTATCAGGCAGCTATTTTGCTTTGGCTTAAAGAATGGATTACATTGAGAAACAAAAGGCTTCTTTATTTAGAGGGGCATGATTTGCAATTAGGTTGACATGCATTTTTGTGGTATGAGAAAAATAAAGTACATAAATACTTTCAAAATCATGCTATAAGGAATTTATTGTTTTCAGAGTGGGAAAAAATTAAACATAAAATTTACATGAAAATACCTGAGTGGATTTCGACAATGGAAGCCTTTTCCTACCCAAATTTAATTAATTATGATAAACTCGTTAGCTATAAAGATATTTTGGATAAAGATGGGAAACTTAAAGACAGACAAATTCTTCAGCAACAAGTTATTGACTTAACATGGTGGTCTTACTTGCAAATTCAGACAAGATATGAAAAAGATATAAAGTCTACAGGATTTTATAAAGAACAGACACCGCTAGATAAAATATTGTTAAAAACTGATGAACATTTGATTAAAAAACTCTATAAATTTCTGCTAAGATGGAAGATGGAAGAAGAGCAAGTAAAAGAAACAATGATAGTATGGGCTAAGAACTTTGGATATTCTATAGACTTAGAAGATTGGCAAAAATTATGGGATCGAAATATTAAACTTACTAAAGCGGCTGCATATAAGGAGAATTTATATAAAATGTTTTATAGATGGCATATGACACCAGTTAGACTAGAGAAAATGTTTAAAAATGTATCAAATATGTGTTGGAAATGTAAACAAAAACCAGGAACTTATTATCATACCTGGTGGATATGCCCTAATGCAAAGATATATTGGCTTAAAATTCACAGATGGCTAGAAAAGATGACTAAGATACAGATAGAATTCAAACCGGAATTGTTTTTATTAGGAATATTAAGATCTAATTATGGAAAAGAGAATGAATATTTAATTTCATATATATTAACAGCCGCGAGAATAGCATTTGCCCAATTTTGGAAAAATGAAAAGATACCACCTGACCAGATTATTATTATGAAAATATTGGAATGTGCAGAAATGGATAGATTAACTTTAGAAATTAAAGAGAAAGAAGACACAATTTTCTTTAAAACATGGGCAAAATTTTTATCAATGGTTAGCAATAAGATAGAATGAAAAAAGATGATGAAATTAAATAAGATAAATGATGTACTTTCTTTTGAATATTATTTTTTAACTCTTTGGCTAGATGTTTACATTTAACTATAATTAATTATAATTAATAAGCATTATATTGATATTTATATGTAACTATATTTACTTAGTAATACATCACTAATAGTATACTGATTATTGTTACTTATAGAATGAATGATATGTATTGGGTTAAGTTTTTACCATTACTAGTGATAAATTTATTAATACAGCTTTTTAGTATTATGTTAATTATGCATACTTAATATGTATACCCGGACGACAGTCTGCTTGCTAAAGCGTTGATTTATTGTTGGGGGTAACCCCATTATTGTATCTATCCCTACCCTTGGTTTAATCCTTTTTTTTCTACCCTATGTTATACCTTTACCTACCCTTCCCTTTCTATCCCGATAAAAATAATAAAACATATTTTTTTTAAAAAAAGTCTTGAAATTTGGGGTCTAATTCATCCCAGTCTTCTCTTTATACCCAACTTGTTTACTCAGAATCCATGTGTATGGCAATCTTGCCCCAGCCATGCCAGAAACTTTACATCCTCATTCTTTGGTCCAAGACTCCATAAAAAATGCAACCCACTCTACTCCTTACGCCCACTAATGTTCTACCTGGTATCACCAACAATAGATCGTTCATACAGGCACTCAGAATCTTTCCTTATCAGTAGTACACACATTCCAGCAACGTGAGTTTCTCCAATGTGAGCTCACGAAAAGGCTAACTATGGTTGCATTACAGGCCCTCTATATTCATAACTTATATTTGTGATATATTCATAACATATAACATAAAATATGTAACAAATATCCCTCTCGCAGTTACTGCTATTGAGCCATGTTCCACCTATTCTGTATCTTGGCATTTGCTTTTTCTTGCCTAAGAGTAAAACCTATTTTTTTTCTCCATTTTCTCTTTAGTACATATCTCAGGTTACATCATCAAAAAATTCCTTCTCTATTTCCCTTAACATTTTGTTGTTGTTGTTGTTGTTGTTAGTTGCGAAGTCGTGTCCGACCCATCGCAACCCCAGGGACAACGTTCCTCCAGGCCTGCCTGTCCTCTACCATCTTCTGGAGTCCATTTAAGCTCACGCCTACTGCTTCAATGACTCCATCCAGCCACCTCATTCTCTGTCGTCCCCTTCTATTGCCCTCAATCTTTCCCAGCATTAGGCTCTTCTCCAGTGAGTCCTTCATTCTCATTAGGTGGCCAAAGTACTTGAGTTTCAACTTCAGGATCTGGCCTTCTAAGGAGCAGTCAGGATTGATTTCCTCTAGGACTGACCAGTTTGATCGCCTTGCAGTCCAAGGGACTTGCAGGAGTCTTCTCCAGCGCCATAGTTCAAAGGCCTCAATTCTTTTGCACTCAGCCTTTCTTATGGTCCAACTTTCACAGCCATACATTGCAACTGGAAAAACCATGGCCTTGACTATATGTACTTTTGTTGGCAGGGTGATGTCTCTGCTTTTTAGTATGCTGTCTAGATTTGCCATAGCTTTCCTCCCCAGGAGCAAGCGTCTTTTAATTTCTTGGCTGCAGTCCCCATCAGTGGTGATCTTGGAGCCCAGGAAGATAAAATCTGTCACTACCTCCATTTCTTCCCCATCTATTTGCCAGGAATTGAGAGGGCCGGATACCATGATCTTGGTTTTCTTAATGTTGAGTTTCAAGCCAACTTTTGCACTCTCCTTCACCCGCATCAAGAAGCTCTTTAGTTCCTCTTTACTTTCTGCCATTAGAGTGGTATCATCTGCATATCTTAGGTTGTTGATATTTCTCCCGGCAATCTTAATTCCAACTTTTGATTCATCTAGCCCTGCCTTTCTCATGATGTGCTCTGCATATAAGTTAAATAGGCAGGACGACAGAATACAGCCTTGCCGGACTCCTTTCCCAATTTTGAACCAATCAATGGTTCCGTGTCCAGTTCTCACTGTTGCTTCTTGACCCACATATAGGTTTCTCAAGAGACAAATAAGATGGTCTGGTACTCCCATCTCTTTAAGAACTTGCCACAATTTGTTGTGATCCACACAATCAAAGGCTTTAGCATAGTCAATGAAGCAGAAGTAGATGTTTTTCTGGAACTCCCTAGCTTTCTCCATAATCCAGCGTATGTTGGCAATTTGATCTCTAGTTTCTCTGCCTCTTCGAAATCCTGCCTGTACTTCTGGTAGTTCTCGATCCACATACTGCTGAAGTCTAGCTTGTAGGATTTTAAGCATAACTTTACTTGCATGTGAAATGAGTGCAATGGTGCGATAGTTTGAACATTCTTTGGCATTGCCTTTCTTTGGAATTGGAATGTAAACTGACCTTTTCCAATCCTGTGGCCACTGTTGAGTTTTCCAAATTTGCTGGCAAATTGAGTGCAGCACTTTTACTGCATCGTCTTTTAAGATTTTGAATAGCTCAGCTGGAATACTGTCACCTCCACTAGCTTTGTTGTTGCTCAGCTTTCCTAAGGCCCATTTCACTTCACATTCTAGGATGTCTGGCTCGAGGTCAGTGACCACCCCATCGTGGTTATCAGGGATGCTAAGCTCATTCTTGTATAGTTCTTCTGTGTAATTTTGCCACCTCTTCTTAATCTCTTCTGCCTCAGTTAGGTCCCTGCCATTTTGGTCCTTTATCATGCCCCTCTTTGCATGAAACATTCCCTTCATAGCTCCAATTTTCTTGAAGAGATCTCTGGTTCTCCCTATTCTATTGTTCTCTTCTATTTCTTTGCACTGTTCATTTAAGAAGGCATTCTTATCTCTTCTAGCTATTCTCTGGAATTCTGCATTCTGCATTCAATTTCTCTTTCTCCCTTGCCTTTCGCTTCCCTTCTTTCCTCAGCTATTAGCAAAGCTTCCTCAAACAGCCATTTTGCTTTCTTGCATTTCTTTTTCTTTGGGATGGTTTTAGTTGCTACCTCTTGTACAATGTTGCAAACCTCTGTCCATAGTTCTTCAGGCACTCTGTCTATCAGATCTAGTTCCTTAAATCTATTTGTCACCTCTACTGTATATTCATCAGGAATATGATTTAGTTCATACCTGAGTGGCCTAGTGTTTTTCCCTACTTTCTTCAATTTAAGCCTAAATTTTGCAACAAGAAGCTCATGATCTGAGCCACAGTCAGCTCCTGGTCTTGTTTTTACTGACTGTATAGAGCTTCTCCATCTTTGGCTGCAGAGCACATAGTCAATTTGATTTCTGTGTTGACCGTCTGGTGATGTCCATGTGTAGAGACGTCTCTTGGGTTGTTGGAAAAGAGTATTTGCTATGACCATCGTATTCTCTTGACAAAATTCTATCAGCCTGTGCCCTGCTTCATTTTGTACTCCAAGGCCAAACTTGCCTGTTATTCCTTTTATCTTTTGGCTTCCTACTTTAGCATTCCAATCCCTCATGATGATAAGGACATCATTTCTTGGTGTTGATTCTATAAGGTGCTGTAGGGCTTCATAGAACCGGTCAATTTCATCCTCTTCAGCACCAGTGGTTGGAGCATAGACTTGGACAACTGTGATATTGAATGGTTTGCCTTGGATTCGCACTGAGATCATTCTGTCATTTTGGGGATTGCATCCCAGTATTGCTTTTCCTACTCTTTTATTGACTATGAAGGCTACTCCATTTCTTCTGAGGGATTCTTGCCCGCAGTAGTATACCTGATGGTCCTCTGAATTAAATTCACCCATTCCTGTCCATTTTAGTTCGCTGATTCCTAAGATGTCGATGTTCAGTCTTGTCATCTCTTGTTTGACCACGTCCAGTTTGCTTTGATTCATGGATCTTACATTCCAGGTTCCAATGGAGAAAAAATCTTTACAGCATCGGACTTTCCTTTCACCACCAGATGCATCCACAGCAGAGCGTCCTTTCAGCTTTGGCCCAGTCGCTTCATTCTTTCTGGCGCTACTAGTACTAGCCCTCCGCTCTTCCCCAGTAGCATATTGGACACCTTCCGACCTGAAGGGCTCATCTTCCAGCGTCATATTGTTTTGCCTTTTAGTACTGTCCATGGGGTTTTCATGGCAAAGATACTGGAGTGGGTTGCCATTTCCTTCTCCAATGGATCACATTTTGTCAGAACTCTCTGCTATGACCTGTCCGTCTTGGTTGGCCCTGCACGGCATAGCTCATAGCTTCATTGAGTTACTCAAGCCCCTTCACCACGACAAGGCAGTAATCCATGAAGGAGCACTTAACATTTACTGTATCATATTTAGACTAATAGATTTCTAGTTGTAACAGGCTCAGTTAAAACATTCATCCTTATATTTTTGCTTATCCATATCCATATCCTGTATTTAAATTTTACCAAATTTTTAAAATTTTTAACTAAAATATTCCAATTTAACCTCTAATATCCATAGCATTTAAATTCCAGATAACCCAAATTTCCTTTTATTTCACTCTATAAAAAATAATAACTAAAATATACCTATTGCTTACTTGAATATATTCTTATTTTATTTCATAAACAATTTCTATTTCTCATCCTAGTACATCACTACTTACTAATGGAGTATCTTTCATTGTCTCAAATCCATCATCTGTGCTGTCTGGGCTAAGCAATGATTCAAAGCTATTCCCTAATAATTAGTTTTCATTTCCCTTATAGATCTAAATCCTCAATATTAGGCCAATTAATCCCTTATTTTTTATCATTTCCCAACAATAGTTAAATCTAATAATCATATTTCTCTTCATCTCAAAAATTCGCTTTAGCCCATCAGTTGAGACTTTAGGATCCTCTCTAATAAATCAAAAGACCCCATTGTTTAAATCAATGCCTGTAGATCAGGGCTTTTCAACCTTTTTACCGATTGTACCACTTTTAGGATATGGCAATATTCGAGTACCACCTAGCAAGGTGTCAACAACTTGGTGACAAAAAAAAAACCTGTTCAAAGTTGCAATTGCACTGAAATGACTTGTGACCATTTTTCACACTTATGACCATTGCAGCAACAGGGTCATGTGATTTATATTTGGATGCTTGGCAACTGATTCATATTTATGATGGTCACAGTGTCCCAGGGTCATGTGATCCCCTTCTGCAACCTTTTGACAAGCAAAGTCAATGGCAGAACTGCTGGTGGCCAAGTGCTAAGGCGGGACTTCTTTCCCTCCCTCCCTTCCCTGCCTCCCTTTTTCTCATTCCCATCTCCTTCTGAAGGAAGAATTTGAAACCACCACCCCATATTTTCCCTCTTCCATATATTGATCAAACAAGGAAAGGCCTCCAGAGACAGAAAAGACAAGCTGCTGAGTGAACTAGCTTAAAAAGGCACTTTCCCTTTAAGAATTAGCTACTGGCTAGAAAGGAAAGTAAGGAGCCCAGCCGGCACAGAAAAAAAAATGTAAGTACTGGCTGCTGGCTAAGGCAGCCTCCCCAAATGGCTCCATTCATAAGTAAAATCTGCAGCTCCAAAGGACTCTCTCACTATAAGTCTTTGCCTGTGCTGGCTCTTTCCCTTCCCCACTACACTTGGCTAGGCAGGGTTGCGTACCACCTGGCACTCATTAATGTACCACAAGTGGTACGCGTACCACAGGTTGAAAAGCCCTGCTATAGATCATCAGATCATCAGATTCTTGTGCATGTTACTTGAACCAAGGGAGACCATCTAGTTATCAATTTTCCAGAGGAATTGGCCCATTTATGGTCATTAAATTGTCACCCTGATGGCCCAGATCCCCATATTTGCTCTAAGATATTTGTCTTCAATTCAATCTGGTCTTGTTCCTCAGGTTTCTTCTGGTCTAGGTAAAGAGTCATGTCCAATTTTATGGTTATTATTTGGTTGTCTAGATTTTCAGTAGGTAGTACTTGTTGATCTTTAGCACTCTCCATCTTGGTATTTCTTTCTTCCGCTTCTGTTATTTTTTGGGTTGTAGATTCTTTAGTTGCAGTCAGGATTTGGTTGTCTGGATTTTCAGTACGTTGTTCTTGTTGGTCTTTAAGGTCCTCTGTCTTGGTATTGATTTCTTCCGCTTCTGTTGTTTTTTGAATTGTGAGTTCTTTGGTTGTAGTCAGGGTTTCACTTTGTAGATTTAAGCTGGTGCCTTTGTCTTTCAGTCTGGCTTTAATTATCTCCATGGGTTCAAAAAAATTTTCAAGTATAAGTTTATAATTAAGTGAACTTTGTTGCTGGTCCTCCTCCATTTCTGATGTAGTTATAGCCTTTAGTGAAGGCTATTTATTAAACGAAAGTCAGTAGGTATTCACCTCCACAGTCCTAAAGAGCAATTTCATCGCTCATCTGTTCTCTCAGCTTGTAATCTCTTTTAGATAATACCAAAGACAGATCTGGGCTCTGAGCAGGTCTTTTTGTCAGGAATATTCACTTGCAGTACCAGGTTTCGCCACAAGATGTCCTCGATAGCATTTAAAATCTTTCAAGTCCCCGGCTAGGTTTTTATCCAGTTTAGGTTTTTTCCTCTTTTTTTTAGAAGTAAATAGAGTAGCAAATCCCCATAAAAGTAGAAACTTTTGGGGTCCCAGAATATCAGAAAGAATCAAATCCAATTATTTAGTAGATCTTTTCAAGGCTTGATGTCCCCTAGGTAGTCAAAAGCCGCCATTTTAGAGGGTGGGAGGAAGACTTTCCCTTCCCTCTCTCCTCACCGGGAAGAAATTTCCAAAGGCTTTTTACAGGAAAAGTACTTGGGGTAAAAGGAAGGTAAGATCTTACCCAATTCCTCCGCGGTGCTTTCAAAGTGCTTGTTAGTAATTTTGGCCTTGGCTGGTAACGGCTTAGTGATGAGCCATAAATGGCCAATCTTTTCCACGTCAGTTCAGAGAGTTGCCCGGGATCAAACGGGAGTCCTCTTCATGCTCGTCGCCCCTGCAGGGCGACTTTCGACCCTTTTCAGAGTCCCCTGGTGGGAGAAAACCAGACGGCGGAGGGAGCGATCGCCTCGCCTGTCCGCCAGCGCCAAAATCTCAAACCGGAAGCCAATACCACATTAAATATTTTTTCTCTTTTCCCCTTAGTATTTATTGTCTCATATTTAAACTAATACAATTCTTTTTTTAAAAAAATATATTTTATTAGGTTTTCTATAGGTATGGGAAGGATAGGGATAGTATGGGTAAAGGATAGGGTTAGGAAGTGGGATTAGGATAGGGATGGGAATAGGGATAGGAATAGGTACAATAGTGGGGTTACCCCCACATAAAAAATACAAAGCTTAAACAAGCAGACTCTCGTCCGGGTATACATATTAAATAATAGTAGTTAATACAATACTAAACAATTATTATCATTAATACTGGAAATAGTCATAAAGTTAAGCTTACTAATTAAGTATATTTTAGCTCTAGCGTAATTCTAACCATTGATAAAAATTTTCCCATGTCCTAAAATACACTGAATCCTCTTTCTCTTTAATTTCCAACATCAATCTATCCATTTCTGCACATTCTAAAATTTTCATAATTATAATCTGATCGTGTGGTAAGTTTTCGTTTTTCCAAAATTGGGCAAATACAATTCTCGCTGCTGTCAATACATGTAATATTAAATATTCATTCTCTTTACCATAATTTAGTCCTAATATTCCTAGCAAAAATAATTCTGGCTTATATTCTATTTGTATTTTAGTCATCTTTTCTAGCCATTTATGAATTTTAAACCAAAATTTCTTAGCTTTAGGACATATCCACCAAATATGATAATAAGTACCTGGTTTTTCTTTATATTTCCAACAAATATTCGATACATTTTTAAACATTTTCGCTAATCTAACTGGTGTCATATGCCATCTATAAAACATTTTATATAAATTCTCTTTATATGAATCTGCTTTAGTAAGTTTGAGATTTCTCTCCCAAAGCTTTTCCCAATCTTCTAAGTCTATGGAATATCCAAAGTTTTTTGCCCACACTATCATTGTTTCTTTTACTTGTTCTTCTTCCATCTTCCAATTTAATAGAAATTTGTAAAGCTTCTTAATCAAATTTTCGTCTGTTTTCAAAAGTATTTTGTCAAATAGTGTCTGTTCTCTGTAAAAATCCCTCACTTTTACATCTTTTTCATATCTTGTTTGAATTTGCAAATAGGACCACCATGTTAAGTCAATGCCTTGTTGATAAAGAGTTAGTCTGTCTTTAAGTTTTCCATCTTTGTCCAAAATGTCTTTATAAGTAACAAGTTTATCATAGTTAATTAGATTTGGATAAGCAAATGCTTCCATTGTTGAAAGCCACTCTGGTATTTTCATATAAATTTTATGTTTAATTTTCTCCCACTCTGAAAACAAAGTATTCCTTATGGCATGGCTTTGAAAATATCTATGTACTTTGTTTTTCTCATACTATAAGAATGCATGCCAACCCAATTGTAAATCATGTCCCTCTAAATAAAGAAGTCGTTTATTTCTCAATGTGATCCATTCTTTGAGCCAAAGCAAAATAGATGCTTGATAATAAAGTCTCCAGTCCGGAAGTCCAAAGCCCCCTCTATCTTTTGTTTCTTGTAGTAGTTTAGTTTTAATTCGTGCTTTCTTCCCTTGCCATATAAATCTCAATATTGTTGAGTTTAAATCATCAAAAAATTTCTTACCCAGTTTAACAGGTACCGTTTGAAACAGGAAAAATATTTTTGGTAAAATGTTCATCTTCACAGTCGCTATTCTACCTAACAATGTCAGTTGAAAATTTTTCCACTTTTCCAAGTCTACTTTTATTTGTTTCATTAGTTTTTCATAGTTATCTTCTTTTATTGTTGTATATTTTGATATTAAATAAATACCTAAGTGTTTAACGTTTTTAGCCATTTGAAGATTTGATCTTTCTGCAAGTTGCGCTCTCTGTTTGTCTGTTAGGTTTTTTGTTAATACTTTAGTCTTTTCTTTATTTATCTTCAAGCCTGCTACTTCTCCAAATTCCTCTATTTTCTGCAGAAGTGTAGTAACTGTTTCCAATGGTTCCTCTATAATAAAAGCTAGATCATCCGCAAAAGCCTGTAGTTTGTATTTCTGTTCTTTTATTTCCAATCCTTTAATTTCCGTATCTTGTCTAATGTCTCTGGCCAACACCTCCAATGTAAGAATGAATAACGGGGATAATGTACATCCCTGTCTTGTGCCTTTTTTAATATCAAAGCCATCTGTATATTCTCCATTTAAAAATATCTTTGCTGTTTGTTTATTATATATTGCTTGAATCACGTTTATAAAGTTTTTACCAAAGTCCATTTCCGTCAACTGTTGAAACATAAATTGCCAATTTAAATTATTAAAAGCTTTTTGTGCATCAAGAAATATAAGTGCCATCTGTTTCCCTGGATGATTTTCATAGTATTCTAAAACATTTAGAATAATCCTTAAATTGTTCTTTGTCTTTTAGGCAAAAAGCCATTTTGGTCTGTATGAATAAATTCAGTCAGGAATTTCTTCAATCTTTCTGCCATTATTGAAGTAAAAATTTTATAATCCACATTTAATAACGATATTGGTCTATAGTTTTTAATTTGTGTAAGATCAGTATCTTCTTTAGGTATCAAAGTAATATTAGCTTCAGTCCACGAGTTTGGTATTTTTGTCTCTAAAAAAATTTCATTGCACAATTCTTTCAAAATTGGGCTTACTATATCTTGTAAAGCTACGTAGACTTCTGCAGGGAGCCTGTCAGGCCCCGGAATTTTATCCTTCTTTTGTCTTTTTATTGCCTCTGTGATCTCCATCATTGTTATCTTCTCATTTAAAATATGTCGCATATTCTCTGGCACCTTTGGAAGATCAGCTCTAGTTAAATAATCTTTTATTGCCTCTTTAGAGACCACCTCTGCCTTATACAATGTCTCATAGTAGTCTTTAACAATTTTTTTCATCACATCATTCTAGCAATATATCTCGCCTTTTGAGTCTTGTAATTTACTTATCATTCTTTTTTCTCTTTCTTTCTTCAATCTATATGCAAGCCATCTTCCCGGTTTATTAGCATTTTCAAAAAAAATCTGTTTAGATCGTTTAATCTGTTGTGCCATCATATCCATCTCAGATAAGTTTAATTTATGTTTTATTAATTCCATTTGTGTCTTCAATTCCTTCTTTTGTGGGTCAGTTCGCAATTCAAGTTCCAATTTTTTAATTTCTTCTTTCAGCCTCAACTGTGCTTGTTTCTTTTCTTTGTTCTTTTTGGCAGTATACGTTATAGCCAAACCTCTAAAATAGGCTTTTGCCATGTCCCATACATTTTGGAGAGAGGTTTCTTCTTTCTTATTTACTTTAAAGAAAAATTCCATTTCTTTTGTTGCTAATTGTAAAAATTCTTTCTCTTTCAATATGGATTTATTTAATGACCATCTTAATTGTTTCTTAATTCCTTTCCAGATCATTTTAATTGGATTGTGATCTGCCCAAATATTAGGTTCTATTTCAACCTCTTGTATTATAGTCTTCAAATTTTGAGACATCCATATCATATCAATTCTTGACCATGATTTATGCCGATTTGAATAAAATGTATACTGTAACTTTTCCGGATTCATCTCTCTCCAAACATCTTGTAAAAACAATTCCTCCTTCATTTTTAAAAAGGTCTTCGGTAACACATTTCCTCCTTTTTTTCCCTTGTTTGTAACTTTTATAATCTTGTATTGCATCGGCTACTACATTAAAATCTCCTAATATACAAAGATTTTGGTGATTTAAGTCCACTAGTTTATCATGTAATTGTTGATAAAACTGATCTTGCTTCACATTGGGTGCATATATTGCCACCATCAATATTTGTTTTTGATTCCATGTAATTTCTACTATTAATACTCTCCCCTCTTCATCAGCGTAAATTTGTTTTGGATTCAATTTTTCTTTTATATACAGAGCTATACCTCTTTTCTTTTGAAGTGCCAAAGAAGCATAAAGTTTACCCAATTTAGGTTGTTCTAAGATTCTAAAATGTTGTCTCTTAGTATGTGTCTCTTGCATACAAATTATATCCATTTTCAGTTTTTGTAATCTCGTAAATATTTTACTCCTTTTTGACGGAGAATTCAAACCATTTATATTTATTGAAAAAATTCCAATCTCCTCCATAGCTTCAGTTATTTCTAGCTCTCAGTCTTCTAGGCGAGGTTATCTGCCTCTGATCTTTCGGTCCCACATCTTCTGTTTTAGTCCTTTTGGGTTCATCCTCTTCCGTCTGTTTAGATGTTCCTGCAACGGTCATTTCCTCTTGCTTCTTAGACTCCGATTCACCTCTTTCCAAAAAATCTCTATGATTGTTGAAAAATTCCTCTGCTTGAAGTGGTGTATTCAATCTGTATCTTTTTGTGTCCCAGAAAATTAACAATCCTTCTGGGATCAACCATCTGAAGTTGACTCCTTTATTAAACAATTTCTTTGTTAAAAATTGATATTCTCTTCGGGCTTCTCTTATCCTTCTAGGAATTTGCTTAAGAACTACAAGTTCTTTTTCTTTATATTTCAGCGGTTGATCTCTTATTGCTCTCAGGATGTCATCTCTTACTGATCTTTTAACAAATCTTACATGAATTTCCCTAGGAACTCTATTTTTTCTAGCATAGCTTGAGTTAACTCTAAAAGCCTGATCTATCTCTTTTTTCATTTGATCCTTTTCTGTTCCCAGCAGCTCCGCCAATAGCTCACTCATCAGCTCCAACAAATTCTCAGGCTGCTTTGAGTTCTGCGGGCCGGCTACTGCCGGCCCGTGTTCCTCAAAGATTCACCCTTCAGTGGCCACCTCTCTGGGGTGGCATTCGGCCGAAATGGACCCACCAGCAGAAGAATATCGGACCTAAGGAGCGCACGATCGTCTCCCTAGGTCTAGTCTCAGCGACATCCCAGAAATCAGTCCTAAACTAATACAATTCTTATTGTGTCAATTAAATAAAGGTAACATTCTTACATTTATCAATGATTTTTAGCTTATACATATAATAAAATGTAATAATATTTTATTGGTTTTACATTTTTTTTATTGGTTTTACATTTAAGTATTTGGAAAGCAACATGGTGATTGGGTTGGTCAATAGTTCAATAACAAAATCTTTAGTACATATCTCAGGTTACATCATAAAATATTTCTTCTCTATTTCCCTTAACGTTTGCTATATCATATTTAAGCTAATAAATTTCTAATTGTATCAAATTTACCCTCATCTTAAAATCTCCCTTTAGCCCATTAGTTAAGATTTTAGGATCCTCTCTAATAAATCAAACGACCCCATTTTTTTAAACCTAACTCTTAACTTTCTTTTTATGCCAACCAGGCTTCCATACCAATACTTTTAGATCATCAGATAGATCTCCCTTCATTCTTGTACATGTTACTTGAATTAAAGGAGACCATCTAGTTGTCAATTTTCTGGAGGGATTGGCCCATTTATAATCATTAGGTTGTCGCCCTACTGCAGTGGTGGCGAACCTATGGCACGGGTGCCAGAGGCAGCACTCAGAGCCCTCTTTGTGGGCACGCGTGCCATGCCCCAGAGATGGCAACCGTCCCTCTTCAACCAGCCGCCCGAGGTCCCACATGGTCAGATGCATCCTGGCACGGCTGGTTTCCCTCCCCCCTGTCCCGTCCCTCCTGGCCTCACATGCTCTCCTTTTCCCGGGCACGACTCACTGCATCACCTTCTCAGCTGTTGGCCAGCTGTCCAGCTCAGAGGTGGCTTCTCTGAACTGCTGGCAGTGGGCTGTGGAGCCCCAGAATACGTCGGTCGAGAAGCCATCAGGCTGTGGCTGCTGATGGACACCGGCGGCCCCCATGCGCTCGCTGGCAGCAGCTGCCCTGGTCCCTGCCTCACCTTGCCCCGCGGCAATGGTATCCCCACCCTGCCTCGCCTTGAGTCACCCCGCAGGATGAGCCTCCTGTCCACCGCCCCACCTGCCAGAGACCCTCTGGATATCCCCTAACCCTGCCCACAGGCGCCCCTCTCCACGAGCAACATCGAGGTGACCATGCCCACTTTGCCACACCCACCCAGTCTGCCATAACCACCACAGCCACGCCCACCCAGTGGGCCACGTCCCACCTGGCACCCGGCGATAAATAAGTGGGTTTGGGGTTGCAGTTTGGACACTCGGTCTCTAAAAGGTTCGCCATCACTGCCCTAGTGGCTCAGATCCCCATATTTGCTCTAGTATAGTTGTCTTCAATTCGATCTGGTCTTCTTCCTCAGGTTTCTTCTGGTTTAAGTAGAAAGTCATGTCCAATTTTGTAGTTGTTATTTGATTGTCTAAGACAGTTTTCAGTAAGCTGTACTTGTTGATCTTCAGAGCCCTCCATCTTGATATTACTTTCTTCTGCTTCTGTTGTCTTTTGGGTTGTAGATTCTTTAGTTGCAGTCAGGGTTTCGCTTTGTAGGTTTAAGCTGGCACCTTGGTCTTTCAGTCTAAATTTGATTATCTCGGTGGCTTCAAGAATTCTTTCAAGTATAAGTTTGTAATCAAGGGACATCTGTTGCTCGTCTTCCTCCATTTCTGACATAGTTATAGATGGTCCTTTAGTGAAGGCTATTTATTAAACAAGAGTCAGTAAGTGTTCACCTCCACAGTTCCTAAAAACCAGTTTCACTGTCCAGCTGCTCTTTCAGCTTATAATCTCTCTTAGATAGTGCCAAGGTCAGATCTGGGCTGTGAGCAAGTCACTTGTCAAGAATAATAAAAATAATAGATTGCTGTACCACATTTCACCAGCAGCTGTCCCCAGTAGCATTTAAAGTCTTTTAAATCCCGGGCTAGGTTTTTATCCAATTTAAGTTCTTCTTTTTTTCTTCTTTTTTACAAGTAAATAAAATAGCAGGTCCCGGTAAGAATAGGAACTTTTTGGGTCCCCAGATTCCCCCCCGCCAAAATATGTAAATCCAATTATATTTAGTTATTCTTTTCAATGCTTTGTTTTCCCAGGTAGTCAAACACCACCATTTTAGAGGGTGGGGGAAGAATTTCAAAAAGCTTTTAACAGGAGATTACTTGGGGTATAGAGAAGGTAAAGTCTCACCCAATTCCTCTGCGTTGCTTTCGAAGTGCTTGTTTGTAATTTTGGTCTCGGCTGGTAGCAGCTTAGTGACGGGCCATGTTGATGGCCGGTCTTTTCCCCGTCAGTTAGAAGAGCTGCCCCAGATCAAACAGGAGGGCTGCCACCCTTCCGCGATCACTCGGGGTTCTCTTCACGCTCATCGCTCCTCCAGGGCGACTTCCAACCCTTTTCAGGGTCCCCCGGCGGGAGAAAACCGGATAGCGGGGAGAGCTATGGCCCCGCACATCTGCCTGTGCCGCGATCACAAACCAGAAGCCAGGCTAATACAATTCTTATTATATCAGCTAAGTAAAAACATATTTATTACATTTATCCATATATTTTTAGCTTATATATATATCTTAATTACTTTTACATTCAATTATTGTAGACAGATCAATATTAAATTTTAACTTTTAATATGTATACTTCCAAGTTTTAAATAATCGAAATTTTCTTCATCTCAGTTCATAACAAAGTTTAGTATTCAAAGTATACATCTTATCTACTTGAGTGTATTCTCTTTTAATCTTCACTGATAAGTCAAAATACCAATTTTCTTCAGCCTTATTCTAGCTTTCTTTCTTTGCCAACTCACCTTCGATCTCCGTGCTTTTAAATCATCAAATGGATCTCCCTCTGTTATTATACGTATTATTTGAAATAAAAGATGGCATCCAATCGCCATTTTTTTTGTAAGTGCTAACAAATCGTCTCTCTCTTTTTCCATCTCGACGTAGTTGTCCTGAAATATTTATCTTCCCTTCAGTCTGTTGTTCTTCTTGGTCCTCAGGCTTCTTCTGGTTTGTTAGAAAGTCTTTTTCAGTATTATGAATCTCTTTTCTGGGTGAGCTCGCCTTCCAAACGTCCGCAGCTACCACTCTCCCGCGATCCAGCGGGAATACCCTACTTGCTGGTCGCCCCTTTCCAGGATCCCCCAGCAATGCGAAATATGGACGTAGAAGGCAAGCTTGCCTTCCAAACATCCGCAGCCGCCGCGTCGGCAAACCGGAAATCCTTTTCTCCATTGAATTTTAACTTTTTAGATAGGGTCCCAGAGTTCAAATATATCGAGATTCTTCTGTATCTTGAGCTTGTCTTCTGGGTGTTGGCTCCTTCTGCCAGTTTAGTGATTAAGTCAAATCCAAACTCCGCAAGAAACGTCTGATGTTCTGAGTTGAAAAACACAGTCCAAAGTTCAAGTGACAGGATCTGGGAAAGCTGGGAAGGTGCACATCAAAAAAAGCAGGTGTTCCCGACAAACACATCTTCACCCAGCATCTGGTTAAATTAACCTTCCCCAGTTGTTCATTTTGAGGATGGGTGGGGCTGCTGCTGACCTCCTCTGTGCCTCCCATTGCTCTGCTTTCCTCACCTGTGGATCGAGCGGGAGGCACAATTGACAATTGTATTTGAACTTGCACCTTGGTAGTCTTCCATGTGTCAAATGAATCATGATTAATGTAAGAGGTTATTCTAACATTGTGGCATGTTTGCTTTTTATTTTAATGTATAGTTTTTTCTTTTTTCATATTTTCTACAACAGTTTTATAAACAATTAACATTGCACTTTTCTTTAAATCCTATAGGCAAAGAGGATGGCAATAAGAGCACTCTGGGCAACTGAGAATAAGAAGCAACGTTGAAAGAAAATTGACCCAGAAATCAAAATATTTTCCATTTCCTTCAAAAAGCCACACCATTCTCCTTCTCCAGCAGCTGATAGGGAAAAGAGAGAAAATTAAGAAAGATTTCAAGCTGGAATAAGTAGAGCATATGGAACTCAAGGATACATTACATGAAAAGTAAAGGGAGATTATTCTTTATTCAGTAAAAGAGGGAAATATCTGGAAGTCACTGGATAGGAAAAAGTCACTTGGAGAGCCACCTAGGGCAGAAGTGATGCTAGCCGTGCTCTGGGAGGAAAAAAACAGCTTTAATTAAAAAAATCATTAAAAAAGGGATCACACATGTTTTTGACATCCTCAAGGATATAAGTGGTGGAAAAGCTCCATAGATATGCTTATTGTGGGAAAGATACAACTTGCAAATCACAGCTGATTGCGCATGAGACGACCCATACAGGAGAGAAGCCATAAAATTTCTCCAAATGTGGAAAATACTCTATTGAGCATGGCAATGTGGTGAGACATCAGAGGACTGACACCACGTATGAGTGTCTGGATTATGTGAAAGTTTCATTTAAAATTCCCACATCATGAGACAGCAGAGGACTCACACAGGAGAGAAACTGTTCCAATGTCCTGATTGTGGTAAAGGCTTCAGTTACAATTCCAACCTGGTGATACACCAGAGGACTCACACAGGAGAGAAACCCTTTGAATGTCCTGATTGTGGTAAAGGTTTCAATAATAATTCCAATCTGGTAACACACCAGAGGACTCACACAGGAGAGAAACCTTTTGAATGTCCTGATTGTGGTAAAGGTTTCAGTACCAGTTCCCACCTGGCAATACACCAGAGGACTCACACAGGAGAGAAACCCTTTGAATGTCCTTATTGTGGTAAAGGTTTCAGTAATAATTCCCACCTCATGAGACACCAGAGGACTCGCACAGGAGAGAAACCTTTTGAATGTCCTGATTGTGGTAAAAGTTTCAGTACCAATTCCTGCCTCGTAATACACCAGAGGACTCACACAGGAGAGAAACCCTTTGAATGTCCTGATTGTGGGAAAAGATTCAGTAAGAATTCCAACCTGGTAGCACACCAGAGGACTCACACAGGAGAGAAACCCTTTGAATGTCCTGACTGTGGGAAATGTTTCAGCCAGAATTCCAATCTTGTGAAACACCAGAGGACTCACACAGGAGAGAAACCTTTTGAATGTCCTGATTGTGGTAAAGGTTTCAGTACCAATTTCAGCCTGGTGATACACCAGAGTACTCACACAGGAGAGAAACCCTTTGAATGTCCTAATTGTGGTAAAGGTTTCAGTAATAATTCCAACCTGGTAACACACCAGAGTACTCACACAGGAGATAAACCCTTTGAATGTCCTGATTGTGGTAAAGGTTTCAGTAATAATTCCAGCCTGGTAAAACACCAGAGGACTCACACAGGAGAGAAACCCTTTGAATGTCCTGATTGTGGGAAAGGTTTCAGTCAGAATTCCAATCTTGTGATACACCAGAGGACTCACACAGGAGAGAAACCCTTTGAATGTCCTGATTGTGGTAAAGGTTTCAGTAATAATTCCAACCTGGTAACACACCAGAGTACTCACACAGGAGAGAAACCCTTTGAATGTCCTGATTGTGGGAAAGGTTTCAGTCAGAATTCCAATCTTGTGAAACACCAGAGGACTCACACAGGAGAGAAACCCTTTGAATGTACTGATTGTGGGAAAAGATTCAGTCAATATTCCCACCTGGTGATACACCAGAGGACTCACACAGTAGAGAAACCCTTTGAATGTCCTGATTGTGGGAAAAGATTCAGTCAGCATTCCCACCTGGTGATGCACCAGAGGACTCACACAGGAGAGAAACCCTTTGAATGTCCTGACTGTGGGAAATGTTTCAGCCAGAATTCCAATCTTTTGAAACACCAGAGGACTCACACAAGAGAGAAACCTTTTGAATGTCCTGATTGTGGTAAGGGTTTCAGGACCAGTTTCAGCCTGGTGATACACCAGAGTACTCACACAGGAGAGAACCCCTTTGAATGTCCTGATTGTGGTAAAGGTTTCAGTAATTATTCCAGCCTGGTAAAACACCAGAGGACTCACACACGAGAGAAACCCTTTGAATGTCCTGATTGTGGGAAAAGATTCAGTCAGTATTCCCAGCTGGTGATTCACCAGAGGACTCACACAGGAGAGAAACCTTTTGAATGTCCTTATTGTGGTAAACGTTTCAGTAATAAATCCCACCTGGTGAGACATCAGAGGACTCACACAGGAGAGAAACCATATCAGTGTTCGGATTGTTGGAAATGTTTCAGTCAGAATTCCCACCTGGTGATACACCAGAGGACTCACACAGGAATAGGAACCCTTTGAATGTCCTGATTGTGGGAAAAGTTTCAGTTATAATTCCAGCCTGGTGATACATCAGAGAACTCACACAGGAGAGAAACCCTTTCAATGTCCTGATTGTGGGAAAGGTTTCAGTCAGAATTCCAATCTTGTGAAACACCAGAGGACTCACACAGGAGAGAAACCCTTTCAATGTCCTGATTGTGGGAAAGGTTTCAGTTATAATTCCAGCCTGGTGATACACCAGAGGACTCACACAGGAGAGAAACCCGTTGAATTGTCCTGATTGTGGGAAATCTTTCAGTAAGAAATCCAATCTTGTGAAACATCAGAGGACTCACACAGGAGAGAAACCCTTTGAATGTCCTGATTGTGGGAAAGGTTTCAGTCAGAATTCCAGCCTGGTGATACACCAGAGGACTCACACAGGAGAGAAACCCGTTGAATTGTCCTGATTGTGGGAAATCTTTCAGTAAGAAATCCAGGCTGATGAAACACTATAGGACTCACACAGGAGGGAAGCCATTTAAATGTGTTGATTGTGGGAAAACTTTCAGTCACAATTCCAGCCTGGTGAGGCACCAGACGACTCGCACAGGAGAGAAACCATACGAGTGTCTAGACTGGGAAAGAGTTCAATGCTAGGTCTAACCTTATAAATCATGTGCTTGTACACATGGGAAAAATCATTTAAGTGCCCTAAGTGTGGACGGTTCTTCTGGAAACATTCCATTCTTACCGCACACAGGAAAATCCATATGTAGCCCCAAGTGATGAGTGTAGAGAAGGCTTGAATTTCATTTCTAATGTCCCATTGTAAGTCCAGCTGAGAAATTGACTAATTTGAGTACAAAGAATTTGCCAAATTTCTTGTAATCAAATACGTCATGGTATTAGACTGGAAGGAGAAAATTTAAAAAATGGAACATATTTGTTTGTTAATGGCTGTCTAGCCATCAACAGTAGAAGTTACTGGATATTTACTTTTGCAGAAATTTGTGCAATTCTGTAAAAATCTTTTTGGGAGTGTTCTTTGCATTTTTATCATGATAGATGATAGAAATGCCAAGGGGAGAGTCCCAGCCCTTTTCTCTCTGTGTGTCCTTGAGTTTTTCAGCCCCAGAATTCCCCAGCAATATCTCTTTGAGATAGGAGCACTCAGACTGGTTAGAGATTGTTGCTCCTCATATACGAAGAAGGCAAGAGAAGAAGTACAAGGGGGTTCAAAATTCATCTTTTCCTAACTGTTCCAGGAACTCAGAAACCATATGAATAGCATTTCCGGTGACGTCGCTGACTGTAGACCCGGGGGGAAATTGCTCTGCTCCCCGGGACTGAAATTTCTCGCTTGCGGGCCCGTATGGGCTAAATGTCACCCTGGAGGGGTGGCCATCGAAGGGCGAACCTTTGAGGAATGGGTGCCGGCGGTAGCCAGCTTACCGAACCCAAAGCAGCCCCTGGAACCAGCAAAAGAAAGCTGGATTGCATTTATGCGAGCCGCCATTCTCAGCTGATCGTCGGAGACAGAAAACAGCTGATTTGGAAGGCAAGCAGCCGGGACAGGTGAGACTGTGCTTCTTTTCTCTTTGTGAAGTGGATTTTATTGGGGGAAAAAAGATAGCCTGTCTTTAACACGAAACTGGAAGCCTGAAGGAAGGAGGGAGGCGGATTTGTTCCCCCTCCCGTGCAAACAGCAGTTTAAGCGATCTTAAGAAGAACTAATTTGGACTACTTTAGAATTCTTTAATTGGAGAAATCATCTTACTTTTGGAAGGAAAGGAAGACTTAATAAGTGGGAAAAGCCACTCTGTTTTTTTCCCTGTTCTTTTTATTAACTTTAAAGAACTTTTAAACTGTGTTTCCACCCTTGAATACTTTTTTTTCTTTTTTACCACCTAGCGGCTACATTGTAACTCTTCTCTCTTTGTTCTCTGGCAGTTTTGTTTATTCAGCTGTAATACTTGGCCCAACGCCCAGACACTTGGCTGCATGCCCAGACATCCTTATCTCTCTTAAAAGCTACTGAGAGGGAAGTTTTTTTCCCCTTTTTTTTGTCTGTGAGTGTCTGGTCTTTTTTGCTAGCTGTATATTCCCTATAGCAAAGGAAAATACAAGAGAAGGGAATTTATTTTTGGGATTTTTTTTTTTTTTTGGGTGGTCATGGAATAAATTTCTAAATTTATAACTAGATCATTCTCCCCTATAATATTTTTATTTTTACACGACAATTTTTATTTTGTTTTCCTTTTTTTAAATTTTTCCTTTGGATATAAATACATCTTTTTTCTTTTTCTTTTTGTTTTTTTGTCTGCTTTTTTCTTCTTTTACTCTCCCTCCCTTTTGGATGGTTGTGGAAGGGTTTTTTTGTTCTTTTTTTTTTTAATCTCTCCTTGCTGGAATTATTAGTATTTTTTTTCTCTTTTTCCTTTCTTTTTTTCTTTTTTTTTTCTTTCAAATTACGTTTGCCTTGTCTCCTGATAATAGGAGGGCATTGGATTACAATTGGCCATCGGGCCCTCTGGTGGATTATAACTAGCCATTGGGCTCCTTAGTGGATTATAAATAAATACAACAATTAGAAGATGAGCGTCTCAAATTTGGCTAAAGGGGTGAAGAAGGGCTCTTCGGCTCCCGCTTCAACCTCGGTGAGCCCAGCCCCACCAAAATCAATTACTACATATTTACAACAGGAAACCCAACAAAAAGACACGCAAGCAATACTCCAAGCAATTGCAGATTCCAAAATGGAAATGAAAAGATTTGGATAAAAATTTGAAAAGTGATCTTCTTAAATGGATCAAAAAATGGAAACTTTCCAACAGGCGATGATGGACACTCAACAAAGAATGCAAAAAATAGAGGATAAGTTAGAGATGGTTTATCAGAAACTTAGAAGCATTACAAGATGAGAATCAGAGATTGGCGCAAGTAAATGCGGAATTGGAAGACAGCATGGCTGTCATGGAGATGGAAAGGGCATCATACTTCCTAAGATTCCAAAATATCATAGAAGAGAAGGATGAGAATCTGTTAGAGTTGATGAGCGAGTTATTGGCGAAATGACTTGGAATGGAAATGGACCAAATGAAACAAGAAATGGATCAGGTTTTTAGAGTCAATTCAAGCTATGCAAGAAGAAATAGAGTTCCCAGAGAGGTTCACGTAAGATTTCTCAAAAGATCAATACGAGATGAGATCTTGAGAGCAATAAGAGACCAACCATTGAAATATAAAGATAGAGAACTTGTAATTCTTAAACAGATTCCGAAAAGAATAAGAGAAGCTCGAAGAGAATATCAATTTTTAACAAGGAAACTGCTGAATAAAGGAGTGAATTTTAGATGGTTGGTCCCAGAAGGATTATTAATCTTTTGGGATTCAAAAAGATATAGATTGGATACTCCACTTAAAGCAGAGGAATTTTTTAACAATCATAGAACCTTTCTGGAAGAAGGCGATATTAGGTCTAAGAAACCAGAGGAAATGACAGAAGTAGGAGCATTGAAACAAACAGAAGAGGAAGAACCCAAAAAGACTCAATCAGAAGAACATGTAAGGCCCAAAGATCAGAGACAGATAACTTCTCCTAGAAGATTGAGATCCAAATACAACTAAAATTATGGAAGGAATTGAAATTTTTTCAACAAGTATAAATGGTCTTAACTCCCCATCAAAAAGGAGTAAAATATTTTATAGATTACAAAAATTGAAAATGGATATAATTTGTCTCCAAGAGACGCATATAAAAAGACAACACTTTAGATTCTTAGAACAACCAAAAATAGGCAAACTTTATTTTTCGTCGGCATTGCAAAAGAAAAGAGGGGTAGCCTTTTATATAAAAGAGAAGATGAATCCAAAACAAATTTATGTTGATGATGAAGGAAGACTATTAATGGTGGAAATTACATGGAATCAAAAACAAATTCTGATGATTGCGATATATGCCCCCAATGAGAAACAAGATCAATTTTTTCAGCAATTATATGATAAATTAATGGAATTAAACTATCAAAATCTTTGTATTCTTGGAGACTTTAATGCGATAGCTGATGCAAAACAGGATTATAAGAGCTACAAACAAGGGAAAAAAGGGGAAAATACCTTATCTAATTCTTTTCTAAAGATGAAAGACAAATTAGGTATACAAGATATATGGAGAGAAATGAACCCGGATAAAGCACAATATACATTTTATTCAAATAGGCATAAATCCTGGTCACGAATTGATATGATATGGACTTCCTATGATTTAAAGACTATGATTCATGAGATTGAAATAGAACCTAATATTTGGGCAGATCATAATCCAATTAGAATGATGTGGAAAGGAACTAGAAAGAAATTAAGATGGTGGCTGAACAAAGCTATATTAAAAGAAAAAGAATTTTTACAATTAGCAACGAAAGAAATGGATTTTTTAAAAAAAATAATAAGAAAGAAGAAACTTCCACTCAAAATGTATGGGATACAGCGAAAGCTTATTTTAGGGGTGTGGCTATAACCTATGTTGCCAAAAAGAATAAAGAAAAGAAACAAACACAGCTTAGATTGAAAGAACAACTCAGTAATTTGGAACTGGAGCTACGAAATGATCCACAAAAGAAAAAGTTGAAGACACAAATGGAATTAATAAAACACAAATTAAATTTACTGGAGATGGATATAAGGGCACAACAGATTAAACGATCTAAACAGAATTTTTTTGAAAATGCTAATAAACCCGGAAGATGGCTGGCGTATAAATTGAAAAAAGAAAGAGAAAAAAGATTGATAACTAAACTACAAGATTCAAAGGGCCAATTATACTGCCATAATGATGCAATTAAAAAAATTACTACAGCTTATTATGAGACACTTTATAAAGACTGAGATGGTTTCGAATGAGGCAATACAGGACTATTTAAAAGAAGCGGATCTTCCGAAGGTACCAGAGAATATGCAATACATATTAAATGAGAACATAACAATGATAGAGATTACAGAGGCAATAAAAAGGCAAAAGAAGGATAAAACTCCGGGACCTGATGGTCTCCCTGCAGAATTCTATATAGCTTTACAAGACATTGTCAGCCCGATTTTGAAAGATCTTTGTAATGAAGCCTTTTCAGAGACAAAAATACCAAATTCATGGATAGAAGCCAACATTTCCCTTATACCCAAAGAAGACACCGATCTTACACAAATTAAAAATTATAGACCAATATTGTTATTAAACGTGGATTATAAAATATTTACCACAATAATGGCAGAAAGAATGAAGAAATTTTTGACTGAATTTGTCCATTCGGACCAAAATGGCTTTCTACCAAAAAGGCAGATAAAGAATAATTTAAGGATTATTTTAAATGTGCTGGAATATTACGAAAACCACCCGGGGAAACAGTTGGCGCTTATATTTCTTGATGCACAAAAAGCTTTTGATAATCTTAACTGGCAATTTTTGTTTCAACAGTTGAAGGAGATGGATTTTGGTGAAAACTTTATAAATGCAATTCAAGCAATTTATAATAAACAATCAGCAAGGATACTTATAAATGGAGATTACACAGATAGCTTTGAAATAAAAAAAGGCACAAGACAGGGATGTCCATTGTCCCCTTTGTTATTTATTCTTACATTGGAAGTGTTGGCTAGGAATATTAGGCAAGACATTGAGATTAAAGGATTGGAGATAAAAGACCAAAAATACAAATTACAGGCTTTTGCAGATGATTTAGTTTTTATTTTGGAGGAACCACTAGAAACAGCCATTAAACTCTTGCGGAAAATAGAGAAATTTGGAGAAGTGGCAGGGTTGAAGATAAATAGGGAAAAGACCAAAGTATTAACGAAGAATTTAACAGACAAACAAAAAACTCAATTGGCTAAAAAGACAAATCTTCAAATAGCTAAAAAATTTAAATATTTAGGTATCCATTTAACTTCAAAATACATAACAATAAAAGAGGACAACTATGAAAGACTATTAAAACAAATAAAAATGGATTTGGAGAAATGGAAAAATCTTCAATTATCATTGCTAGGAAGGATAGCGACCGTTAAGATGAACATTCTACCTAAGCTAATTTTTCTATTTCAAACGGTTCCTGTTAAGTTAAATCAGAAATTCTTCGATGAATTGAATGCTACAATAATGAGATTTATATGGCAAGGGAAAAAAGCTAGAATTAAAATCAAAGACAGAGGGGGCTTCAGACTCCCGGATTGGAGACTTTATTACCAGGCAACCATTTTGCTTTGGCTTAAAGAATGGATCACACTGAGAAATAAATGACTTCTCTATTTAGAGGGGCATGATCTGCAATTAGCTTGGCATGCGTTTTTGTGGTATGAGAAAAATAAAGTACATAAATATTTTCAAAATCATGCCATAAGGAATGTATTGTTTTCAGAGTGGGAAAGAATTAAACAAAATTTACATGAAAATACCTGAGTGGCTTTCAACAATGGAAGCCTTTTCCTATCCAAATTTAATTAACTATGATAAACTCGTTACTTATAAAGATATTTTGGACAAAGATGGAAAACGTAAAGATAGACAAACTCTTCAGCAACAGGGTATTGACTTAACATGGTGGTCTTATTTGCAAATTCAGACAAGATATGAAAAAGATATAAAATCTACAGGATTTTATAAAGAACAGACACCACTAGATAAAATATTGTTAAAAACAGACGAAAACCTGATTAAAAAACTCTATAAATTTCTGCTAAGCTGGAAGATGGAAGAAGAACAAGTAAAGGAAACAATGATAGTATGGGCAAAGAACTTTGGATATTCCATAGACTTAGAAGATTGGCAAAAACTGGGATCAAAATATCAAATTGACTAAAGCAGCTGCATATAAGGAGAATTTATATAAAATGTTTTATAGATGGCATATGACACCAGTTAGACTAGAGAAAATGTTTAAAAATGTATCAAATATTTGTTGGAAATGTAAACAAAAACCAGGGACTTATTATCATATCTGGTGGATATGCCCTAAGGCAAAGAAATATTGGTTTAAGATTCATATATGG
The DNA here is from genome assembly GCA_023970755.1 of Azemiops feae. Lineage (NCBI taxonomy): Eukaryota > Metazoa > Chordata > Lepidosauria > Squamata > Viperidae > Azemiops > Azemiops feae. The sequence goes on along the minus strand of JALGBA010001245.1, from coordinate 32,702 downwards.
TTAGAAAAGATGACTAAGATACAGATAGAATTCAAACCGGAACTGTTTTTATTAGGAATATTAGGATCTAACTATGGAAAAGAGAATGAATATTTAATTTTACACATATTAACAGCTGCGAGAATAGCATTTGCCCAATTTTGGAAAAAATGAAGAGATACCATCTGATCAGATTATTATTACGAAAATATTGGAATGCGCAGAAATGGATAGATTAACTTTAGAAATCAAAGAGAAAGAAGACACAATTTACTTTAAAACATGGGGAAAACTCTATCAATGGTTAGCAATGCGACTGAACGAAAAAAGGTTATGAAATTAAATAAGATAAATGATGTATTTTTTTTTTATTATTTTTTAACCTCTATGTCAGATGTTTACTTTTAACTATAAGTAATTATAATTAATAAGCAATATATTGGTATTTATATGTAACTATATTTAGTTAGTAATATATTATTAATAGTATACTGATTATTGTTATTTATAGAATGAATGATATTTATTGGTTAAGTTTCTATTATTATTAGTGACAAATTTATTTACTATAGCTTTTTAGTATTATGTTAATTATGCATATTTAATACGTATACCCGGACGATAGTCTGCTTGCTAAAGCGTTGATTTACTGTTGGGGGCAACCCCATTATTGTATCTATCCTTACTCCTGGTCTAATCCTTGTTTTTTTACCCTATGTTATACCTTTACCCACCTTTCCCTTTTTTACCCCCATAAAAATAATAAAATATATTTTTTTTAAAAAAAGAAACCATATGAATAGCAAATATATTGTGGGAGTTTGGGGCAGTGATAAAAGGAGTGTAAAATTGCAGATGTAAAGGCTGTTCTGCCTTGAAGGTGACCTTCATGGAGATGAGCTATAGGAATATTGAGCTGAGGAGAAAAGGCATTTTTGAGCACAGAATCTCCAGGTTTATTTGCAAATCCTGTTGTGACTTCCTTTGTTTTTAGGGTCCTCCTTATTAGCCTTCAACAGCTGGTGGGTGAGAGCATACCAAGAGGCTGATACCCCCCCCCCTTGGTGGGGAGATGTGAGGAAAATATTGTATAGTAGATAATGTTTCGTTTCTAAAACAGCATTGTGCTAGAATCATGAATAGTTTTTGAGAAAGAAAAAAAAGGAAAGTGTCAGTATTTCTGTAAACATTGGGACTCCTTAATTTTTTTAAAAAAAATCTTTCAAATAAAGAGAGGAACATTATTTGTAGCAGCGGAAGTGATATTTTAGCTATGCGGATGAATGATCCTGATTTTGCTGGGATTAGAAGATACCAAAGAATTCCAAGATTGTTCATTTCACCCACACGGTTCAAAAACAAAGGTTACAGGTTTTTTAAGTAGGTGACATTGCATGTGATCCCTTTGCAGAAGGACACCCAACAATCGGGACCAGGCCAGGCATGTGGAGCAACCAAAGGCTCTCGGGCTGAGTCTCAGGCTCCAAGTCACTTTGAATTTAATCTGCAAAATTTCTAAACTTTAAAATAGTAAAATTATATTTACTAACTTTTTCTCTTTCCTTGGTGTCATATTTTAGTGCACATCTTTATCATGTCTCCTCTTATAATGGTTAGGAGTTGGAAACCCTTGCAATGATCCGAAAGCCTCTGAATCTCTTACAGGGCTATATAAAAATATCAAGCAAAATTAAAGAAAGCCAATCTAAGAATCGGAGGGACTGATCTACAGGGTGAGGTCAAAAGCCATTAAGTTTGCTATCAGGAACAGTCCATTTCCTCAGAATCAAAGTTTGAAGCTCTGAGTGAAAGGTGTCAAATGTGGAGAGTCTCTGCTCTTCGCTGGCCGGTTTCCCTCCGCCGGTAGACCCTGGACAGGGTCGAAGGTCACCCTGGAGGGGCGACTACTGCTGAGGAGGACTCTTGTCGACTGTGGAGGGTGTGGCAGCACCTTCCGTGGTCCGAGGCAGCTCCTTTGGGCCGACGGGGAAAAGCTTTTGGAACTATTTCCCTGCTTTAAGAGAGCGGCGTTTGGATACTTGGGAAAACGAGCTCTGGAAACAAAAGAAAAAATAATCTTTACTGACTATTTTTATTCTGGGATCCTGAAAAAAGTCTCTATTATAGAATTTTATTATTTTATCTACTTATTAAGCTGGGGAATACTGTTATTTTTTTTTTACTTTTTAACTAGATAAAACTCTATTGGAATCTGGAAAAAAGATTTTACAGCCTACTGAGGACACCTTGTGGCGAAAGCCGACATTGCAATTGTATTTTCTCTTTGTTTTTGAGACTGGATTTGACCTTCAAATTACTACAAAAGGGAAAAGATAACGGATTTGAAACAGCTGGGTGGTGAAATTGTCTACTAGAATTGTGGAGGTGGAGGTGGGTTGACTGTTAATAAACATAGCCTCCACCAAAAAACTAAAAGATTATCTTACCACTGAAATGGAGGAGTTTTATCCACAGCTTGGCTATGGGCTTATACTGGAAAAAATCTTGGAACTTAAGGAACAAAGGATTTTTAGAATGAACATTAAAGAGGATACTCCAGAACTAAAAAAACGAACCTCCAATTTTGACTGATCAACTTATAGACCAAGGAATAACAGAGGAGGAACAGATCAACTCCAAAGAGGCCTGTATGCAACAACATATACAATTTAATGAGATGGAGGAATCTCATCCACAATCTACCTGTAAACTTATACTGGAAAAAAATTACGAAGCTAATGAGCAAGTGAATGCTAGAATAAAAGTCTTCACTCTAAAACTTCAAATTGACTTCCAGATTCCAACTGACTACCCTATAACTCAAAGAACAATAGAAGAGGAACAAATCAACATAGAAGAAGACATCATACAATCCCACGTACAACTTATTGAGAATCTTGATGACCAAAGTCTGATTTTAATTAAAACATCTGCAATGCCAAAAGCAACAGGAACTGATTTGCAAATACGAGACATTGAAAACTGTGACAACATGGATAACCAACGAGTAACTACCACATTGAACAAAACTGATTATACCTCTCAGATAGTATTGGAAGAAGGAGAAGAGAAATATGACCAGACTGAATTGTTGATAAATATGTGTAACCAAATACTGAGATTTGATGATTTAGAGGCTCTTTTATGGAAACCTGCTTGGCACAAAAAGAAAGCTAGAATTAGATTTAAAAATGAGATTTAAAATTTTATCTGATGGGTTAAAAAGGCTTTTAGAGATTTTGATTGAGTTAATACCACTGAGATGAAAATTATTGATTATGGTTTGGAACTGTAATACGAAAAAGGTTGTAAACAAGGAGTCATTAGAATAAGAAATAGAATATAGTTGTGAAATGCAGTAAGAAGGTATCTTCTGGAATAATATGTTTTAGGTATGATAATTACTCTGATGGAATTTAAATTTTACTTAATGAGTTAGGTTTTTTTTAGAGATATGGATTAATTTATAAAATATATATTTGAAACAGAGTAGAATAAGAAATAGAATATAGTTGGGAAGTGTAAAAAGATAATGGTTGGAATAATATGTTTACTCTAGATCTAATTACTATCCTATGAAATAAGGAAAATTGGGATACCCGAAGTGTAAATTATGTGTTTATTTAAGGCTAAATTGGAACATGATAATTGTAAGTTAGTAAAGCTTAAAAACAGGATTTGGACTGATATAGGTGAAATATTATTGATATTTTTTTTGATTGATTGAACTATATTTAGAAATGTATTAATTTGACTATGTTATATCAATTGAGGGAAATAGAGAGCGAATTTTTTAAAGATTTAACCTGAACTATACATGTATGATTGTGTTTTTTTTCTTTTGATGATTGTTTATAGATGAACTTTTTGCTAGTCAGCTAACTTAAGATATGTAGGAAGCACATCACAATAGTAATGGGGGACTTTAACTACCCTGACATCAACTGGGAGACAAACTCTGCACCAAGTGGAAGATCAAAGAGATTCCTGACAAACCTAGCAGACAACTTTGTCTCCCAAAAAGTAGAGAAGGGAACTAGGGGATTAGCCATTTTGGATCTAATTCTCACTAACAGAGATGAAATGATAGAAGGTGTTGAAGCCATAGGAACCTTGGGAGGAAGTGATCATGCAATATTGGAATTCAACATTATGGAAGCACAAGCACTAGAACACAGTCAAACTAGAGTCTTGGACTTCAAGAGAGCTAATTTCAATAAACTTAGAGAGGGTTTGGGAAGGATTCCATGGATGAGAATCCTCCAGGGCAAAACTACACAAGATGCTTGGGAAATTTTGAAAAGCGAGATAATAAAAGCCCAGTCTAGCACAATACCAACAAAGAAGAAAAATAAGAGCTCTCAAAAGAAACCAGCATGGCTGCACAAAGAACTCTCTAATAAATTGAAAGATAAAAAGGACAAGTATAGAAAGTGGAAAGAGCATAACTAAGTCAGAATATCAGCAAATAGCCCGAGCCTGCAAAGATGAAGTGAGGAAAGCTAAGGCTCAAAATGAACTAACGCTTGCGACGAAAGTCAAAAATAACAAAAACTTCTTTCAACATGTAAAAAATAAGAAAAAAGTGAAGGAAACGATTGGTCCATTAGTGGGTGAAAGTGGCAAGAAGGTGACAAGCAACAGGGAGAAAGCAGAACTATTTAACTCGTTTTTCGCATCTGTCTTTACACAAAGGGAAAAAGCAGACCAACCTATCAAAAATAGTGCCATAAAAAACAGAATAGAAACACAAGTTAAGATAGGCAAGAAAATGGTAAGTGAGCACCTGTCCAGCCTAGACGAGTTCAAATCACCAGGACCAGATGGATTACATCCCAAGGTTCTCAAGGAACTGGCAGATGTGATCTCAGAACCACTGAACTATATTTTTCTAAGATCCTGGAGCACTGGGGAACTACCAGAGGACTGGAAAAGAGCTGATATAGTTCCCATCTTCAAAAAAGGGGAAAAAATGGACCCAGGAAATTACAGACCTATCAGCCTGACCTAAATACCTGGGAAGATTCTAGAAAAGATAATCAAACAATGAATCAGCGAACACCTACAGGCAAACCAAGTCATTACTAAAAGCCAACACGGGTTTGTCAAAAACAGATCATGTCAGACAAACCTTATTGCATTCTTTGACCAAGTGACAAAATTAGTGGACCAGAGGAATGCTGTGGATATAATTTACTTGGACTTCAGTAAGGCATTTGATAAAGTAGATCACAACCTACTACTTAATAAGATAGAAAAATGCGGGTTAGACAGCATCACCACCAGATTGATCCGTAGCTGGCTGACCGGCCGTACTCAGTGTGTGGTCCTCAATGGAACCACATCTACATGGAGGGAAGTGTGTAGTGGGGTGCCCCAGGGCTCTGTTCTGGGCCCAGTGCTGTTCAACATCTTCATCAATGATTTGGACGAGGGGATAGATGGGGAACTCATCAAATTTGCAGACGACACCAAGCTGGCAGGAATAGCCAACACTCCAGAAGACAGGCTTAGGATACAGGAGGATCTGGACAGACTTGAACACTGGGCGCTATCTAACAAAATGAAATTCAATGGTGAAAAAAGTAAGGTTCTACATTTAGGGAAGAAAAACCAAATGTATAGGTATAGTATAGGGGGTACCTTGCTCAATAGTAGTAACTGTGAGAGGGATCTTGGAGTCCTAGTGGACAATCATTTAAATATGACCCAGCAGTGTGCTGCAGCTGCCAAAAAAGCCAACACAGTGCTAGGCTGCATTAACAGAGGGATAGAATCAAGATCACGCGAAGTATTAATACCACTCTACAATGCCTTGGTAAGGCCACACTTGGCATACTGCATCCAGTTTTGGTCACCACAATGTAAAAAAGATGTTGAGACTCTAGAAAGAGTACAGAGAAAAGCAACAAAGATGATTAGGGGACTGGAGGTTAAAACATAAGGAAAGGTTGATGGAATTGGGTATGTCTAGTTTAATGAAGAGAAGGACGAGAGAGGACAGGATAGCAATGTTCCAATATCTCAGGGGCTGCCACAAACAAGAGGGAGTCAACCTATTTTCCAAAGCGCCTGAAGGCAGGACAAGAAACAACGGATGGAAACTAATCAAGGAGAGAAGGAACCTAGAACTAAGGAGAAACTTCCTGACAGAACAATTAACCAGTGGAACAACCTGCCTCCAGAAGCGGTGAATGCTCCAATACTGGAAGTTTTTAAGAAGCAACTGGACAGCCATTTGTCCGAAATGGTATAGGGTTACCTGCCTGAGCAGGGGGTTGGACTTGATGACCTCCAAGGTCCCTTCCAACTTTATTATTATTATTATTATTATTATTATTATTATTATTATTATTATTATTATTATTATTATTATTATTATTATTATTATTATTACCCCATCTCCACGTTGCTTCCTAAGCACTCTGATGTAAAAATTAAAAAACCAATAAAACTTTGTTTTTTTAAAAAAAGTGTGTTATTTGGAGGATACTGGATCTTGAAAGCTGCAGCCTTGATTTTGGAACAGCTGGATAGATTTTGTGGGGAGGAAGAAGGCCCAGTCTGGTCGTCAGGCTTATTTCTGGTCATGGTTTAGGCACCAAGCCATCTCGGAGACCAGAATAGAAATAGAAAATACAAAATAATAGAAAATAGATTAGAATTAAAATTAGAACATAGAACATAGAATAGGGGAGGGGAGAAGAGGAGAGAATAACTAAGGGACCTTGGAGGTCTTCTAGTCCAGCCCCCTGCTCAAGCAGGAGAACCTATACCATTTCAGATCAGGGACTGTGTAGTCTCTTCTTAAAAACCTCCAGTGATGAAGCACCCAGAATCTCTGACGTCCAGCTGTTCAACTGGTTAATTGACCTCACTGTTAAGAAGTTTCTTCTTAGTTCCAGGTTACGTCTCTTCTTGATTAGTTTCTAACCGTTGTTTCTTGTCCTTCCCTCTGGTGCTTTGGAGAATAATAATAATCTTTATGGCAGCCCCTCAAATACTGGATTACTGCTATCATATTCACCCCTAATTCTTCTTTTCTTTAGACTAGCCAAACCCAAGTCCTGCAGCCGTTCGTATATTTTAGTCTCTAGGCCTTTGATCATCTTAGTTGCTCTTCTCTGAATTTTCTCCAAACTCTCAACATCTTTTTTGTGATATGGTGACCAAAATTGGCTGCAATATTCCAGGTGTGGTCTTATTAGGGTTTTATAAAGCAGAACTAATACTTTGCGTGATCTTGATTCTATGCCTTTGTTTATACAACCCAGGATTGTATTAGCTTTTTTGGCTGCTGCTGCACACTGCTGGTCATAGTCAAGTGATCGTCCACTAGGACTCCAAAGTCCTTCTCACAGTTACTGTTTTTAAGTCAGGTCTCACCCAATGTGTACTTGTACCTTTGTTTTTTCCTGCCTAAATCTAAAACTTTGCTTTTCTCCACATTGAAACTCGTTTTGTTGGATTGTTCAAGTTTGTCAAGATCTTTTTGTATCGTGAGTTTGTCTTCTGGGGTGTTGGCTACTCCTGCCAGTTTGGTATCATCTGCAAATTTGATGAGTTCCTCTTCAATTCCCTCATCTAAGTAATTGATAAAGATATTGAAGAGTACTGGGCCTAGGGCGGAACCTTGTGGTACCCCACTGCTTCTCTCCATGTGGATGTAGTGCCATTGAGGACTACTCATTGAGTACGGTTTGCCAGCCAGCTACAGATCCATCTGGTGGTGATATTGTCTATTCCACCTTTTTCTAGCTTACCAAGGAGTAGGTTGTGGTCTACTTTGTCGAATGCCTTACTGAAATCTAAGTATACTATGTCCACAGCATTTCGCTGGTCTACTAATTCAGTCACTTTATCGAAGAATGAAATAAGATTGGGTGTATCTTTTTCTTTCTAATTGCCTCGAGCAAATCTCCAATAGGTGTCCTAATTCCAACCCTCAAACTGCAGCTACCCATGTTCCCCTTCCGATGTGGGATTCAATCTGGCTCAGTCGGGTTCTTTCCTAGCAGCACTTCCCAGCTGCTCTTAGCGACAACAACCCTGCCGCTCCGCCTGTCAGTTTTTAGGGCTCCAAAAATTGCCCTAGGAAGACTCCGGTTCCCTAACTAATCACGGAGTACGGGACCTTCCAGGTTAGGGAACTCTCTGCCGTCACTTTGCGGACCTCAAAAATAAATTGTCTGAGGAGGACCTGCCGCACAGGTACCCGGCCTCCGTTTACACCCCGCCTGCAGTTTTCAGACTTAGGAGAAGTCTGGGAGGACCTGTGCTTTGTGCACTAGTACGGAACCCTCCTACAATAAAGCTTTGCTTTATTGATCTCTGCTGGGATTTTCTATTGATACCCTCCCGTTCCTTAATCTTAATTCAGTCACATACACACACTCAGCTCCTTTGCTCTTTTCTACCAAGCAAGGTCTCACACTCCGGCTTTAACCCCCTATGTGTTCCAGATTTCTGCCGGTCACAGCTCGGTGGAGCTAGCAGCAGAACTGGGGGCGGCTGAGAAAAAACATGGAGGAGGTGAAATCCTAGTGGAGATCAGAGGAGGAAACCCATTCAATTACACACATATATACACACACACCAACCCCTGTTCTCAGAATTTGAATAAAATTTGCAGTACTCACCTACTTTCAGGCAGCTGTTGAGCACAAGACTCAAAGACTCCCTTTACTACCCTTAGCTTCCCGGGCAGGGTCCGTGGGCTTACCTACAGACTAAAGGAGTCTGGTGTCGGCGTAGTAGGAGTCCAACGGGCCCGGTCCGGTGGCTGGGTTGGCTGGACTCCCTTGGTCGCCAGAATTGTGAGAAGTTTTTCTTGGTTCGGGTTTCCAGCTGGGAAGCAGACCTTCGGCTCAGGCTGAAGAAATGACACGGAACGAAGCAAGCTGCCAGGAAGTAGGTTTATTTACAGAAACCAAACACCACACAATGTAGCAAAGGTTCCTGGACTAGCTAGTAGTTTTCCAAGGTGAGGGGATCTGTTCTTATACCCCTCAAGTTATTGAAATTATGATTTTAGTTTTGAAAGGTTTTTTGTTAATTCCATCTAGTTTGTGTTTGGCCGGTAGTGATTAATGCTGTCTTCAGGAAGTATTTCTTTGTTTATGTAAATATATTCCTATATTGTTCATGTCCTGTTTTTGTTAGTGTTGCAAAAGTTCTATCTATCTTAATTGTTTCCATGAGACACGCGTCTGCGGTTTTCACCACCCCACTACCCGTCTCCGGAATGTTTCTCTTTGTTTTGGCAGTTTGCCCAGAATGGCTCGGGAGGGGGAGTGAGAATTGGAGACAGGAAAAAAAACTTTTCTCTTTGGTCCTTTTAAAATCGGCTTCACTTGTCCTTTAAATGGTTCTTTTCCTGAGGTGTAACCCCCTCCTTCTTGGGTTCATCTACATTCGAGATGGCAGTTTTATGCATCTGGATTTCCCTTGTGATATTTTAATTGTAAGATTTCTTTTCTTTTAAAGAAATTGCTCACTTGTTTTGGAGTTTGGGCTAATTCTAAAGTGTTTTCTCTTGGCGCCAATGATTAGTCATCTCTCAGGTGAAAGTGGCAAGAAGGTGACAAGCAACAGGGAGAAAGCAGAACTATTTAACTCGTTTTTTGCATCTGTCTTTACACAAAGGGAAAAAGCAGACCAACCTACCAAAAATAGTGCCATAAAAAACAGAATAGAAAGACAAGTTAAGATAGGCAAGAAAACGGTAAGTGAGCACCTGTCCAGCCTAGACGAGTTCAAATCACCAGGACCAGATGGATTACATCCCAAGGTTCTCAAGGAACTGGCAGATGTGATCTCAGAACCACTGAACTATATTTTTCTAAGATCCTGGAGCACTGGGGAACTACCAGAGGACTGGAAAAGAGCTGATATAGTTCCCATCTTCAAAAAAGGGGGAAAAATGGACCCAGGAAATTACAGACTTATCAGCCTGACCTCAATACCTGGAAAGATTCTGGAAAAGATAATCAAACAACGAATCAGCGAACACCTAGAGGCCAACAAAGTCCTTACTAAAAGCCAACACGGGTTTGTCAAAAACAGATCATGCCAGACAAATCTTATTGCATTCTTTGACCAAGTGACAAAATTAGTGGATCAGAGGAATGCTGTGGATATAATTTACTTGGACTTCAGTAAGGCATTTGATAAAGTAGATCACAACCTACTACTTGATAAGATAGAAAAATGTGGGTTAGACAGCATCACCACCAGATGGATCCGTAGCTGGCTGACAGGCCGTACTCAGCATGTGGTCCTCAATGGAACCGCATCTACACGGAGGGAAGTGTGTTGTGGGGTGCCTCAGGGATCTGTTCTGGGCCCAGTGCTCTTCAACATCTTCATCAACGATTTGGACAAGGGGATAGATGGGGAAATCATCAAATTTGCAGACGACACCAAGCTGGCAGGAATAGCCAACACTCCAGAAGATAGGCTTAAGATACAGGAGGATCTGGACAGACTTGAACACTGGGCGCTATCTAACAAAATGAAATTCAATGGTGAAAAAAGTAAGGTTCTACATTTAGGCAAGAAAAACCAAATGTACAGGTATAGTAGGGGGTACCTTGCTCAATAGTAGTAACTGTGAGAGGGACCTCAGGAGTCCTAGTAGACAATCAGTTAAATATGAGCCAGCAGTGTGCTGCAGCTGCCAAAAAGGCCAACACAGTGCTACGCTGCATTAACAGGGATAGAATCAAGATCACGTGAAGTATTAATACCACTTTACAAGGCCTTGGTAAGGCCACACTTGGAATACTGCATCCAGTTTTGGTCACCACAATGTAAAAAAGATGTTGAGACTCTAGAAAGAGTACAGAGAAGAGCAACAAACATGATTAGGGGACTGGAGGCTAAAGCATATAAGGAACGGCTGCTGGAATTGGGTATGTCTAGTTTAATGAAGAGAAGGATGAGGGGGGACATGATAGCAGTGTTCCAATATCTCAGGGGCTGCCACAAAGAAGAGGGAGTGAAGCTATTTTCCAAGGCGCCTGAATGCAGGACAAGAAGCAATGGATGTAAACTAATCAAGGAGAGAAGGAACCTAAAACTAAGGAGAAACTTCCTGACAGAACAATTAACCAGTGGAACAACCTGCCTCCAGAAGCGGTGAATGCTCCAACACTGGAAGTTTTTAAGAAGAGACTGGACAGCCATTTGTCTGAAATGGTATAGGGTTTCCTGCCTGAGCAGGGGGTTGGACTAGATGACCTCCAAGGTCCCTCCCAACTTTATTATTATTGTATTATTATTACATTTTATTATTGCACTTGGTACAGTTGCAAAGGTCGGTTGCTTGATATCATGTAATCATTGAAAATATCTTGCAAACGCCATAGGTAGAGATGAGACAAGTTCGGTTTTTTTCTGCTCCCTACGGGGAGATGGTGGTCAAATAGGTTTTCTCAAAATAGGTTTTTAAGAAGTGACTGGACAACCACCTATCTGAAATGGTATAGGGTCTCCTGCTTGAGCAGGGGGTTGGACTACAAGACCTCCAAGGTCCCTTCCAGCTCTATTCTGATAGATTGAATAGGCAACATCTGTCTCTACAAAGCGGATACTGCAATTCATCAGGCAGCATCTGTGGTTGAATTTAAAGGAGTTAAAATCATAGAGTACTGCACTGCTAGAAAGGATGAGAAGAGGAGAAGGGCAAAGGAACTTCCTCTTCTGGATCACTCACGGGAGGAAGGTGTTGTGCAGAGCGGCTTTTGTGCTCTTCCAAGGATCGAAGCAGCAGCTGGGAGGTGAGTTGGTCAGAGGAGAGGCTGGGAGCGAGTGGGGCTGTTTGGTTTCCTCCACTGCGTGGAAGCAGAGAAGCAACTCGGCTGAAGCATGTCAGCTGCTGCTGCTGCAAATCCTTTCCCTCTCCAACTTTAAGTCCATTGGTGCTGCACGCTGTTAAACTGGTGGCTGCAATTTTCTGCTGGTGGGAAGATTTCAAAAGTCTCTTTCAAGTGAAGGTTGATTCTTGGGAATGGCTTCCCTCCAGAGGTTGTGGGTGCTCCATCACTGGAGGCTTCTAACAGAGTTGGAAGGAACCTTAGAGGTTTTCTATTCCAACCCCTGATCAAACAGGAGACCCTATACCATTTCAGACAAATGGCTGTCCCATCTCTTTAAAAGCCACCACTGATGGAGCACCCACAACTTCTGAAGGCAAACCGTTCCACTGGTTAATTGTTCTCAGGGTCAGGAAATTTTTCCTTAGTTCTAGTTTACCTCTCTCCTTGATTAGTTTCCATCCAATGCTTGTCTTTCCTTCTGGTGCTTTGGAAAATAAGTTGACCCCTGTTATGTACTGGGGCTTGCTGAGTCATTCAGCAAGGCTCAGAAAGTCTGCAAAGAGACCCGGATAGACCACGTGTCTGCCCGGGACCCAGACAGGCTGTCTCCAGCCTAGCGCGCATGCATGAGGCGGGAGAATAGCCTGCATAGATTGGCTGTGCATTCCCTTGCAAGGGAATATAAGAAGGAGTGGCCAGTGTGGCCAGTTGCTTGATGCCTGCTTATGCTTCTGTTCTGTTCAATCTCTCTCTATGCTTCTGTTCTGGGATCGTACTCAATAAAGAACCTTTTCGTTGTGCACCTGCCTCGCCTCGCTGTCTCATTCCCGAGAACAGAGCAACCCCCCTCTTCTTGCCCCAATTATTGGAACATGTCACCCCTAGTCCTTCCTTTCACTAAACTAGACATATCCAATTCCTGCAGCCATTCTTTATATGTTTTAGCCTCCAGCCCCCTAACCATCCTTACTGCTTTCTCTTTGCTCTTTATAGAATCTCAACACTTTTTTTATATTGTGACCAAAATTGGATGCAGTATTCCCAGTATGGTCTTACCATAGCATTATAAATTGGTGATTCTATGCCTCTGTTTAGGCAGCCTAGAATTGCATTGACTGTTTTGACCACTGCATCACAGTGTTGGCTCATATCTAAGTGCTTGTCCACTAAAACTTCAAAATGTCATAAAATTGAGTTCAGGCCACTCAAGTGAAGTTTTCCAGTAGTTCTTTTATTCTTGTGTTATTTGGACAAAAAGCAAGGTATGCATGCTTAATTAGTTCCTTTATGTTTATACACATACTTGTCTAATTTTAAAGTTATCTTACTACAGTAAGTTATTCCCAACAAGGCTATTCAGGTTATTATGCCCAACAAAGCTATTCAAAGATCTGTTCCCAACAAGGCTACTCACGTTGCTGTAAGTATTGCTGCCCAACTAGGCTACTCATTCACACAATACTCACATATCCTCTCAACACAGGTGATCAGGCTATGTTAGAGTAGGCTGGAAGGCAGATTCAGGGTGTCCCCTGCTCCAACAAAGTTGTCTCGAAATTTGGGGTCTGGTTCATCCCAGTCTTCTTTTTATACCCAACTTGTTTACTCAGAATCCATGTGCATGGCCCCAGCCATGCCAGGAACTTTACATCCTCATTCTTTGGTCCAAGACTCCATAAAAAAATGCAACCCACTCCACTCCTTACGCCCACTAATATTCTACCTGGTATCACCAACAATAGATTAATAATAATAATAATAATAACAACAATAACAATAACTAACAATAATAATAATAATAATAATAATAATAATAATAATAATAATAATAATAATAATAAAGTTGGAAGGGACCTTGGAGGTCATCGAGTCCAACCCCCCGCTCAGGCAGGAAACCCTACACCATTTCGGACAAATGGCTGTCCAGTCTCTTCTTAAAAATTTCCAGTGTTGGAGCATTCACCGTTTCTGGAGGCAGGTTGTTCCATTGGTTAATTGTTCTGTCAGGAAGTTTCTCCTTAGTTCTAGGTTGCTTCTCTCCTTGATTAGTTTCCGTCTTGTCCTGCCTTCAGGCGCTTTGGAAAATAGGTTGACTCCCTCTTCTTTGTGGCAGCCCCTGAGATATTGGAACAGTGCCTCATCCTTCTCTTCATTAAACTAGACATACTCAATTCCAGCAGCCGTTCCTTATATGCTTTAGCCTCCAGTCCCCTAATCATGTTTGTTGCTCTTCTCTGAACTCTTTCTAGAGTCTCAACGTCTTTTTTACATCGTGGTGACCAAAACTGGATGCAGTATTCCAAGTGTGGCCTTACCAAGGCATTGTAAAGTGGTATTAATACTTCACGTGATCTTGATTCTATCCACGCACTCAGAATCGTAAGGAAGTAGTACACACATTCCAGCAACATGAGTTTCCCCAATGTGAGCTCATGAAAAGGCTAACTATGGTTGCATTACAGGCCCTCTATATTCATAACTTATATTTGTGATATGTTCATAACATATAACATAAAATATGTAATAAAGATCCCTCTCGCAGTTACTGCTATTGAGCCATGTTCCACCTATTCTGTACCTTAATGTTTGCTTTTTCTTGGCTAAGAGTAAAACCTAATTTTTTTTCTCCATTGAATTTCAACTTTTTAGATGGGGTCCCAGAGTTCAAATATATTGAGATTCTTCCATATCTTGAGCTTGTCTTCTGGGTGTTGACTATTTCTGCAAGCTTAATGTCATCTCCAAATTTGATACATTCCCCTTCTATTCCCTCATCTAAATTGTTTATGAAAATATTGAAGAATAGTGGGCCTAAGATAGAGCCTTGGGGTACCCCACTGCTTACTGCGCTCCATATAGATATAATTCCATTAAGGACTGTCATGGTAAAACCCAATGAAAAAAACAAGAGACAGCAACACAAAGCAATACTTCTTACATTTAGATTCAGAGGATAATAATGATGATAATGATAATAATAATAGTAATAATAGTAATAACAACAACAACAACAATAATAATAATGTTGGAAGGGACCTTGGAGGTCATCTAGTCCAACCCCCTATATACCATTTCAGACAATATTATTTCAGCAATAATTTGGAACACACAAATAAACATCACTTACCTTAAAAACCCATTGCAATGAGGACCAGTGACATAGCAGTTCCAATAAGGACAGCTATAGGCCAATGGCAAATCAAACAGCCCCGGTCCCAATCTCTTATACCCTTTCCCATCCTAAGACGCAGATAGATGGTCAGCAATCTTACACTTTCTGCTGACCCTTTGCTGAACATAATTTTCCACATACTCATGTATATTGAAAACCGCATCCATCAGCTACTTTCAGTTCCCTATTTCTTACAGTTCCAATCCTTATGTTCTAAATATATTTGAAACAAGCAAATAGAAAATACAGTAAAGAAATACGGTACTTAATCTTACATATAACAACGGCAGCAAGAATAGTCTACGCACAGTTCTGGAAAAATGAGAATACACCATCAGAGGAAGAAGTGATAAGGAAAATCTTAGACTGTGCGGAGATGGACAAATTAACAAAAGAGATAAAAGAAAGGGAAGACACAGAGTACTATGTAATATGGAATAAGTGGTATGATTGGTTGGAGACTAGAAATAACAAATGAAAATAAATGCAGAAAGGTCAAGAAAGGGAAAATGTGTGTATAATAATGTACAATAATGTATAGTAATAATATGTATTATTCTTAACATGAAATATAGTATGAATGAAGAAAATGGAAATAAGAAACAATGGGACAACAAGGACAAATATTTTTTAAAAAAGAAGAATAAAGGGGGAAAATGTAAATAACAGAAGATTACAGTTACGAAATTGCTGTTTAAAAAAAAAAAAAGGAGTATACATTGTATGTTTATGTGTGTTATGTTTTGTTGTCTTAAAAAAATAAATATATATATAAAAAAAAAAAAAAAAAAAAAAAGAAACAAGCAAGCTTAGCAAAATCATATTGAATAAAGTACAGTTGCAAACTGCAAAATCAAGCATAACACAGTCTTTGGTTTAATACTTTTTCCATGAGGTCTGAACCTTGCATAGAAGAACAATAGCCAATATTTTCATTTCCCACAGGACCAACCATTGAGTGCGGTTTGTCAGCCAATTACAAATCCATCTGATGGTGATGCTATCTATCCCAGTGGTCCCCGTGCTATTCAAGGAAAAGAAAGATGGGTCTTTTAGATTATGTGTAGATTTTAAAGGTCTGAACGCGGTCAGTATAGAAAATATGTACCCCCTTTCCCTGATGGACATGTTAGCCCAGCTGGCTAAAGGAATTTTTTTTCCCAAGCTGGATTTAAGAGAGGCTTATTACCGAATCCAGATTAAGGAGGGGGACGAGTGGAAAACCGCCTTCAATTTCCCTTGGGAAGTTTCCAATTCAAAGTGATGCCTTTTGGACTTCAGGGGGCCCCTGCTGTGTTCATGCAATTGATAAATCAAGTGCTCCATGATCATTTCTACAAGGGAGTTTTGGTTTATCATGATGACATCCTTATTTACAATGAAACCATGGAAGAACACATCAAATTTGTCCGTGAGGTGCTAAAGAGATTGTTAGAAGCTAAACTGTATGCCAAGCTGTCAAAATGAGAATTTCATCAAACATGTCTTGATTATCTGGGGGTACCAAATTTCAAATGAGGGGATAGAAATGGACCCTGCCAAAGTATAGAATAGCAAACCCCACGCACCTGTAAGCAGCTTCAAAGCTTTTTGGGTTTTGCCAACTTTTACCGTGAGTTTATTTCCTCTTTTACAAAGATAGCTATGCTAATCACTGATTTATTCAAAATGGGAAAAGGAGGGGGCAACCCTGACCTTGTCAGCCATTGCAGTGGTCGCTAGAATGCCAGGCTGCGTTCGAGAAACTAAAGAGACTCTTTGCAGATGAACCAATCCTAAAGCACCCTGACCCCGAACAGCAATTCATTATTTAAGTTGATATGAGTGACATGGCCGTGGGTGCTATTCTCTTACAAAAAAACCACAAGAACGAATTGCAACCCTGTGCTTACACTTTCCGGAAATTAACTGACACTGAGAGAAGGTGGGCTGTATGGGAGAAAGAGGCTTTTGCAGTTCGTGGGGCGTGGCTAATGTAGCGTCATTTCTTGGAAGGGGAAGAAATACCTTTTGAGGTGTGGATTGATCACAAGAATTTGGAGGCTCTGAACCCCCCCCCCCCGCAAATTATCCCCAAAGCAAGTTCAGTGGGCTTAGTACTTCAACCGTTTTAATTTCACCTTAAAATACTTTCCAGGTAGTAAGAATTTTTTGGCTGATGCCTTATGTAGAATGCCTCAGTTCAAGAACCACCTAGAGGAGGTAATAATTCCATTATTCCTCTGCCACAATCCACTTCTCAAAAACCAGATCACAAACACAGAGACCACCTGCTGGTCCTGACGATCGCTTACTGAAAGAGCTAAAGGAGAAATTAGAGACTGACACCTGGTTCAAAGACAATAAATCTCTTCTAACCCTGAGGGGGGGCTAGCCTGGAAGGGCTCTAAGTTATACCTTCCAGGTGACCTCAGACTCCAAGCACTTCAGCAGAGTCATGACACTAAGCAGGTGGGTCACTTTGGATTTTTGAAAACATTGCATTTGGTGCAAAGGCAATTCTGGTGGCCAGGGATGAAAAAAGACATTGAAAGTTATGTTAAGAGCTGTGCCACTTGTGCTGCCATGAAAACATGTCCTGGGAGGCCCTCAGGCTTGCTGCAGCAAGTCGCTGACCCATCCCAGCCTTGGGAGGTAATAGCTATCGATTTTATAGTGGAATTACCCAGGAGCAAGGGGAACACAGTAATATGGACTGTGATTGATTTGTTTTCCAAGCAAGCGCACTTTATACCTTGCTCAGGACTTCCCTCTGCACAGAAGCTGACCAAGATATTTTAGAAACACATATATTGGCTCCATGGAGCCCAAAAAAGGATTATTACTGACAGGAGGGTCCAGTATACTGCTAGGTTCTGGAGGGGGTTCAACAAACTAATTGGGTCAACCCAGGGGCTTTCCTCGGTTTTTCATCCGAGTACTAATGGAGCTGCTGAAAAATCTAACACAATGGTGGAACAGTACCTCAGATGTTATGTAAATTACCAGCAGACTAATTGGGCTGATCTGCCTTTTGCAGAGGTAGCCTACAACAATGCTGTACACAGTAGTGCTGGACACATCCCATTTAAAATAGTTACGGATCGAGATTTTGTGTCCATACCTGAGTACCCCCAGGAGCCTCCTACTTCCAGACAAAAGCCTTTTTATGTGGGGCAATTGGTTTATCTTACAACAAAATATTTAAGATTAAAGTTGCCCAGCGGAAAATTGGGGCCAAAGTTCCTTGGTCTTTTCCCCATTACCAAGATCATAAACCCTGTTACAGTGGAACTGAAACTTCCACGATCGTTGGGTAAAGTTCACCCTGTGTTCCATTGTAGTCTATTGAAACCTGTGTCAGAATCCTCTTTAAGACCTCTTCCCCAAAAGCTGCCGGGTCCAGTAGTGGTGGAGTGCGAGACCCATTATGAAATAAAACAAATTATTGATTCCAGGTTGTACAAGGGAAAGTTACGATACCTCGTTCAGTGGAAAGGTATCCCCTGTCAGAAGCTACATGGGTAAAGTGTACCAATGTGAAAGGAGACAGATTAATAAAAAAGTTCTACGATAAATATCCTCACAAGCCTTGAAGAAATACTTAACCTGCTTTTTGTTTCCTCTATGGGAAACTCTTTCTTTTTGAGAGGGGCCAACTGTCAACTCTACAAATGAGCATGGCTACAGCCAATTTCCTTCTCATTCTAGGTTGCCACATAGAATGGAGGGAGGGAGGGAGGTTGCCCAGGTGCTTCCTTAGTCAAAATAATCCTTTGTCCTGTGGGAACCAAGGTCATTGGCTGCTTCCGAGACTGCAGGCTGGGCATTGCGTAAAAAGCCTGCAGAAAAGATGTATTGGGTAACGTAATTTCTTGCATAATTTTATGGATGGGATTTTTTAACTTTGTATTCGGGAATTGTTACGTGTGTATCCAGACTTGGTTTCACTTTTGATCTTGCCAATACTTTGTAACTAATAAACATGTTCTTTGAGGAATTTGCAAGCCTCGGAGTTCTGGTTTATTCATCTCTGTCTGTCAGAACCATGACATACAGTTTATTGGTGTGTGTATTTATATTTTTGTCTGTATGCATATATCTACAATTGTATAATCTATACCCATCACTTCCAGGCATATTTAATAATAATAATAATAACAACAACAATAACAACAACTTTATTGTCACTTTGAATGTACAAGAATAAGCATACATCAAAATGATATTTCGTTGCATACAGCTCTCAAAGGGTCACCACCTCCGATATACACTCCTTGTATGTGGCCAACTCAGGTTTCGGATCGTCCATTTTAATCTCTAGGGAGCAAACGATGGCAAACAGGACAGATGGAAATGGAGCTCCATGTGGATTAGCCCTCAAATTAGCTTGTATTCCTGCACGACAACCTCGCCGCCTTTTCTTTTTCTGATCCTGTCTCTTCCACCTTTTCCTTAAAGAGGCCTTGCTTCTTTTCGCCCCTGGAGCATGCTGCCGCCGCCACCAACTCCTCCAAAAGCCTCTCTGTCTTCCTCTTGGCCTGCTGACAGCCTCATCCACTTCCTTTGCTCCATAAGCCCCGGGACCTCTCCTGCTCTGCCTCCTTTGGAAGCAGCCCTGATCTGCAATAAAATCCGTCACTGGGCCAGCAGTCAGATCTTGCTGCTGGCAGAACAATTTCAAACAGTGCCAACAACTTTTAACGGTCTCACCAACAGTTCCGAAACAGCTAGAAACTCGCCATGCCAGCAAAGATTGTCGGTCGTATGTTACCTTAGTTCCACCACATTGCTCAAACACATTAAAACCTTCCTCATCATGTGGCCTGTATTCTTTATATCCCTCCCCAAACTTTTCATCTTTGAGAGCCAATGCAGCCAACAACCAATACAGGCACCGCCATCTTAGAACCCTTTGAACCCTTTGCAGTGCTAAGATCCTGCCTGCCTTCTCTTGCTTTCACTAACTCTCAATAAAAGTTCCTTTTGAAATGCTGCCAGTTTCAAGAGTTCTGCTTTCTTGAGAGATTCAGCTGAGGCAGGGCCTTACATCTTGCATGTGTCAAATGAATCATAATTAATGTAAGAGGTTATTCTAGCATTGTGGCATGTTAGCTTTTTTGTTGTACTGTATAGATTTTGCTTTCTTTCACATCTTCTGCAATCATTTTATGCACAATTAAAGTTAAACTTTAAATTTAAATTTTGGGCTCAGTTGTGGTCGTAAGTTGAACACTACCTGTATTTGAACTTGGATCTTGGTAGTGTTCCATGTGTCAAATAAATCATGATTAATGTAAGAGGTTATTGTAACATTGTGGCATGTTTGCTTTTTATTGTAATGTATAGTTTTTTCTTTTTTATATATTTTCTACAACAATTTTATAAACAATTAAAATTACACTTTTCTTTAAATCTTATAGGCAAAGCAGATGGCAATAAGAACACTCTGGACAACTGAGAATAAGAAGCAACATTGAAAGAAAATCGACCCAGAAATCAAAATATTTTCCATTTCCTTCAGAAAGCCACACCATTCTCCTTCTCCAGCAGCTGATAGGCAAAATAGAGAAAATTAAGAAAGATTTCAAGCTGGAATAAGTAGAGCATATGGAACTCAAGGATACATTACTTGAAAAGTCAAGGGAGATTATTTTTTATTCAGTAAAAGAGGGAAATATCTGGAAGTCATTGGGTAGGAAAAAGTCACTTGGAGAGCCCCTTAAGGCAGACAGTGATGCAAGTCGTGCTTTGGGAGGGAAAAAAAACCCTTTAATAAAAAATCACAAAAAAAGGATCACACATGTTTTTGACTTCCTCAAGGATATAAGTGGTGGAAAAGCTCAATAGATGTGCTTATTGTGGGAAAGATACAACTTGCAAATCACAGCTGATTATGCATGAGAGGACCCATACAGGAGAGAAGCCATAAAAGTTCTCCCAATGTGGTAAATACTCTATTGAGCATGGTAATGTGGTGATACATCAGAGGACTGACACCACGTATGAGTGTCCAGATTATGTGAAAGTTTCATTGAAAATTCCCACCTCATGAGACAACAGGACTCACACAGGAGAGAAACCCTTTGAATGTGTTGATTATGGGAAATGTTTCACTAGAAATTCCTACTTTGGGAGACACCAGAGGACTCACATTGGAGAGAAACCCTTCCAATATCCCAATTGTGGGAAACGTTTAATTAAAAATTCCGACCTTGTGAGACACCAGAGGACTCACACAGGAGAGAAACCCTTTGAATGTCCTGATTGTGGGAATAGTTTCAGTGATAATTCCCACCTAATGATACATCAGAGGACTCACACAGGAGAGAATCTTTTTGAATGTCCTTATTATGGTAAAGGTTTCAGTTACAATTCCAGCCAGGTGAGACACCAGAGGACTCACACAGGCGAGAAACCTTTCAGTGTCCTCATTGTGGTAAATGTTTCAGTGACTGTTCCAGCCTGGTAAAAAACCAGAGGACTCACACAGGAGAGAAACTCTTTGAATGTCCTTAATATGAAAAATTACATTACCAAATCCAGCCTGGTGAGACACCAGAGGACACACACAGGAGAGAAACCCTTTGAATGTCCTGATTGCGAAAAATGTTTCAGTCACAATTCCAGTCTGGTGATACACAAGAGGACTCACACAGGAGAGAGAAACCTTTTGAATATGTTGATTGTGGGGAAAGTTTCATTAGAAATTCCCGCTTTGTGAGACACCAGAGGACTCACACAGGAGAGAAACCCTTTGAATGTCCTGATGGTGGGAAAACCTTCATTGAGAATTCCCACTTTGTGAGACACCAGAGGACTCACACAGGAGAGAAACCTTTTGAATGTCCAGATTGTGGTAAAGGGTTCACTAACAGTTCCAGCCTGTTAACACACCAGAGGACTCACACAGGAGAGAAACCCTTTGAATGTCCTGATTGTGGAAAAAGTTTCAGTAACAATTCCACCCTGGTGAGACACCAGAGGGCTCACACAGGAGAGAAACCCTTTGAATGTGTTGATTGCGGGAAATGTTTCAATAACAATTTCAGACTGGGCTTCCGGTTCCTGTCTGCAGCGCCTGCGGTCGTGCGAAGGGTCCATTCCCTTTGCCGATCGGTTTTCCCCCGCCGGTAGACCCTGGACAGGGTCGAAAGTCTCCCTCGAGGGGAGACTACCGCTGGGGAGGCCACTCGTTGATTGCGGAGGGAGCGGCAGCTCCCTCCGAGATCCGAGATAGCTCCTCTGGGCCAACGGGGAAAAAGATCGGCCAGTAACATGGCCGATCACCTAGCTGCTCCAGCCGCAAGCCACAAGAACAGCTAAGCATAAAGAACCACCGTGGATGATCCGGGTGAGACCTTTCCTTCCCTTTCTGTACCCTAACTACTTTCCTGTGAAAAACTTTTGGAATTATTTCCCTACTTTAAGAGAGCAGCGTTCGGATATTTGGGAAAAAGAGCTTGGAAAAACAATTAATTTCTATTGACTACTTGAATTGTTGGACTTCAGGGATCCTGAAAAAACTCCGTGTTTTTCTGCCTATTTGTTTTAGCTTGAAACCTTTAGGGAGGGGGGTGGAGTGCTTTTTATTCCTCCCCCCCTTCTGTACATAAGGTGTCTTAAGCTATTAAATCATTTTAATCCTATTATTCAGTTTAAAACCTTTTCTCTCTCAGGCTGGGTTTGTTTTTTTTCTGTGCTGTTTCAAATTAGTAACAAAGTATCCGCTTGAGAACTTTTATTGTTTGGCGCTCGGTGTGTATTCAGTCTTTTGGCTCAACGCCCAGACTTGGCTTCATGCCCAGACATTCCTATCTGACCACAAGAAGATACTTTTACTTTCTTTTCTTTTTCTTTTTTTCCTCTGCTTTCGTTTCTATTAGTCTAACTTGACTTTAAAGTGTTTTCTTAGACATATGGATGGCTCTTTTTTTGTTGGAGTACAAATACAAGGTTTACCTACAGTTTGGCTTTGGATTTATTCTAGAAAAACTTTAAAGATGATGTTCCAGAATTAACTACTAATTTTCAGCACAAGGAATAATAGAGGAAGAATACCAACTTTAAAGAGACTGGCAAACAACTTATACAATTTAAAAAGATGGAAGAATCCCATTCACAACCGATTTGGAAACGTATGTTGGGAAGAATTTATGAATTTCATGAGTGAGTGAATGCTAGACTAGATGCCTTTATTATAAAACTTCAAAATGACTTCCAGACTTCAATTGACTACTCTACAACTCACATACATGAAAAACAAAGCAATTTAGAAGAAAATATTATTGAGAACTTGGATGACCAAAGTTGGTTTTCCATTGAAATACTTACAAAGTCAAAAGCAATGGGACCTGATTTGCAAATACGAGACTTTGAGAATTGTGATAATACGGATAATCAACGAGTAATTCTTACATTGAACAAAAAGAACTATACAGCTTTGACAATATTGGAAAAAAGAGAAAAGAAACATGATCAGACTGAAGTGTTCAGGACTATACATGATCAAATATGGAGATTTGATGATTTAAAGGCTCTTTTATGGAAACCTGTTTGGCACAAAAAGAAAGCTCGAATTAGATTTAAAAATCAGAATTAAAAATCTATTTGAAGGGTTAAAAGGCTTAAGATTTTGGTTTGAGATAATACTACTGAGATGAAAATTATTGATTTGATTATGGTCTGGAATGGTAATATGGAATTGGTAAACAAGAAGAATAGAATAAGAAATAGAATATAGATATGAAAAGAAGTAAGAAAATATTTTTCTTTTTGTTGTTGGGAATAGATGGGATTTAAATTCTAGAGTAGAATAAGAAATGGAATATAGTTGGGAAGTAGGAAAATATAATGGTAATAATATGTATATTTTAGAAATAATTATGGTTTTATGAGGGAAATTGAGAGATTTGAAAAGTAGTTTATTGTTTATTCAAGGCCAAATTGGAAATTAGTTAAATTCAAAAATGAGTTGGATTGATATTGGTGAAACATGAGTGACATTTTTTCTTTTATAATGATTGAATGCTAATTAGAAATGTATTAATTTGATTATGTTAAAGTAATTGAGGAACTTTTAGAGATATGGATTGATTTATAAAATATATACTTGATAGAGTATAGGAAATAGAATATAGTTGGGAAGTATTAAAATATAATAGTTGATATAATATGTATATATTAGAAATAATTATTGTTATATGGGAAATTGGGAGACCCGAAATGTAACTTATGTGTTCATTTTAGGCTAAAGTGGAAAATGGTAATGGTAAAATAGTTAAACTTAAAAACAGGATTTTGATGGATATAAGTGAATTACTATTGATTTTTTTTTTTACAATGATTGAATTTTATTTAGAAATGTATTAATACTAGGTTATAGCTTGAGGGAATAGAGAAGGAACTTTTAAGGAATTATTGAATTATTTATGTTTGTTTATATTGTTGTTGTTTTTTGGATGATTGACCACCCTATCTCCAAGTGGATTCTTAAAGCACTTCGATGTAAAATCAAAAAATACCAATAAAACTTGTTTTAAAAAAACCAAACAATTCCAGCCTGGTAACACACCAGAAGACTCACATAGGAGAGAATCCTTTTGAATGTCCTGATTGTGGTAAAAGTTTCAGTAACAGTTCCAGCCTGGTGATTCACCAGAGGACTCACACTGGAGAGAAACCCTTTGAATGTCCTGTTTGTGGTAAAGGTTTCAGTGACAGTTCCAGCCTGGTGAAACACCAGAGGACTCACACAGGAGAGAAACCCTTTGAATGTCCTTATTGTGGTAACGGTTTCAGTAACAATTGCAGCCTGGTAACACACCAGAGGACTCATGCAGGAGAGAAACCTTTTGAATGTCCTGATTGTGGGAAAAATTTCATTAGTAATTCCCATCTCATGAGACACCAGAGGACTCACACAGGAGATTGAATGTCCTGATTGTGGAAAAAAATTCAGTAACAATTCCAGCCTGGTGAGACACCAGAGGACTCACACAGGAGAGAAACCTTTTGAATGTTCTTATTGTGGTAAAGGTTTCAGTTACAGTTCCAGCCTGGTGACACACCAGAGGACTCACACAGGAGAGAAACCCTTTGAATGTCCTGATTGTGGTAAAGGTTTCAGTAACAATTCCAGCCTGGTAACACACCAGAGGACTCACGCAGGAGAGAAACCTTTTGAATGTCCTGATTGTGGGAAAATTTTCATTAGTAATTCCCATCTCATGAGACACCAGAGGACTCACACAGGAGAGAAGCCCTTTGAATGTCCTGATTGTGGAAAAAAAATCAGTAACAATTCCAGCCTGGTGAGACACCAGAGGACTCACACAGGAGAGAAACCCTTTGAATGTGTTGATTGTGGGAAATGTTTCTTTAGAAATTCCCACTTTGTGATACCCCAGAGGACTCACACAGGAGAGAAACCCTTTGAATGTGTTGATTGCGGGAAAAGCTTCATTAGAAATTCCCACTTTGTTAGACACCAGAGAACCCACACAGGAGAGAAACTCTTTGAATGTCCTGTTTGTGGTAAAAGTTTCAATAACAATTCCAGCCTGGTGAGACACCAGAGGACTCACACCGGAGAGAAACCCTTTGAATGTCCTGTTTGTGGTAAATGTTTCAGTAACAATTCTGGCCTGGTGAGACACCAGAGGACTCACACAGGAGAGAAACCCTTTGAATGTCCTGTTTGTGGTAAATGTTTCAGTAACAATTCCAGCCTGGTGAGACACCAGAGGACTCACACAGGAGAGAAACCTTTTGAATGTCCTTATTGTGGTAAAGGTTTCAGTGACAGTTCCAGCCTGGTGAAACACCAGAGGACTCACACAGGAGAGAAACCCTTTGAATGTCCTTATTGTGGTCATGGTTTCAGGAACATTCCAGCCTGGTGAAACACCAGAGGATTCACACAGGAGAGAAACCCTTTGAATGTCCTTATTGTGGTCATGGTTTCAGGAACAATTCCAGCCTGGTAACACACCAGAGGACTCATGTAGGAGAGAAACCTTTTGAATGTCCTGATTGTGGGAAAAATTTCATTAGTAATTCCCATCTCATGAGACACCAGAGGATTCACACAGGAGATTGAATGTCCTGATTGTGGAAAAAAATTCAGTAACAATTCCAGCCTGGTGAGACACCAGAGGACTCACACAGGAGGGAAACCTTTTGAATGTTCTTATTGTGGTAAAGGTTTCAGTTACAGTTCCAGCCTGGTGACACACCAGAGGACTCACACAGGAGAGAAACCCTTTGAATGTCCTGATTGTGGTAAAGGTTTCAGTAACAATTCCAGCCTGGTAACACATCAGAGGACTCACACAGGAGAGAAACCCTTTGAATGTCCTTATTGTGGTAAAGGTTTCAGTAACAATTCCAGCCTGGTAACACACCAGAGGACTCACGCAGGAGAGAAACCTTTTGAATGTCCTGATTGTGGGAAAATTTTCATTAGTAATTCCCATCTCATGAGACACCAGTGGACTCACACAGGAGAGAAACCCTTTGAATGTGTTGATTGTGGGAAATGTTTCTTTAGAAATTCCCACTTTGTGAGACACCAGAGGACTCACACAGGAGAGAAACCCTTTGAATGTCCTGATTGTGGTAAAAGTTTCAGTAACAATTCCAGCCTGGTGAGACACCAGAGGACTCACACAGGAGACAAACCCTTTGAATGTACTGATTGTGAAAAAAGGTTTATTCACAATTCCAGTCTGGTGATACCCCAGAGGACTCACACAGGAGAGAAACCCTTTGAATGTGTTGATTGCAGGAAAAGCTTCATTAGAAATTCCCACTTTGTTAGACACCAGAGAACCCACACAGGAGAGAAACCCTTTGAATGATCTGATTGTGGGAAAATGTTCAGAAAGAATTCCAGTTGGTCATACACCAGAGGACTCATACAGGAGAGAAACCATTTGAATGTCCTGTCTGTGAGAAAAGTTTCAGTCAGAATTCCAGCCCGGTGAAACACCGGAGGACCCACAAAGGAGAAATTGTGATCTCCCATTGAAAGTGTAGTTGAGAAATTGACTATTTTAATTCTGGCCTGATTCTTTTTACTCAAACATGTCTCAGGATTAGCCTTGTAGGTGGAGAGAAAAGGAAAATGGAAAAGGGCTAACTACCTATTTCTGTTTATCAGCAGCATACTGGATATTTCCTTTTGCAGAAATAGTGGAATTCCTCAAAAAGGCTTTTGGGTGGTATTTTTGTATATTGATGATAGGATTCCCACATCTGGAGTTTTAGTCTTCTGTTGGTGTCCTGCAGATTTTGAGCCTCTCAATTCCTCCAGCCAGCAAAGAAGTAGTCCTCAAGATATGTGTAATAGGGCCTGCCAATTACGATTGCATGTTGCAGTGGTTGTTAAGCAAGATTACCTTGCTTAACTACCCCCAGTTCATTGTCTCACTGATGAAGTCGCTAAATGAATATGTAAGTCGCTAAGTGGAACATTGTCTATCTCAGGTTTGGGGGTATAGCACAGATCCAGGTTTGCCTTCCCATCGCCTCCCCTACCTCAACTCTTGGGATTTCCCCCCCCAGGCCTTTCCCACTCTCACAAGATCCCCACAGACTTTTCACGCCCACAAGATCCTCACAGGCTTTTCCCACTCCCACTGGGTCCCTGCAGTCCTTAAGCCTGACTCCCATACCATGAGGATTCGCATCCTCCTCCTCCTCCTCCTTATCTTTAAAGATTTCTGATCCTCATGTTAGGGTAGGAGGGAAGGTCACATATCCCTGGGCCGCATGACTATGTCCTGGAAGCAGCAGTCATTTTCTATGTTACTGGGATTCATTCCTGAGCCATGTGGTGGACTTGTGGAAGTGATTGCCATTTTGCCACACTTCAGGGCCAAAATGGTGGCTTCTTCTGGATCATTGTCATGCGGGAGAGGGAGAAAATGCTTCTTTGCTACCTTAACACTGTGCAGACAACCTTAAGGAATTGTGGGTGCACTGAAAATGATGGCTGCCTCTGGGAGATCTTCAAAATGTAAGTCTACGATGGCTGACAGGCATGTGGGCAGTTGCCCAAGGCCCAGTGAAAAAAAGCAGTGTAAAATTTCACATATAGAGGCAGTTTTGCCTTGCAGATGAACCTGATGGTGAAGAGCTGTAGGAATATTGAGTTGGTGAGAAAAGGGATTGTGACTTTGATCACAGGATCTGTGAGATGTGCAGTGAATAAGTTTAATAATACCAGTGGTGAGGTCTCCAAACATACAGTAGGTTTCTAACACACTACAATTGTTAAGATACCCTTTATATGGGTCTCTTGTGCGTTGTACATTTCTGTGATCAATCTCTCTTCCTCAGCTTCCTTTCCCTCCTCATTATAAATTTAAAATTTGAATTTTAAATGCGTGATTTATGATGTGAACTGCAGATAGGCGTCTGCCTCTTAATTTATTGTTGCATTGCTATCTGTCCCCAGTCCTAAATTCTTTGAAAATATTGTCTTTTTTATGCACAATGCATGGTCTTCATCTTTGCCAGTCTGAGAGATGGAAAGTGGGACATTTCAAACAGGACAATTAAACTATGGTTTCCCTCATAACCTACAACCCCTAAAGCAGCCTTTGGTTCTACCAGTGGGTTTGTAGTTTTTGAAAATCATAGAATTACAGAGGATCTGTCTGATTTCCCTGATGATTCTCCCAATTCTGAACAGGATCCAACAGACATTTTGAAAGTTGAGGTCCCCATGGATGGAAACAGTATGTCATGGTTCCGACAGACAAGAGATGAATAAAGCAGAACTCCAAGGCTTGCAAATTCCTCAAAGAACATGTTATTTGTTACAAAGTATCGGCATGGTCCAGAGTGAAACCAAGTCTGAATACACAAATAACAATTTCCCAATACAAAGTAAAATGTCCCACCCATAAAACCATGCAGGCAACTACGTTCCCCAATATGATCATTTGGCGGGCTTTTTATGCAACGCCCAGTCCCCAGACCTGGGAGCAGGTGATGACCTTCGTTCCCACAGGACAAAAGATTATTTTGACTAAGGAAGCACTTGGGCAACCCCCTCCTATGTGGCAACCTAGAATGAGAAGAAAAATGGCTGCAGTCATGCTCATTTGTAGAGTTGACAGTCGGCCCCTCTCAGAAAGAAAGAGTCTCCTGTAGGAGAAATAAAAAGCAGGTTAAGTATTTCCTCGAGGCTTGTGAGGATAATTATTGTAGAACTTTTTTATTAATCTGTCTGCTTTCACATTGGTACACTTTACCCATGTAGCTTCTGACGGGATAGCCTTTCCACTGAACCAAGTACTGTAACTTTCCCTTGTACAACCTAGAATCAAGAATTCATATTATTTCATAATGGGTCTCCCTCTCTACCACTATTGGACCTGGTGACTTCTTTAGAATAGGTCTTAAAGAGGATTAAGACACAGGTTTCAACAGACTACAATGAAACACGGGGTGAAGTTTTCCCAACAGTCGTGGAAGTTTCAATTCCACTGTAACAGGATTTATGATTTTGGTGATGGGAAAAAGACCAAGGAACTTTGGTCCCAATTTTCTGCTGGGCAACTTTAACCTCAAATATTTTGTTGAA
Source organism: Azemiops feae (assembly GCA_023970755.1). Taxonomy (NCBI): domain Eukaryota; kingdom Metazoa; phylum Chordata; class Lepidosauria; order Squamata; family Viperidae; genus Azemiops; species Azemiops feae. Next base: position 3,157 of record JALGBA010001245.1, on the reverse strand, counting down.
AGATAAAACTATTGTTCAACATTAAAAGGTTTTTGAGGGGAGCGTCATTTATCTGCTTGCTCCTTATAAACCTTGGCCAATGCTTTCTTCACATTCACCCACCCCCTGGAAAGATGTCATCCATTGATCCAAAGTCTGGGAAGTAGGAGGCTCCTGGGGGTATTCAGGCATAGGCACAAAATCTCGACCTGTTACTACTTTAAATGGGGTGAATCCAGTGCTACTGTGCACAGTATTGTTGTACGGTACCTCTGCGAAAGGCAGGAGATCAGCCCAATTAGTCTGCTGGTAATTAACATAGCATCTGAGGTATTGTTCCACCATTGTGTTAGGTTTTTCAGCCGCTCCATTTGTACTCGGATGAAAAACCGATGAAAGCCCCTTAGTCAAACCAATCAGTTTAACAAACTCCCTCCAGAACTTAGCAGTAAACTGGACCATGTAAAAAGTAAACTGTGAGAAAAAATCCATTTCGGGGCTCCACGTAGCCAATATATGTTTTTCAAAACATATATTGGTTAGCTTCTGGGCAGAGAGAAGTCCTGAGGAAGCGATAAAATACACTTCTTTGGAAAATAGATCAATCACAGTCCATATTACAATGTTTCCCTTGCTCTCAGGCAATTCCACTATAAAGTCCATGGCTATTTCCTTCCAGGGCTAGGAAGGATCAGCCACTTGTTGCAGCAAGCCTGGGGGCCTCCCAGGATGTCTTTTCGTGGCAGCACAGGTGGCACAGCTCTTAACATAATTTTCAATGTCTTTTTTCATCCCTGGCCATCAGAATTGCCTCCGCACCAGATGCAATGTTTTCAAAAATCCAAAGTGACCCGCCTGCTTAGCATCATGACTCCACTGAAGTGCTTGGAATCTGAGGCCATCTGGGATGTATAATTTAGAGCCCTTCCAGGCTAGAGCCCCCTCAGGGTTAAAAGAGATTTGTTGTCCTTGAACCAGGTGTCAGTCTCTAATTTCTCCTTCAGTAAACGATCATAAGGACCAGCAGGTGGTCTCTGTGTTTGCAATCTGGTAGTTATTTGAGAAGTGGATTGTAGCAGGGGAATAATAGAGTTAATTACTTCCTCTTGGTGGCTATTGAACTGGAGCATTCTAGACAAGGCCTCAGCCAAAAAATCTTACCACCTAGAAAATATTTTAAGGTGAAATTAAAACAGTTGAAGTACTGAGCCCACTGAACTTGTTTTGGGGATAACTTGTGGGGAGTTTTCAGAGCCTCCAAATTCTTGTGATCAGTCCATACCTCAAAAGGTATTTCCCCTCCTTCCAAGAAATGATGCCATGTTAGCAATGCCCACTGAACTGCAAAAGCCTCTTTCTCCCAAACAACCCACCTCCTCTCAGTGTCAATTAATTATTGAGAAGTGTAAGCATAGGGTTGTAATTCCCCGCTGTGGTTTTTTTGTATGAGAACAGCACCCATGGCTGTCATTCGCATTGGCTTGAATGATGAATTGCTGTTCAAGGTTAGGGTGCTTAAGAACTGGTTCAGTTTCTCGTTTGCAGCTTGACCATTGCAAAGGCTGACAAGGTCGGGGCTATCTCCCCCATTTCCCGTTTATAGTAAATCAGTGATTGGCATGGTTCTCTTTGAGAAAGAGGGAATAAATTGACGGTAAAAGTTGGCAAAACCCAGTGTGCTGGACCAGTTATGTAATCATCTGGTCCAGAGTATATACCTGAGAACTGTGTTATTGTGTTTAGCATTTATAGGGTTAAGCGCTGTCTCCTTAAGAGATGGTTTATGGGTGATGTAGTTTAGCTATTCAGTGAAGCCTATGTTAACAAGTCAGTAGGAGGAGCTACTAAGTTCATCACAGGATATCCTGGCTACGTGCCAGTTTAGAACCTCTTTGTCTGGAATAAGCACGGGATAACCGGGGAAAAGATGCAATCTTAATCTTGCAGAATGATTTCCAGAGCTTGGGGCAGGAACTTAGCAGAATAGGCTGTAGGCTTACTTTTTCAGAGGTTTTACCAGTGTATAAGGAGCAAAATGGAAAAGGCCAGCATATAGCAGAATTCAATATGTGGCTAAAGGACTGGTGTAAAGGGGAAGGCTTTGGATATATTAGTCACGATGTCTGTAGCTGGTCTAATGAAAAAATGTACAAAAGAGATGGTTTGCATCCATCAAAGAAAGGGACTGAGTTACTTGGCTATAAATTCACAGATTTTCTGGAGGAATATTTAAACTAAACAGCGGGGACAGTGAGTTAATTGATACAGAACATCCCTGTCCCCGGCAATCTAAAAATTATAGGGCTATCAGTGCATGTAACATAGATGTGTGTGTGGACAAGAATATCAACCTTGCTGTCAAGCAAAATCAAGCTTCTAATAGCAAGTGCCACACAAAGTGCACTAACCAAATAGGTGGTAAGACAATAGGGGAACTCAGACACCACACAGGTTACGTAGAAAGTAAACACAGGGTCAGTCATAAAGGACTCAAATGTCTATATACCAATGCACAGAGTATGAACAGCAAACAGGGTGAATTAGAAATTCAGGCTAATGAGGGCAGATATGATATTGTTGCCATTAGAGAAACATGGTGGGATGAAACCCACAAATGGAACACAAGGCTAGAGGGATTTAAATTATTTAAAAGAAACAGACCAAATAAAAGAGGAGGTGGAGTTGCTCTATATGTAAGAAATAACTACATCTCTACAGAACTAGAGCACAACAATGATGAAAACTGTCTTGAATGCATTTGGGTCAATATAAAAAGGGGGGGGGAAATGACATTGCCATAGGTGTATACTACAGGCCACCCAACCAAACAGAGGAAATAGATGAACTTTTTGCTAGTCAGCTAACTAAGGTATGTAGGAAGCACATCACAATAGTAATGGGAGACTTTAACTACCCTGACATCAACTGGGAGACAAACTCTGCACCAAGTGGAAGATCAAAGAGATTCCTGACAAACCTAGCAGACAACTTTGTCTCCCAAAAAGTAGAGAAGGGAACTAGGGGATTAGCCATTTTGGATCTAATTCTCACTAACAGGGATGAAATGATAGAAGGTGTTGAAGCCACAGGAACCTTGGGAGGAAGTGATCATGCAATATTGGAATGCAACATTATGGAAGCACAAGCAATAGAACACAGTCAAACTAGAGTCTTGGAC